>JARHVA010000345.1:4145000-4685000 GCA_037957365.1 Torreya grandis | reverse complement strand
AAAAGCCTATTTCAGGATTGAGTGGCCCTTTTTTTTTCCATACTAAAGACTCTAGGTTTTATCCAATTCTTCATTTTGGTAGTTAAAAATTTACTTTCAGATGCCTCAACCTACCTCACCATTAATGGATTCAAGTATGATAGCATTACCTTGAAACAATTCATTGGGCATGGATGTATTCTAACTTTGGCATTATATCTTCTTTCTGTAGGAGCTTTAGAATATCTCCTTACCTCTAGAGCTGAGCAAAGTTTGTTTCATGGTATCTCTTTGCCTAAACTCTCTTCATAGATCATAAATAGGCACTTTGTGGATGATAATTTCCTCATGCTCAAAGAATAATAATGGACCTTCTGATAATCTATGAAATTCTTTGATATTTTTTATTTGGCCTCATAGTCTAGTTTGTAGTGTAATAAGACACAGTGCTTAGAAAA
Organism: Torreya grandis; assembly: GCA_037957365.1. Lineage (NCBI taxonomy): Eukaryota > Viridiplantae > Streptophyta > Pinopsida > Cupressales > Taxaceae > Torreya > Torreya grandis. The sequence goes on along the minus strand of JARHVA010000345.1, from coordinate 4,684,563 downwards.
AGTATGATGCCTATGCCTAAATAGATTCTCCATTATAATTGGAAATAGATTGTGCATAGAGAATAATTCAAATTTATTGGCATCTTTTTCCTTTGATAATTATGTGACTAACCTATGTTAGTGTGTCAACACAAGAGTGGAAGAGAAGGTTAGGTACTGGATTACCAAACCATTATCCTTAACAAGGAAGTTCTAAATCTGTACCAAGATTATGGAATCTACCCATGTTTATTATTACTCTTATTGGGATCCCTCTAAAGTGGCTTATGATATTTTAGACATAATCCTTTGGGATTTTCTTTGGTCTATTTTTAGATATGCTAATGGCTTCCATCATGTCACCTAGGATATTTGTTACCTCCCTCGAGACAAAGGAGGCATTGGAATTATTGAAATTTTTAAGCAAATTGTAAATTTATGTTTTAAATGGGTGGTTCATGCCATTAAAGGTAATGAGGCCCAAAAAATCCTACTAAGGTGATATATTTATTTTCCCCCCTATGGTAATCCTAGTTTTAAGAATATAGGTTTCCTTTCCCTTCACATCACTACAAATCCTATAAAAAATGAAGGCTCCTTTGTTCCCAAAATCAAATGGAAAGCCTTAAAATATATCAATGCCTCACAAAAAGTGGATTGGTTATGGTTTTCATAAATATTTATCTTTAAATTATCATAACATCTATTTGTCTTCTATTATGACAAGAACTAGTGTTATTCTAGCTTAATTACTAGGAAATAAATCCCTCATGCTTTTTTTTGGAAAGGTATCCTTACCATTTACAATATGGTTTTTTATAGGGACTACATTCCTTGGACTAACTTTAAATCTAATTTTGAATTGAATAACTAAATTCAAGACCTACTTCCTATATTCTTCATAAGCTTGGTTTATAGTCTTCTTGAGTTTGTGTAAAGATCGACACTGGAATTATGACTACCATTTTAAGAAGTATTCTCAAGGCCATTTATATCAAGTCATGATATCATTCTCTCCTATTCTATGACATATTAATATGTGTTGGGGACTTAAATATTCTCACTGAACTTGCCTTTCCATACTTGATAGAATTTGGCATGCCAAGATCAAACATAAGCTTATCCAATTTCTGTGGTACCTTGTCTACCAAGGTCTCCTCCTCAAAAATTTGTTCTCTCACATGAGGTTCTCTCCACCCAAGGGTCATATATTCCACTATCCTAAGTCTTTCAAATACTTATTCTGGCTCTACCAACATGCCCAATCTAGTTGGAAATGGATTCATAGCCTATTCCAACCTTTTTACCCTGAGCCCTTTTATTAGTGGCTAACTCTTTTGGGGGACTCAACAACCTGGCCAAATTATATTTATTTTTTATGGAACTATTTTAGACCCATAATTACTTTCTAATTATGGAAGGACATAAATAATGTTGTTTTCAATAATGATGTTTGTTATTGTGATTTTGCACTTAACGATAAGGTCTATGTTATATTTTAAGTATGTATGCAAATTTAATCCCAAAAAGATAAGGTTACAATGGAAATATGCCACCTCCAAGAACTTTTATACCATTGGGGGAGGCCCCCTACACTATCAGTCATGTGCCACAATATGGGCTACCTCAAGGACCACCACCACCACCTCCCAAAAGTCACAAGAGAAATTCAAGAAGTCATAGTCCTCATTTTCATCTAGAAGGGTGTGGCTCACCACTTCCATGTGGTAAATTTGACACACCTCCCTCATGCATTATCTCCTCTATGGCCACTATTACTCATATGTATCTTGGTGATGTCTAGGCTATTGATATGACCATAGATCCCTTGGATGGATGGGTGACCCCAAATCCTCCTTTTGTAGAGATTTCTATTTCATTGATTTTATATCCCAAGGATGATCCTTTCCCCCCTCCCTTAGGTGATTCTCCTTGTGCTTAATTTTTGTGTTTTCTATTGAGTGTCGTGTTTAGTCAAACTTTGATTTTTGTTTCCATTTGTGTTTTGAGTTGGGTCTTCTACTTTGGCATGTTGTATGAACCATGAATACCAACTAGTTGCCTTACTATGTAACCTTCATGTATTATTATTTTTTTAATATATGATGTCCTAAAGCATTCTAATAGTAAAAACAAAAAATTCAACAATATACTAAAGCATTAATTTTCTAAAATATTTCATAATTGAGGCATTAAATAATGGTAATTTTTTATTGAACATCATTGTTATTCCATTACAATGGACTAGCTCTATACTATGTGAAATATTTGATCAATTTAAGACTAATAAACACACAAATTAATTTTTTATACTATCTTATTTATTTATGTGAAAGGTCACACATGCGCGCACGCACACGCGCGCGCACACACACACACACACACACACACACACACACACACACACACACACACACACACACACACACACACACACACACACACACACACACACACACACACACACACACACACACACACACACACACACACACACACACACACACACACACACACACACACACACACAGAGAGAGAGAGAGAGAGAGAGAGAGAGAGTAATGACCTTATTGATTGTAAGATAATATATCACAAAATTATCTAAACAATAACATTCTAGTAATATTATTTGACACTATCTAGAAACATTACAAACATCACATGTATATACTAAATATTTATAACATATTATGAGTAATTAACACCACCCAAGTCACAATCAAAGGCAATTGACCATAGTCTATATAATAATTTTTATTTTTTAAGAGAAAGTACTAAAAATCACAAGATTGAAAACTTATAGAAGGGGAAATACAAACCAATCAAGCAATTGACACTGCTTCAAGAGAGATGAAAGATGTTGAAGGAAAATTTAAAATAAGTGAATGAACTATAAGTTTTGGTCCTATTGTTCTTTATGTTATAGATGATGTTCTTTTAGCCCATGGCAATCCATCTAAAAATGGATTGGTCCCTGGGAGCATGTTACCCTTGGATAAATATGCATATATTATTATTGATGTTCGATGTATTGGCAAGGCTTTAAAACCTTGGTATAATTTTTAAAACTAATTTATCAATCCCCTCATGCAAAAAGAAAAGGAATAATTCTTGACTATTCAAGTTACATTTTTATCCAAAAAATAATTGGTTCTTTAAGTGTGATGTTTGAATATTTTTTAATCCTAAGCCTTCTACACTATTGTCTTGATGTCTTATACACTTTTTTGTTCAAAATGTAATTCACTTTTTTGATCAGGTATGTATTATATTTTGTTTTATAATATATATTTTATACATTAATAAAAAATAAATTGTATAATTAATATATTAAAATTTTATAAATTAAGGAAAGAAAAAAATCATTATATTAACATACAAAAAATAAAAGTTATTAAAATATAATTTATTTATTTCTTAAGGTTTATCACAATTTATTGGAATATAATTTAAAATCTATTCTCAATAAAATAATTGTGACATTATTGTGGAAAAAATGTCTAAATGTTTGACATTTTACACATATTAATCTAACATGGGAGTAGGTAACACATTTTTCCTAATGGCTTGAGATGAAATGGGTTTTATTATAGTTAATTATAATAAGAACCTACTTTTCATAGTAATTAATTTAATATTATAAGTTCAAAGTATTTTATATTTAATTAAGTTATAAAATTTTATTAATTTATATATAAATTTTAAAAGGAAAAGAAGTGTAATAGTGTGATGTTTTAATAAAAATGGTTTTTAAATTTGATAGTTATTTAATATTTATTTGATAAGTGATACATTTCTTACCATAATTATAATCTGGAATAACATTTTTGATTGAAACTATGAATTAGAGATACAAAAAGAAATACAATAGAATATCAACAAAGGATTTAAACATAGGGATAAAAAATGGTCCAATAGAGATCACATTACAAACTAGTAGAAAGTAAAACACCTAAACATCAAAATAACATAACAATACAAAATAAATCAAACAAAATCCAAAGCTTTAGCAAATACATTGTAGCCCAAAAGTAGAAAAATTGAGATAGAACAACAAAAACTACACAAACAAGAAATTGTAGATTGGTTGTAGATACAATGGATAAATAATTAACAATTAAAAAAAAAGAATTTAAATTTGAGATGTATAAACAATAAAAAACTATTTATTTGTTGTACGAATAATGGACAAATAATTAACACGAAAAGGACAAAAATAATAGAATTTATTTATTTATTATGTTTATTTATCCTATTAGGATAGAAATCCTCTTCTCTGAGATATTTATTATTAGCAAATTATTTTTATTTAATTTTAATATCTAAAGACATTATCTTAGAGTTTCACAATTTTTAGGGAGTTTGTTTAATGCACTATTGTTGTCTCTCCGTTGCTCATAATATGTTACAATTGATTTTTCTAGAAGAATTACCGCCATCTTCTTTGGAGGGCACTTGGAAAGTAGTTCTTCCTTCTTATCCACTAGTTCTTCAAAATGAATATTATGAATACTCTAATCAAGTTGCTCATTCATAAGTGAAACCTTTGATAAAAAGGGGCTTTCTCTACATTTAAATAAAGGCTACTTATCTAACCCTAGCAATAAATTTTCTAGGAAGAATGGGAATGCTCTTTTTCTAGTATGAAACTATATTTTGAATCATCCTTTATAAGAGTTTGAATCAGGTTTGATTTATTTATTGAATCTCTATAAACATGACCATTAGGGCATTTTGTCTTTAAATGATTTATATGATAACATCCCCAGTATTGGAAGCTAAGGTTATTATAATCAATGAATTGAATCTAAATTCCCTTACTTGATTGGAGAGTTACACATTTTCAACCTAGATCAATCACATTCATCAAGACCATTATTCTAAATTTACTCAAATGAATTCTATGATTTAAATTTAATTTATTTGTTCATCTATGAATATATATTCTCCAATAACATACCTAATTAGTAAATATTTTTTCACTACAAATATATATGAGGATAGCATAAATATTTACCCATACATGACTAATATTTATGTTTTCTATTAAAGGGTTAAGACATAAAAACTATTGTTTAACAAAAATTCCCCTTTCACCCACGAATCATCTAGATATATATCCCAGAATATAGTTCCTATTTTCTAAAGAAGATAAAGGTACAAGGAATATTTTTTTTGGAAGGAGAATAATGTGGTCCTATTTCTCAATCTAGAGTGATAGACTCCTCTAAATTCGGCTTTTTTCTTCTAACCCAACAAATGAGTTTTCAATCTTTGAAGTTGTGCACATCTAACTCAGAATAATATTTTAAAATAATGACATGTGCTAATGCCATAGCAATGAATGCATCAATATCCCTCGCTATATTTTCAAACTCTTCGATAGAAGTCCCACCATCTACCTTTATTAAATCAAGATTTAGTCTAAATCTACCTTTATATCGCTTAGAGTTAGACATTCCATTCCTCTGAGACAGTCATTCCATCACTTTTATTTTATCATTTTGACATTCATATTTTTCCAATCCATCAATTTGAAATAGTAGTTCTGTCGCTCTGGGACTACCATTACATTGCCTATTAACCATGTATTTGTCACTTTGAGATAGCCTACCCATCATATTACAACAACCATTCTATCACTTAGAATCCATTGATCTATCGATGTGGATAACCGTTTAATATATTTATATAATTTTTTGTTATTTGAAATTAAATTAATGTGGTGATTAATTATAAAAATGAAATAGAATAAATCAACGTGTTTTAAATAAATTTTTAAATACTAAATTGAAGAAAAATGACTGAAATACATAAAGAAAAACATAAAGGAGTGAAAAATAGAGATAAACTTAGTTTTTTGAGTTGTTACTTGTTTGAATATGAAAACAAGATATAAGAATAGACAAAATGCAAAAAATCTAAAAACCTTCCAAAATCAATCCTCGAGTTCCTTCAAGGAAAAGAACACTGAATAGAGGATAGGAGAAACTATAGTTATTATCCTTATTGGTTAGTCTTGTAATTTTACACAAAACTAGACCTTTTCATATAGTTGGGTACAAAGGTGAAAATTAAGTTTTTTTACATTGATTTCATCTTCAAAATTATGCAAATGCCGATTGTATGCATTATTGATGTTATAAAACCTTGGTTTTTGCCTTAAGAAGATGAATGGATGCAAAGGAATAAAAATTGGTTAGTGATTTTGTTTGTGCTATATCTCAACACACTTTTCTGTTGAATGTTACCTACATACCAATACTTTGAAAATGGATCAAATCTCAATATATTTATCCTACCTAAATTATTTTTATAATCATTTTTTATTGATTATATAAATAAATTTATAATAAACTTCAATACTTGATCATGCAGAATCAAGATTGTAGAAACATACATTAAAATTGAACCATAAGATTGTACATAGATTACCTCTATTTATAATGATTAGTAGTGGAAGGCAGACTTTAAAAAAATAAAAAGTAGTGAAATAGACATGCATGTAACCATGCATGAGAGATGAGGATACAAGAAAACAAATAAATCCACATGGGAATAAAGTAGCCCATAATAGAGAGAATATAGTAGTTTCATATAATCGATAAGATTATGTTAATTATGGGAGTTATATATTGAATTTTAAAGCATATTAAACTTTAAAATGTGTAAATAAATTAGGGATTAAATGAATAAGTTTAATCAGGTCAATAAAATTAATATAAACATCTTTCTTGTTTGTGGCATTATTCACGTCTCTATGTGTTATTTATAACATTTGAACATGTCTTTGATTTTGGCACTTGACCCATCTATAAATACTTTCAATCATTTATGTGTGTGTGTACACACATATGCTTGTTGAAATTGATGAGTTTGATAAGTTCCATGATTCATAACATGCACTCCTAACATACCAATATATTAAGATACTTGCACACTTTTTTCCATATGCTAAAACTTTCAATGATAATATCTTTACTATGCATGTTTCAAGTTAACATCTATTTAGAGATGAATGAAATTTTAGGATAAATATCATTACTTCAAAAGATGTTAATTTTAGTAAGATTTTCATGGATGAGACGATCTATTTTAAAAAATCAAAATTTAGTTATTTGGCACACTCACAATTTTAAATTTATAGAATGTTGCAAAATTCATTTATTTGGCATGATCACAGTTTCAAAGGTGCAAAATGTTATAAAATAAATTTATTGGCACAACTATGGGAGAATATTCCATTGCATGTATACACTGATATTTATGTTTCAAATATAAAATTCACATAGTTTCAAATTTTCAAATAGAAGTTACAATGAGCATTCACATACATATTCAAATTCTACAATTACAACAGGGGCATGATATAGTTTCAATCCATATTTAATCTATTTTTTTATAGATATGAACATGGTAGGAGCAAGGGTGCACTCCATTATATTGTGATCATGCTTTAAAAATAAAATTATACCAAACTATACCAGACTATTACAATTGAGTCTACAAGCCATATTCAATGGTTAATTCAATTTAAGTGCATAGTGCATGAATTAGGTTTCATTTTTCATTCTAATGTTATGTCTAAAAATATATTATGATTTCAACCCGTTTCACATATTGGGGTTACAAAAACTAATAGATATAAATTGAGATTCAATGTCCCTCAATTAGGAAATTATTTCATTTCAAAAGAGTAAATTCAAGTTAGGGTTTGATCAAATTTAATTTCTTCAATTTTTTTACTAAGGAACCATCTTCCTACGTGTTTCATTGGAGACACTAATTCTCCAATGCTTTAAGGAAGCATCATCACCAAGTGAAGTCATAAAAAGTGGTACTGATTTCACACATATCGGTGTACTCATTCCATACTCTAATTTCAATTTTCAAATTATTTAAATACAAAAAAAAATAAAGCTAGAAAAGGCCATTTCAAATTATAGATTGTTAAAGTTCATGAAATTTTTTTATAATTCAAATTCATGTTTTCAATTTACAATATTCAAAAGAAAAAATAATTACTTCATGTTTTTTACAAGGTTTGATAATTTATATGGTACCTTGCAGTATTGAGGTATGGAACTCACATACATATTGTGTCTTACATGTATTGAGGTATAACTTGCCTTTAATCTAGTAATTTCACTTTTATACTAAAAGGGAGGAAAATTTAGTAACCTAAATCTGGTCATAAATACATGATCATGCCTATTTTACCCATTTTTTTACTTAATTAACTTTTGCATTTAATTGATACCTATTTCACCATTTTAACCTATTCTAATCCTAGTAAGAGAGGACTTATTCTATCTTCAAACTGGCATTTTTTGCACACAAAAATGTTATTATTTGAAAAAACACCTCTATGCATCTCTATGCCTTAATCCAAACCCAAATCATGGCATGTTTCCTTAAGGGAAAAATTTGACCAATAGGGATAACAACGACCATCGATCTTCTTATTATTAAACAATTTTATCCAGTTATCACCAACAGTCATAATTTCAAATGAAACCCTCCTTAAGGTGGGCTTTCCTTTTCTACAAGTTCCTACTGTGTTTTCATCTCGATAAGATTGATATAAATACACATTCAAATAACTTATTATAAACTAATGATTTCCATTCATAAGACTTATTAACACAAGTGCACATTGATTAAAAGTTCTTTATTCTTCCCAAATTATGTTCCAAGCACTTCAAGTAGTCCTTTATCAAGTTTAAAGAAAGTATTATGCAACCCTAATACCACATGATTAAGAATTTAAACTAAAATTATATGTATTCATATAACCAAAGAAGTACAATTGTACAAAACACTTAGGTAAAATAACTACATGGAGGATTGATCCTTCTTCACAATATTGGTATACATATAACACTCAAAACATTAGGGTATTGAGGTCTATCACAAATCCAACACTGATCCATTTTTACCACTTCACATCCATTTGTCTCCTTGTGGCACAAAGTTAGGGTTTTCAATTTCAAGAAGCCACACAATAAGTATTCACATAATTTTGAAGATGAAATCAACACAACTAGACCTATATTTCATTATCACATCCAAATATTATAAAATATCTAACTTTATCTAAATCTACAAGATCAACCAATAAGGATAATAGTGGCAGATGCTCCTATTCTCTACTAGGTGTTCTTATCCTTTAGGGTAATAAAGATAAGATTCATAAAGGTTTATATATTTTTTACATTCAATCTATTTCTGCATAATTTTTTAAGTCAATCAACTGATGACTCAAAAAGTTAGGTTCATATTTATTTTTCATAACGTAACTTTGTTCATTTCTATTTTGATTTGTTTATTTTAATCACTCATCCTCAATTTGTTATTTAAAACCATATTTATAAAAAAAAACCCTTATTTACTTTATTCCATTTATTTCAATTAAAAGTGATTTCAATATTAATTCAAAATCATCATAAATAATTGCTAAAGATATTTAGAACACCAATTTTAGATACAACTAGAGTTATCATAAAATTTACAATATTTACATTTATTCTTAAGAACCAACAACCAAATCTAATTATGATTATAAATTCTTTTACTTCATCAACTCTATCTATTTTTGAAACACTAGATTAATCTCGATAATATAAAAAACTCTATCAAATCACTCACCCTTAATTTATTATTTAAAACTATATTTATAACACCCTTATTTACTTTATTCCATTTATTTCAATTAAAATTAATTTCAATATTAATTTAAAATCATCATAAATAATTACTAAAGATATTTAAAACACCAATTTTAGATACAACTAAAATTAACAAGCAATTTACAACATTTACATTTATTCTTAAGAACCAACAACCAAATCTAATTGTGATTATAAATTCTTGTACTTCATCAACTCCATCTATTTTTGAAACACTAAATTAGCCTCGATAATATAAAAAACTCTATCAAAAGGTAACATACCAGTTATAGTTTTGATATTTTGTTCATTACATGAAATTCAACTCAAGTTGTTGTGACATTGCAATCATTATCTTATATTCTTTGTAATTTGAATATCCATGGGATAAATATTTTGTCAACATTAATAAAAGCTATATAATTCATAGAATAGTCCATATAATTTATTTTGTTCATTTTATTAGTTTTGAGTGATACATGGAAATCTTCAATTGAACTCCTTAATTTGTGAGATTGACGTACATTTATAGTTTGTTAAATGTTATATTTATTTTATAGCTAAATAACTATTTTGTGTTGAAAGATTTTGATTTAGTTTTGATTTATTATTAAATGTGAATGAAGCAATTTATTATAAGTTAATATTCTTTTAGATTAATGTTACAAAATTATTTTGTAAATTTTTTTTTTTGAGTTAATTTTAATTTAGGTTATTACTAGAACAAGATAAACATTCGTTTAGAATAGATGTTCAATCTCATTAAAATTTATTCGTTTCAAATATGTGATTCTTGATAATATAAAACATCCTTCTTTAATATTATAATTTACATTCATTTTAATTTATTTATTAAATCTACACTATTTTAATATAATTTCATATGTGAATAAACCCATTTTAATATAATTTCATATGTGAACAAACCCATTTTAGGAATAGAAATAATTAGTTAATCTTAGAACAAATTAATCTCTCAAAAAATTATGAATTATGTATAGGTAACATATAACTATATTGTTTAAATAATTATTTAAACAATAAAATATCTACAACTTATGTCTTAGAATCTGGTAACCATTGATCCTAAATTAAGAGGGATTTATCCCATCAACATTTTGGATGGTACTAACACATCAAAAAATATTTTTTTTAGTAATGGGTTAAGACAAAATAGCATATTATAGATAATTTTAATTAGAACCTCATTTTCATAATAATTAAGTAAATATTTTAGTTTTAAAATGTTCTTTACTAAAATAAGTTATAACATTGTATTATTTTATACATAAAATTAAGGAGGTTTTTTTTTTTAATAATATGATATGTTAATAAAACGGTCAACTTTGAATTTAATATATATATAAAATTTATTAAAAAAATCAAAATTAAATTTGAGATTCATTTAATTTTTATATAATATTTTTTATTTGAAAAATGTAATAAAAAATCATATAATTAAAAATATATAAATAATTATAATTTTTTTTTGGATAGTCAAACCATTATATTTTCATCATTCCACTTGAATAGTGATACCATCATTTACCCATAAGAAAAATTAGTTCTAATTAAAAACTCTTATTTCCCCTTTTTTCATTCGTCTATTCCTCTTACTATCCTTGGTGTATTATATATACTCCTCTTACTATATATATACTCCTCTTTATATATATATATATATATATATATATATATATATATATATATATATATATATACACTCCTCTTACTATCTTTGGTGTGTGTATATATATATATATATATATATATATATAAGTGTTTTAATTCATGATATAAATTTCTCTCAATGATGGCAAGATATAAATAAGATTGGATCTTATTTGATGGGCCTACAGTTAGTAGTTATTAATATATATTTTTCAATATAGCTTTAGTGATTATGATTAAATGATGATTATATATTATACTTGGTTGTTTTTAACACACATTCATAAAAAATTATATTGATGCTACATACATTTATCACTTATGTCTAAATTATAACAACCTTAAGTTGTAGATGATTGTTTTTTATTTTTTATTTACAATTTTTTAATTCATGAATGGGTATACACATGTTATACTAAATGCATCATTTATTATAATCTTAAATTATTAAAAAAAAATTAATTTATAATTTATTTTTCTCAAGAAACCAAAATTTTATCATAACCCTTGAAATATATATACATATACCCACCTTGATATATATTTATAAGACCTATTAATCAACATTTATTGCATCTTCTTAAATATATATAAAATAACTGTGCTTAGCTAAAAATTATACATAGAATTTAAGTTCACCCAAAATACTTGCCTAGCCAATCTAAAGTTTCAATAAAATTTAAAATTGAAACATAAATACAAATACATAAAATTATATGCTATAATATTCATTATCAACCTTAAAATTGTACATAAATTAATTTTATGATTAAATTTCAAAATTTTCAATTCAAATTTTTAAATACTTATAATTGTGAATGGTTGGCTTTTTTTTTCAAATCTACAATATTTTTATTGATGGGTATATAAATATTATATTAAATACACTATATGTTATGAACTTAAATTATTAAAGTTTCTTTAATTTATTAATTTATATAAAAAAAAATTAATAAAGAATCAAAATTTTATCATCACATGGTACAAGTATAAGATCCATTAATCAACCTTTGTTACATCTTCCTAAATGTATATAAACTATCATCATGCTTAGCTAAAAATTATACATAGAATTTAGACTCACCTAAAGTACTTCCCTAGCCAATCTAAAGTTTCAATCAAAAATAAAATTGAAATAAAAATAAAAATAAAAATACTTAAAATTATATGTTATAATATTCATTAATCAATCTTAAAATTATATATAAATTAATTTACTTGTATTTAAAACAATAAATATAAAATTGTACATAGATTACTTCTATTATTAATAATAAGTAAATAGAAGAGAGATTTTTTAAAAATGAAATAAAATAAATATACATACAAATATCTATGAAACACGAAAATAGAAAAATAAATAAAACGAGTTACGTATAAAGTAAGTTTATAATAAAAAATATATAATAATTCTATATAATTTATAAAATCGTAATAATTATGATAATTATATATTAAAATTTAAAATTTATTAAATTTAAAAATATCTAAAATTTGTATAAATTAAGAATAAACAAAAATTTGAATAAGATCAATAAAATTAATAGGTTTTCTTATATAAATATCTCCCTAAGATTTAATTCAATATTAAAGGAAGAAAAAATGAATCAATCATTATTAAAATTGAATGATTTTTTTCTTCAACACCAAAAATAATTTAGATTTATAAATATAATCTCAATGAAGAGCTACGTAAAACTATCAGAAACATAAGAAAATGTATGATATTTTATACTTATTGGTAGATTGTGTGCTCTAACATTATGCTGACATTGAGTGACATTAATAATTTTTATTATAGCTATTTGAATGACAGTTATAATTTTTTATTATAATTAAGTTAAAAGTTTAAGGTGTTTGGTATATAGATAAGCAAAATATTTTATTAGTATATGTATAATACTTAATGCGGATAAATTGTAATATAGTGATATGTTAATAAAAATGATTATTTTTGAGTTTAATAATCATTTAATTTTTATAAAAAATTGTTAATTTTAAATTTAATATTTATTAAATTGTGATGTAAAATTTTTATTTGAAGAAAGTGATAAAATGTTTATAATATTTAAATATATAGAGGAATTTGAAGTTTATTTTTTATTTTAATTTTTTAATTAAAATAAGATATAATTATTCAACTAAATTGAAATTATTTATTATTAATTAATCTTTTTAAAAAAAAAAATTAAAACATAACAAAATCAATAATCTATTAAAAAAATCTCAAAATTAATATTTCTTTTATCTTAAAATATTTATAATTAATATATTTGTAATGGTAAAATTTAGGCTATCTTTGTCTTGAGAGTATGGTAATATGGCGCTGAAAGTCAATAATCAATGCAATTTTATTTAGAGAGATTTCAATTAGTTTAAAAGCGAAAGCTGAATTTTATCAATTATAGTTTATTGATTGTGATGTGTGGAAAAAAAAGTCTTGATTAACATTGGAGTTTTTCCTGTGGAGGATAAATAGGAAGCTTAAGCTTTCCGCGAGATGCAAGTTTTATCTACTGCAAGGATATTAAGGACGTTGTTATCATGTATACATCTCACTGTGGAAGAGCTTTGCAAGAACCCCAACTAGAGGGGTGTTAATGTAAGTGGTAGGCTCAGTGTAAGTGGAAGCCTCTCTCAAGTATTCAAATTTATCATTTCGATCAGCGCCTCCAACTCCTGCAGCCGTCAACACATTTGGATTTGCTGCATTTTTGTGGAACCATTTCATGAAACCTTCACCGCACGAAAGTCTCTCCTTTGTACTGATAAATGACCCTCTGTGATGAGCGTGTTGGGGATAATTTGCGCCGAAACCAACCATATATGACATAGCTAAAGGACTTTTTCCAAGCAAATAATCAACCTCCACACCACAATTAAATTCATACGTCTTCATCCTTTTTCTTTTTATTACAACTGCTGTAAACTATAGAGGATAAACCATATTTACTTGTTGCTTTGCAAACGCCATTACATCATCCGCTTTGAATTGATGATCTCCACATAAAAGTGTCTCCTCCTTCGCAGACAATAAATCGCTGTAAATTGAAATCAACAAGGAAGCACTGGTAACATATTGCGTATTCGCACCATCTCTAACGTACATCAACCCCCCTATCCACATAAACATTTTATGTAGCTTCAGAATTTCATATAAATAGCTGAGCATTTTCACCACTCAAAAAAACGAAAAGAAAATGGCGACAGGATTGGAGGTTATAACCTGAAGTTATAAACACCGAAGAAGATGGACTGTTGGGAAGAATTGAACAAATGAAACTTTCTGCCTGGTTTATATACCCAGCGAATTGCAAATCGCCTGTATAATGCATCTGCCGAATTGCAGTTATCCACATCAGTCACCGAATGAGAAAACCCTAAGGATGGAAATGCCATAATTTATTAATACAAATTTACAGACCTAATAAAACGTACTGTTGATAAAAGAACTTGAACTCCAGCGTATTTAAGTTCCCAACTGAATTCATTAACATGGGCATTTTCTGTGTTCTTTTGTACGTAATCTGAATATTGTTTGGATTTGGTAGCTTTGTAAAGCCATGACGCTGCCCAAAGAAGCTCATCCTGGGGAACCGCAAGAAATTTATTATAATCTTCTTTCATTATTTTACAAAACAAAATATATCAGACTAATTTAACTGTGCAATGAACATTTACCTTATAACCTGAGTAAGAACAGTAAAAAGGGCAGGCGCCAGTGTAAGCGCCTCTGTATCTATCAGCAAAGCTAAACAGCTGCAAGGAAATCTATTATGTCAAAGAAATCTATAGATTTAATAACATTCCTTGATAGTTAATGTTTATCATTTAAATTACCGATTGAGCCCTCTGAAGGAGAAGGCTTGAATAACCAGTGTCAATGCCACTGAATACAATGGAGGAAGCAACCAAGCCTGCAGCTGTTTCTGCAGCAACTTCTGTCCCCGGATTCTGCGTATCAATCTTGTAAACAGTTCGAGTGGTCATCAGTACTGGCTGTTGCCAACACTGGTGATCTGGCACCGGGTCTCCAACCTTAATAGAAAACCAGATACTTCAATTAGTTGTGGTTTCAATACAATTAAGTTCATGGATAACTAATTATATGATCTAGGACGATTAATCCTTTGCTACCTGAACCCATAGTTGATTTGAAGTAGTGCTAGCCTTGAGAAAGTAGTCTGTGCCCCATTTAATGGCATTCCTCACATTCTCAATCTCTCCTGCAGCCTTTAACTCTCTTTCATATTGAATTGCACCCCATGAAAGCAGAGTTACAGTAAAGGCCATGGGAAATTGGTATTTAACATTATCGCCAGCATCATAATAACCACCCACCAAATCAACCTGTAAACAGCATTGCATTAGAAACTCTTCATACATCTGGCACGAAATACAATTGTGATAGTAAAAGTAAACGTTACCTTCTGCATGGATCCATCAGTTAACGCAGAATCTCCTCGCCACTTTATTCTTTGATTGAGAGGGAGTTTACCAGAGCGTTGAGCTTCAAGGAACATAATAGACTTGGATAAAACATCTTTGTAATCAAACTCACCATTCACTCTGAACCAACTCCAATTGAAACAGACCAGGGCAAGTAGTAAGAACACCATAAATGTCATCTTCATGGTAACCAATTTACTTTTTGATATGGTGTTGTGTTATGATAGATTATTTATATATACAATAATTAAGGGTTACGATATTTTTGAGACACCTCGTACCGTATCTCTTCGTTAATAATTATTTAAACATTGTTCCATAAAATATTATAATTTTTATATTGCAATACTCTTATTCAATTTAGGAGAAGCACGATATAGCATGATCTAAATGATAAGAGTGAAATAAATGTGAGTAAGACCAGTGGACTGCACATATATAAGTATAGGAGAAGCACGACATAGCAGATCAGGCCGATGGTAAAAGATAAATGTGATGATAAGAGTTGACAATAGAGAACGGCTCAGAAAACCCGGATGCATGGATTGGCGGCGGTCTATGCTCCAAATAACATGAAATTGAAATGGATCTCCACAGAAGAAGTAGCAGTGAAACAACATTCAAAGATGTCAATCAGACGCATGGACCTGTAGGGCTGGATAGAAGGATCAACGCAGCACAATGTATTTAGAGATGAATACGCTGACAAATGGCGAATAAGACGATGGAATGGATAGAGAGATAGGAGTGTCTACACCGACGATCTGTCATAAAATTCTCATTTCATATCCAAATTGTGCTAAGAAAAATGCCGAAGCAGCTCCCCTAGCATTGTAGATCTGTATCTCAATCTCGCTGCAGCAGAAGGGTAAGCAGGCTATGCGAGGCTCCGAAAACACGCTTTCAGCAAATGATGTTTTGAGAGTGCACTGGGCCCCACATTGAAAGAGGAACATAAGTGCAGACGTCTGGTATTATTTCTGCTCTCCAAGGTGACTACTGAGATCATAGATGAAGCACAAGGAACCACTCTGCACTAAAATACAAATTGAACTAAATAAAATACAAAAACTATATAGCTAGTTGATCTTTCAAATCTGGTTCTTAGAAACAGCTCTGCTAGGGTTTCCCATGTTTAACTTTCTTTTCCTTGTTTGCTTTCTTGTTCTCATTGCATACCACTTTTGCAAGACTTTCTAGTGGTCTTGTGCATTTATTGTGCTTATGTTCAACATTCTTTTCCTTGTGTGCTTTCTTGTTTTCATTGCATACCGCTTTTGCAAGACTTTCTAGTGGTCCTATGCATTTATTGTGCTTAGAGCTTCATCCTATGGGCAGGTCAGCTCTATATAATGGCTTCCCCAAACTCAAATGTAATCGTTGTTACAGGGGATTAGAGAAATGATGTCTAAGTGACTTCAAAAGTTTGTCGTGAAGGTCTTTGATGAGGTACTCCCTCTGTCGTTGCTTCTCAGTGAGAGGTATGTCTTGTTGGTGATGCTATTCAACAAGCATGCAAATGGTATACATTTTTTTCCCTTATTGATTACTTCGTTGGCTGAGTCCCCTCAAAAGAGTCTTTCCAAAATTTGTTTCACCACCACAAGCCAGTGGGCATCCATGTGGTTGGCATTAGAAACCTTACCAAAGGATTTTTCTTGCTTACCTTTAAAGAACTGTCTGAAGCCCAAACCCTCCTTGGCAATTCATATTGTTAGTTTCTTTGAACCATGCTCATGATTTTATACCATTGGACTTGTGATTTCAAGGTCACAAATCAATCCTCCCTTCGAGTCCTCATATGGGTGGAGCTTCCTGGCTTGCCGGTGAACATGTGGGCCTTTATGGATAAAATTCTCAAGCCTATTAGACACATTATTGGCCATGAGCAGCCTAAGTGGTTCTTTTCCTACCCCAACAAGCGAGTTTGAATTCTGGTGGACCTTTTCGAAGACCTAAAGGAATTTATTTATATTCAGGTAGGTGATGCATGCTAATCATACAAAGTTGGGTACTTCAACTTGCCTAACCCTTACTTTCATTGTAAGGTGTTTTACCATCCTATCAACCTCCACATTCGAACCCTTCCTTGGACCCTCTACAACCTTCAAAGCCCAAGGTGGCAGACATCAAGGATGGTTGGACCACAATCCAATCTAAGAAGCCTCAAGTAGGGCTGAAATAGTCCTCCCCTATCACCTCCTCTCTAGGTGTCAAGCCTTCTTAGGAGATATCTAATATGCATCCCCTTGTTATTCCAATACCCCAGATCAAATAGAGCATAGTTTGAAACAATTCCCAACATTCCTTAGTCCCTACTATTAGGATATCCTCAATCAGTGGCTCATTCTCGATTCAGTCACATAGCCCTCCCCGTAGTAGTGATGACTCTCCCCAAGATGACAATGGGGCTAAATATTATTTCGTTGTGTTGATATGTTTTTCTAGCCTAAACTATCACAATACTTTTGCTATGCTAGTGGATTTTGAAGATCTACAAGGGGAATTCCACATGGATAATGTCTCCCAATGAATTATTTATCATGAAATGTTTGAGGTCTTATAGAGTCCTTTAAAAAATACTATGTGTGTGCCACTTCTCAAAAAATAGGCTCTCTAGATTTTATTTTTCTGTAAGAGGTAAAAATTGTAGGTTTTCTTCTATAGACTTCTCCACCAATTGTATTTGGCATGATGCCACCTAGTTATCCACTCCATATGAAGATGGGTGTGGCAGAGCCATTATATTAGTGTCACCTATGTTTTTCCCTTTAATTACTGCCATGGGGAAGGACCCATCAAACTAGGTTGTATGGCTACTTTTAAACATTGATGGCCATTCTTTTATCATTCTCAACATTTACACCCCTAGTGATGGTCCTGACAGATCTCATATTTGATGCTCTTTAGCTGGAAATCTTTCCACTACCACATGGTTCATTTATGGGGATTTTAATATGGTTGAAATTTCCAAGGATAAAGTTGGTGTCTTGTGTATGCAATGGTGCAGTAGAAAATGTGAAGCATCATATTATTTCAGTAATAAATGGCATCTTGTCAACTCTCTCCTCTAAGGACATTCAATTAATAATGTCTTATTTTATCTGGTCTAACTATCATTTTGGGGATCATTGTGTGCTAAAAAGGTTGGATTGTTATATGTTGTCTCTTGAGAAAAAATATTCTTTTTCTCCAGCATTAATGGCCATCCTTTCACTATCCATTCTAACTTGGTTCTCTCCAATCATTATCCTATCTCCTATAGAATGGATTGGGTCATGGGGCAATACAAGGTTTCATGTAATCAACTCATCCTCAATACTTTTATTCTAATCCAAAATAGCACCTTTCATCTAATTTCCCGAATATGAAACTTGACCACTCACCCTCCTTATGTTATCAACTAGATTGAGTGGTGGAATAAGGTCATTCTGCACACCACCACTTTCTTTTCAAACTATGGGTCCAAATATGTCACATGTGTTATGAGATATAGTGAAGATGTTATGCTCAATGAATTTGAAGGGTGTCCTCCATCCTTGAGCTCAATACTTTCGACACTACATTTAATAATCTTGTTGCCTCAATCAAATACCACATTAATATGGAAAAAAATCATGCTACTAAAGGGGTGAAATTTTGTGTCAGACTGCACTCACTCAAGGTTAGCGATAGGGATTCTAAGGAATTCTTCAATTCCCTCAAATCCAAATAGGGGTGTGATCAGATCAAAGCCATCAAGATATCCCAATCCAAGCCCAATTCCCTTCTGGACATCTCTTCAGCCTTCATGGATCAATATAAATTGGTGTTTTAAGCCCAGAAGATTACGATTGAAAGAGTTCAATATTTTTAGGAATGCCTCAATGTTGTTCCTTTCAAGGTTAAAGCTATTGACCAATGGCTCTGTGACTCTTTCTTGACCCTCCAAAGACTCACATAGGGTCTCCAATGTATGAGTAACAACAAAAATTTGGGCCTCAACAACTTTCCATTTGATTCTTATAAAGGCACATGGGAGTTTGTTGGGCCTGACCTGCTTTAGGTTTAGAAATAATCCCTATAAAAACATTCTTTAAGATCTTTAATTAATCAAGGTAATATTAAATTCATACCAAGAGTGGGTGATCTAGAGCTTCTTACCAGCTGGTGGCCCATCATCTTGTTGAATTTATTGTACAAATCCTTGCCAAAGCTCTATCCTATTGGCTCCATGTTTTTATATACCATTATTTGACTTGAGAAAATGAGTTTCATTAGAGGGAAATATAATTTAGAAGACCTTATATCCATTTTGAAAGGATTAGAACAGGCCACAATTTCTCATCAGAGAACCATTTTTCTCAAGCTTGACTTTGAAAAAGCCTATGACAGGCTTGAGTAGCTTTTTATTTCGGCCATGATAAAAGCTAAAGTTTAGGCCAATTCTTCATTTTGGAAGTTCAACTTTACTTTCAGATGCCTCAGTGTGTCTCACCATTAATGGATTCAAGTTTCTTAACATTAACCTACAATGCTCTATTAGGCATGGATGTATTCTAGCTTTGGTGTTATATGTTCTTTCTATAGAAGTTTTAGAATTGTCCTTACCTCTAGCACTGAGCAAAGTTTGTTTCATGGTATCTCTTTCCTATCTACTCTTCACAACTCATTAATGGGCACTTTGTGGATGATACTTTCTTCATGCTCAAAGAATAAGAGTAGACCTTTCGAGAAGCGATGAAATGCCTTGATATTTTTTGTTCAAACTCATAGTCTACTTTGTAGTGGAATAATACACAATGCTTCAGACAAAGTATGATGCCTATGCTTTAATATAATCTCCATTATAAATGGAAATGGATTGCACACAGATAATACTTCAAATTTCTTGGAATCCTTTTTTCATTTGATAGTTCTCTAACTGATCTGTGGTAGCATGTCATCAAAAGAGTACAGAAGAAGGTTGAGTATCGTTGTAGTTTAATTTGGTTTCAATTCATTTACTCTATCCAAGACTTATCTAATTATTCTAAGTCAGTTCTTGACTCATTAAAACAATGCATAAATAAGGTATGTTTCCATAGTGGTCAACATTTGTCATTTGACTGTACTAGCATCAATTCACATAAGGCATAACCCTTATGCGCTCACACGAAGTGTAGTAGAGAAAGAATCAGGGCATGAATTGGGCTAGTTGTGTCATGAAAACATTTATTTTTCATAGGACTTGGTCAATCAACAATGACATTGGTAGGTTCATTAGTGCAAACCATTTCTGGGCTATGCTGATGGTTTGTAGGTACAAAGCCTATTTGGGAAACTATTTTTTATCATAGGGGCATAAGCCTATATTGGGATAGTTCAATGATCTCAAGGGTGAAATCCTTTATGTTACTAATCCAAGATTCATTTAGGATCTTTGATGGGTCAAGGGGATGCTTTATATCAAGGGTCCATTCTTAGGCTAGAGCTCCCGATGAGGGTATCAAAACTTAGGCACATGATGTTTCTTACACTTAGGCTAATTCACAAGATATGTTGATGCCATCACTTTTGTAGGGATGCCATTAAAAATATGAGCTAAAAACTTGCTTAAACTCAATGTTCATATATTAAAACTAACCATTATAACTATTGTAAACATTATGTAATTCAATACTAAATTGAAGGACATTCAATCAAGGACACCATGTATTATGGCAACCATTCTTATTCATTTATTTAATGCTCCAAATATAGAGTAAAATTCATATTATGAAGAATATATTAAATTCTTATCTAAATCTACTAATGACCCAGAGGCTCATAGGTGAGTATGGGCACTACAATGTGGATCCTCAAAGGCATCCATGCTTAAACTTCTTCTAATGGCATCTATAACATGATATCCAACGCCAATTCTGCAAAGCTTCATGTCTCAATTCATGTCTCTCAGATCATTGGATTGAGCTCAACTTTATATCCCATAAGAGCATATTCATGCCAAGGTGGAGAGTGCACATCATGTGTTGAGTTCAAGCCTTGGTTAATAATTTTGCCAGCTCCATCACCTTTCACCCTTTATGCTACGATCACCACGTGCATCCACTCAAGAAGATGTCCTAAAAAACTAGGCACCAGTTAACTGCCTACTTTGGCATTAGATAAGTGATGATTCCTCCAGCTAGTGTAAAAGATACCAAAATAGAAATTATACCAAGTGATTACCTAGTGCTGAGATATCTAGTAAGTTGGTGTGGATCCATACTTAGATGAAAAAGGGGCCCAACCTTACCCCATATAAAATTGCTAGTCTATCCTTGGGATAGTCTTTCAAAGCTTTTGGCATGTATAATTTGGGCATGCTATCCTTTAGTTTGGTGCTGAAGTCCTCAAAGCCATTGATAGAAAACTTGAGTTCCTCAACAACATTGTCTATCTCTATGGAGGAAGTGCTGAGTGTGAGCACATATATCTTCTCCAATTCTTTCCTTAAGGCTTTGAGGTTTAGCTTAGCTTTTGTCAATCCATCTAGGATTTCACCTTATTCACAGGCCTTAGTCTACAAGGCATGGAAGAGTGCTTCCAATTTTTGTTCCTAGTCATTGATCTGGGTACTCAAAGCATTGACCTTCCCCATTAACTAGGTGTGCTTCAACTACTTGTAGTGTATACCTACACCATCAGCTCCTCCTTTTCCCCCTTTTCCTACTTGAGGCATGCATCTATGACTAATGCCTAGCTAGAGAATCTATAGAAGATGGCATCGACTACATCTATACCATTTTAAAGTATACGAAGAGGTATTCCACCTCCTTGAGATTTGTAGCTAGCTCCCTCTTTATCATAATGCATAGGTCCTCCACTATTTCTTATGCTAGTTATTCATTCAACCTCAAAATCATTTGCTCCACTAGAACACATACCTTATCAACTTCTAAGAGAATCAATTTGTCAACATCATCCAAGAGGGATGGCTCAGTTGCTTCTATATGATCAGCTAGTTGTTGTAACTTAAATTTCATGGCTGTTGATCCCTCTTCTACATCCAGGGCAATTTTATTCCATTTTGAAGCCCTAACATTGTTGAAAATGTTCTTCCATGCAAATTAAGAGGCCATCCAAATGAGTGCATTTGTTTACCTAACTAGGTATATGGTGCGGGGATTTATGAGAAGGGCATCATTCCCTTCTAGTTTATTTGTACCTAGTATGGCCTTCTGTGGCACCTCAAAGTGAGGCTCTTCCATATAACTATCAAAATTAAATGACAACTGTTGGCACATCTTAGTTGTGGTAGCTCTTGGGGCATGTATGCAAACATGCAAAAATCTTCATCTATCTACCCCTTCTACGTCTTTTCTCTTAGGCTTAGCTTCATGCCTTCTTATTCTGTGAGGGTCATCTCTATTTTTTCTTCCTCTTTTTCAACAACTCTAATAATTTACTTAGCACTTTCCTCTGAGGTTTCTTCTTCCTACCCATGTAGGGGTTATTCTTCAGACTTGTCCCATTTATCCTCTTATTCTTCTCCCTTGGTGCTAGTTTCACCCTCCTCCTATTTTTGTTGGGTTTTTTCAACACTCTACATTTGTTATTTCAAGGCACCAGCATCGCCTTACTTGTCGTCAGGTGCCAATTCACTACTTGGGCACACCTATAATGTAGCTTGCTCTGCTATACTAGTCGAGGTGCTAACCACCTTTTCTACCACTTCTTTAGTTGGTTATGCACATGCAACAAACTCTTTATCTTCCTTCTCTTTCTTGGCCTTTTCCTCAGCTTTCCTCTTCTTTATTAGCGCTAAGGTCTTTTCTTCCTCGGCCTTTATTTCCTTGGCCTCAACCTTATTAATCTCCTCCTAGGTCATGCCTTTCTCCTTCATGGCCCTCCCCTTTTGTTCTAGCTCCAGTGCCATCTCTATTTCTTCCTCGTTGAGGCCAATTTTATTCCACAAGTTTATCTTTTCCTCTTTAGTTTGTATAGGTTGTATGGAGGGATCTTTTGATGAGGCGCTAGGAAGGTTTCTTTCCCCTCTCTAAGTGTGGTGATAATTCCACCTTGGAGGGCCTTCTAGACTTATTCAGTGTTGGGGTCTTCTCTTGCTTCTTCTATAATGTATAACTTGGTCCCTCCTTCCTCATCCTCTTTTGTTTATTCTCACACCTTTTGCACCTCCATTCCCTAATGCACCTCTTATGCCTCCGTCTTTGCCAAGGTTATTATTGGCATCACAACGGGCCCTTTGGACTTCTTCTTCTTCTCCTTCTTGTTGGGAGAAGTAGTCCCTGGCATGAAGGTCACATACTTTTTCTTCGGGGATGAGTGGGTGGCTTCTTTGCCAGAGGCAATTTTTAACCATAGGCTCTCTTGAATTTCTTCAAGAATTTCTACCCACTTTTTTTGTGGAGAATTCTTCTATGCCATAAGTGCCAACTTCCATTCATCACTTATCTAGAGGGGGAGATCATCATCTTTTTTAGGGTCTATGCCCTTATTTCTTGGTTTCATCTCATAGTATAACATGTGTATGTGCCCAAGTATTTTTTCCTTCTAGAGGGAATGGAGGTCAATGTGATCTTAGTCATCCTCCTCATCTTTAGTATATTTTCCTGCTAAATGCACATACAAGCACCAAAACTTGCTCCTCTCCAAATCCATGACCTTTATAGGATGTCCATCTACTACGTGTTGGGAATTATCCTTAGTGCATCCTTGAAGTACTTGGTAGAAAATGTGTAAGGTAATTTTAGCTAACATGATCGGTTACCATCTATGAGGGCCAAATGCACTACATAGAAGTGTTGCATAATGGTGAAGTTCATCATTCTAAACATGTTCTAATTGAGATCTTTAGGGATGCACCATTCCTTCCAAAATGCCTCTATGTATTGGGTTCACCATCCCATCACTCAAGTCTTGTACTTCCAGGAGAAGGTGGGTGGGTAGGATAAGTCCTAGTACTTCAACATTGGGGAGTCCTTATGTGTTGAGAATACCCAAAGGTTATCTTCATCACCAGTGGGCATGTTGATCTCCTCCATCACAATTAAAATCAAAATCAAAATCAAATCTCACCTGAAGGTCTCTTATGGTGTATGACACTCAAGCACATTCTTTATCATTTCCTTAGCAATAAATTTATCAATGTTGAATTTGATCCCATGCACCATGTGGTGAGTGATGCACAGGTAAGATTTAGTGATATCCATCCACCGATCATTGGGCCAAAGTTTTGAACTAATGAGGTACACCATGAGCCTCATGTCAATTTCCTTTATATCTTTTATGGGGATCATGAATACACCCATATAGTACCCAAGGAGTTTCATGACCCTTTCTACTTCAACATCATTTGCCATCATCTAGTGGATGTCTATATTGGAGTTTGGAAGCCCATTTATTCTACTAATTAGGTTTGTTTATAATTGCTTTCACCTGATCTCCATGGATGCACAAGAAGAGGAACTACACAAGTTCCTCTAATTCCCAAAACATGAAAACTCATAGAGATGAGTTCTGTCGATGGTCACAAGTTTGTCTCAAATGGAGACATCAAAGAATGTCACAGTCACTTCTAGCTTGGCCCCCATATCAAGCACCCAGTCATGTGTTATATCTTATGCATTACTTGAGGTACAATGGTTGTATTCTTTTAGCTAGCAAGTGTGCCTGAAAGATGCCTAGTTTTTTCGTACTAAGACCTCCATGGGAAACTGCATTTCTTGGTATGACATCTTTGTGAGCACCTCAGGATCAACTGCTATGATTCTAACCCCTTCCACTAGCTACACTTTATTCTTTGCAGTGGCCATCTCTTCAATCATCTATGACTATTTGGCATCCTTTTTCACTTGCAATAGACCAAAACTCATCCATTTCTTTCCCATCTTAAATCGGTTAGTGTTGAAGCATGGTTTGTTTAACTTACCAAAGCTTGTAATGTTTCTTTGTGCTTCTCACAATCATAGGGTTTACAACTGTGACTTTGGATCTCAATATTCACTTATTGTTAATGGTGGCCTCAACATCACTCAGGTTTTTTACTATCTAGTTTTTGCATAATTCATGTCCAACACTTCTCTATGCTAATCTTAAAAGGAATGAAATTCCTCTCTTTGTTCAATCATTCTCTTTTTTCATCTATGGATACTCAATGTTTCACTACGGTATCATTTTATTACTTCATCTCTAGTTTGGATTTATGTTTTTAGTTCAAATTAACTTGAGGTTTGTAACCTAAACTAGTCATCCTTTCACTACTTTATACTCCTAATTTATCTACCCTCTTAATTTCAGGTGATTAATCGCACGGTAGCACCCAAATTTCTTAGAATTTGATAAAACCCATGAAATATAAAAAAAAAATCTACTTATACTTTCAATGTGGATCCTTGTGCCTTTAGCATCACCTCAATAGATTAACCTAACTATTTTTCATTGAAGTGACATGTGGTTCAAACGGTCACTTCCTTCCTAACTTTAGGTGGATACCAACTTGCCCTGATGATCTTTCTCTTGCACTTTGTTCACTTGGTGTGACCTTCACCTTCCTTAGGGAAACTTGGGTGTAGCACCTCCAATGTGTGCGATTCATCCTCCATGATTCCATTTTCTCTTCCTGCTATGCTTTTATTTCAAGTGCATTTTTCTATCTTGGTTTATTTATTTATGTTTTTCATCTCATACATTAGCTTGTCCAACCCCATAAAACTATCTTATGTTAGTCCTCCAGTGATTCACTCTCTAAGTGTCTTGCACACTTAGCATTCTATGCACTTCTCTTTCATCTTATGTGCACTATCATCTTGTGCACCTCTTTTCATTACTCGGTACTCATATTTGTGTAAGTATGGAAAAATCCATGCACCCAACAACATAGGTGTCTAACCTCAAGCACCTTAAAAAGTATCCATGCTCAACTCACCTGATGAGGGTTATATATGGAAGTGTCAAAATAATTCACTTTTATGATTGAAAGTGACTTGCTTATTCACTCATCACAAACCCAACACAAAATAACATAAAACACAAGGAAATGTTTGGCTTAAGTCACAAACATTACGTGGGTTAGCACAACACAATCAACTTGTGACCAGAAAGTTAGTGTCTGATGGTGCAAGCACCATCCTATTGCCTATAAGGCTTCAACCAGTTGTTGTTGAAATGTCTAGGGATCATTTTACTAGCCAACATGTGCAACTTATATGCACCAGTTTCCAACTTGTTGTGGATGACATATGGACCCACCCACCTAATTTGAGGCTTTCCCAAGTGCTTAAGGTACTTAGAGTCATAGAGCAAGACTAATGCTCCTTCAGTGAGTACCTTCAGTTTAATATGTTTGTCATGACATAACTTCTAGAATGCCTTCTCTATCTACTAGCTCCACCTTGCTTGAGTGAGCACCTCATCTAAGCATTCCAAGTCCTCCAGCCTCACACTCAATTATTATTCATCATCCAAATGACCAATATTCACAATGTGTAATGATGGCACCAAGAACTCTATTGGTAGAACTACCTCATTGTCAAACACCAGTTGAAATGGTGTAGCCTTGTTCAGGTGCTTGTAGGTTGTGCGATATGCCCATAATACTACTAAAACTTGATCATGCCAATATTTGTGACCTAAATCACATATCATCATGAGGCACACCCCTAGGATATTACTAAATGTCTCAACTATGCCATTATCTTGTGGATGATAAGGCATTGTCTTATGGTGCACCACCATGTATTTAGTCAACAAGATTTTCATAGTTTCATTGATGAAGTATGTGCCTCTATTGCTAGTTAAACTAAGTGGGCACCCATAGTGACTTATGATGCTCTCCCATACGAAGCTCATGTTTGTTGTATTTGTGTATTATTTTATTAGCATTGCCTCAACCCACTTAGTGAAATAATTTTTGGCCACTAGAATGTATCTTGCACTTGTGCACCTTGATATGTGAGTGATCGGCCCAGCAAAATTAATGGCTTATTTTTCAAATGGAGCTTGGGAAAGAATGGGGATGAGAGGCATTTCATCCTGATGGTTGGGTTTCCCTATGAACTATCATATGTCACATGCCTTGGCATAATCCTTTACATCTTGTAACAGACTTGACCACCACAATCCTGATTTTAATACCTTATGCACCATTACATCTCTAGAATAATATCCACCTACTAGCCCCTCATGTTCCTAGCATAAAATGGAGTCCCTTTAATGTTCTAACACACATAAATGTAGGACTTCATCTTGACCTATTTTTTATAGTTCCCCACTAATGAATTAAAAAGGGGTGGCACGTATTGGGTGAATATTTTGTCGACCAACTAACTGGTGAGAAAATTAGTTCCTATCACCACAACATAGGGAGATTGGTCATCCAGGTGTGCAGTTTTACTACATCAACAGGGGACAAATCTCTCCTCTCATCAAGGGGAGGTTCCCTATTAAATATACGAAGGCTATATACTATATATAAGCATAAAGTAATACACAGGGGTGGGATAAGCCATCCATCTCTCTTTTTTCAGAGATGATGTTAACAAATAGAGGAGAAATCCTGGGTGATTGGTGAAGGTACTTCTCTTCTTTCAAAAGTAACATTCAGCCAAGAGCTAGATCCCTTCTTGGATAGTAGAAATCCTAGTGAAGCAACAGAAGGCACTTCTCTTCTTTCAAAAGTGCTTGTTCTTATAAATAGTAGGACTCTTTATGGTAACATGTGACTGATAATCAGGTACAGAGTAACCAGCAATCTAAGATGTAGCACAAAATCTCCACCTTGACTTCCCAAGAGTGAGATACGAAGGACAATGAGGGCACAAAGTCATCCCAAGGTCCTTTACATATAAATAGAAAATAAACACACACTAAAGACAACTATGGCATCACAAAGTCTGAAAGTAGTTGGCTTCAAGACACCTTCCTTATCACTTCCACTAGCTCTACTTATTAGATCAAATAAACAAGAGTGCTTCTAGGAAACAAACATAAGAACAATTTCCTAAATTAGCACAAGCTATAACAACACAAAGTCTACAGGTAACTTGCTTTCTCATTCAATCAAAGAAATATGAACAATAATCTGAGCTCAAAGTCTCAGTAATGCCTTTCAATTTGGGCAGAATTTCACTTCTGGTAAGGGGAAGATCTCCTTTGCATCAAATGGGAAATTACAATATATAGAGGCAAAGAGAGGCTTGGTACTTTGTCCCATAGAGTGAACCATGCTGCACAATCAATGCCTTGGATGCATTCTTGGTTCTATGAGGAAGGGCCATGCTAGAGTAGGGCGACTGCCTTAACTGTCTCATGTTGGTTCATCTCCTTTGTCTACTCTTGAGCTTGAATTACTCATTCCATCACCTGATAGCCGTACAACTGTTTACTCTTCCTTTATCTCAAAGGGGACAAATAGGTGGCAATTTCAATGTTTGCAGGCCCCAAATATCTACCCAATGAACTGCTTCACCTACTATAATTAACTCCTACTGAGTTTTCATCTTTGTCTCTTCTCATTTGGCTCCATCTTTTGGGTCTTTGAATGCATTCAAGTCTATGTTTTTAAATTTTCAAAGCTCAATAGACACTTCCTCATAGCAAATTTACTGCCTACAGGTCTTTTATCTTTTGAAAGTTACTGGCTAGCCAATCCCCCTAATTTTGACATTTGTGGGCCTGTCATTTTACTACAACGTAGGTGAGGACACGTGGTAGCATTCACGGCTTTGAAATAAGCTTATTGGAATAGCATTTTAAACTTGTTAGAGGCTGGAGGCATGGATGCAGACACACAGCAACTTCCACTGCTTTGAAGTTGGTAGAGAGTGTGTCTCAGCTTTTGACACTTGGCAGCGTCCGCTACCCTTTAAGGCTTGACCCTCCCTGAAGGGAACTTTCCCTTCAAGGTATTGAATAGGGTCCATTTCTAAGTGTCAAGTGTCCCTCTGCAAGGGTATTTTCCCTTCAAGATCCTCCAGGTGGCCTTCGGCTTTTGATTTCTTCAGAGGACTATCATCCCTTTATTTCCTTCAAACAAAATGTCCAAAGGAATTCCTTCAGATAGTTTGTCCGAAGGAAGTCCCCTCCTTTGGTTATATGTCTTTGTATTGAGATCACCCTATTTTTGACATGTGGCATGTTCTGCCACTTTGAATAAGTGACACGTGGCATCTTTCACTGAATATTATTGCAACCTTCCACCAGTGACACTTGGCACTTCTCGCTCTCAGGCCTTCATGACATCGTAGAAATGTTTGGGGTTCACTGGGGTTCTCACGGATGATGACACTTATCAACCTCCATGGAAATCTAAGAGAAGATTTATCGTAAGAAGCCTCATAGCTTAAAGGAAACTTGAGAAGTGGACGTCGACACTTGTCGCATTCTGCTGAGTCATAATGGGACACATGGTGCGGTCTGCATACTTTTTAGCAATTGCATGGATGCAGACATGTGGAGAATTATATTTCAATTTAGTCATTCACCTGGGGCCCACCATGGTCTTTACTAAATATATTGATATGAAAGGAAGGAATTGTGGGTGTTGACACGTGGCAACTTTCGATGAGCTTCATCAGGGACCCGAGGTGACTTCTAAGGCTTTTTAGAAACAAGGCATAATGTGTCTTAGTGAACGACACTTGGTAGCTTCCACTCATCCTTTTCTTTTGTGTGTGCTTCGGTTGAACCTTGAACCTCTGATAAATGTGCTTAGCTCTTGCCGATGGACATTCTTGATCAAACCAAGGTGCTGAACCAATCCTAAAAATGACTAAGTGTTAGAAACTAGTTCTTTTGATTGGGCTCGCCTGTAGAAGCCTTTGAACCTATTGAACTTGCTAATACCTTTTTTGAAAAAGCTTAGAAAATGATGAATTTGAAAGCTCAAAATAAATTTTGAAAAGGGAAGAGAGAAATTTCGGTCTGTGTAGGGCCCAAATAGTTCATATGTTGTCCCAAAAATGAGAAGTCATTTTTCGGGGACAATAGTTGGCTCCAGTTGGACCTTCAGTTGGAAACTTGAAACATAGCTAAGGGGAGTAGAAACTAGAGTCTCCGGTGCCTTGAAGTGTGCCATTGGGCTACAGAGTCATGCTACCCAAAAAGAAAGGCTCCAAAAGAAACAAATGAACAACATAAAGTAGAAACAAAAACTATACAAATATACATACGCAAAGGTGAACTTATCTGACACTTCAAAAATTAAAGTACTCTAGACATTGTTCATCATGAGACAAAAAAAAGGGGATGCCATCCTGATAAACCAGCAAGAAACCATTTTGTCCCCAGAAATGGTGACGGGCGAATGGAACTCTCCACCAAGAAACCAATTTTTTGCATCTTTCTCTTGTCTCTTTCTTCTTCTTTCCCCATGGTAGGACGTGATCTTCAATCTGAAAACCATAACTCCTTGCTCTCTTGGTGAAGAGTTCCTTTTGCTAACTTTGGAGTACAACAGTATGGTCCACCATCATAGCTTGTTGTTCTGCTAGTTCAGTCCAGCACATATTTTGATTGCCAGCATCAAACTCCTGACAAACCATCAGCTCAGCATTTCCTTTGGTGTGAAGGAGTTTGATCTCTTTATCCTGAGTAGTCTTCAATCTAAGCAATAGAGATTCGCATCCAACTATGTTTTTGGTGTTGCTGAACTGCAACTTGCATGAAGGAAGAATATCTCTTTGAGGAGATATCAACACAATTCTAGCTCCAGCATTAGTGGAAGAATTGCTGCCATCAGGCTCTAAGATCCAAGCATCATCAGAAGATGATCTTCTATCATATTTATCTTCATTGGAGATGAAAGATCCTTCTTCATTTTTACTACGCCCTACCAATTCTTCTAACGTCTTATTTGGATCAAATCCTGGATTGCCAGCTACGGGACTTTCATCAGCTGAGACATGAGCATCTTCTGTGGTCAAGGAGTAATTACCCCTGCCTAAAGGCTCAAATAGAATTTGATTTGTAGGGTCTGACATTTGGGTGACCACAATTTTTGCCTCAGATAGGTCCACACCTAGTTCTCCACCAATGTTTAATTGCTTAGGATTAGCTTGCAGGGATTCAATCTTAGTCATTTGAATTTTGGATTTCTTGACATGATCAATTATGTCAAATGACTGAAATGGACTTGGAAGAGAGGATGGGAGTTCATCCTTTTGGTTTTTGGGAGGGGGAGGACTGGTCTCTGAATTTGAAGTAGAAGGTGCAAAAATGTTTGATGTACTTACTTTTTTGGCAATCTCCAGGTCCTTTAGCTGGAAAGGAAGAGGTGTTCTCTACTTAGCAATTGAAATCACTGGTTGGGGTCACTCCTCTATCTTTTCTTTGTCAGCCTAATGGGCTGACTGATTCTCAAAAAGGGTGAATACTGTGTATGATCCTTCAACTACTTCACCTTCACTTTTGGGTTCATCCTAGTAATTCAAGAAACCAATGTGGGAGTCATCAGCTGATTCTTCTTGATCCT
Organism: Torreya grandis; assembly: GCA_037957365.1. Classification (NCBI taxonomy): domain Eukaryota; kingdom Viridiplantae; phylum Streptophyta; class Pinopsida; order Cupressales; family Taxaceae; genus Torreya; species Torreya grandis. Next base: position 4,652,364 of record JARHVA010000345.1, on the reverse strand, counting down.
CCGTGAAGAGATCAACATCATTTTCTTGCTCAAACTCAAGTTGAAAAGAGAAAACATGTTCTATTTCCAGATATCCAACTATTGAGTTGGTTAGAGGTGCTTCAAGGGTAAGGTTCCTTTGTGGGGGAGGAAGATGATTTAGTTTCCCTTAACTTCTGGCAGGGTTGCCTTGATATGGCTGATTGGGGAATGTCCTCCTTGGTACATCTCTATATAGAAGAGTAGAAGACATACCTTGTGCCATTTGGCTTTTCAAGGCTAGCAATTCATTTGCCAGCTTTTGCACCATTTGATCAGTGGTGGTTGTGGGTGAGTATTCAGAAGATGAAGAGGGTTTACCTCTGTTAGGATCCCTCCTTATCTTTCCTACTAAGATAAGGTCATCTTCAACCTCAGTAGCCAAGTCCTAAGCAATAGAAAGGTCTATGTGGCCAACACGCCTCAACAAAAAACTCACTTCAAGTAGTTGTGAGTTGATGAAGAAACACTTGAGATTCTGAGGTGTCAGCTGGGCGACCATGGGAATCCTATACCTCAACTTGTCAAACCTGGCAATGAAATCCCTCATAGGTTCATGGGGCTCCTTCTTCATTTAGGTGAGTTGGGCCAGCAAGGCATGGGCATCCTCTGCAAGCTTGAACCTGGCTTCAAATTTGTCTTTCAAAGTGTCCCAATCATTCACTGACCGAGCCTGCAGATGGTAAAACCACCCTACAGTAGCACCTTGTAGGGTCTCCATAAAAATCCTGACTGCCATGTCTTCAAATTCCACCCCTATCACACCGCATTCTATGCTGAAGTCTGCAATGTGTTCATTAGGGTGAACTCTCCCATATCCAAAGAATTTGGGGAAGTTCTTTCTTGAGCTACATGGGAGTTCATGCAGAGGTGGAGTCAAGTTGAGTGGGCCAAAAGAGTTACCCCAGGGGCCTCGAACTGCCATGATTTAAATATGAAAAACATGGATAACAAATCTGGTTGGAGTGGCTAGATTGCATTACAAAAACGGAAAAGAACTAGCCCTACTTTGAAATGGATAAGGGTAGGGACTGCTTCAATCTAAAACTTGAGGCTTCAGACTGCACGTTCATCCCCAGCGAAGTCGCCAAAAATTGTTGGGTGAATATTTTGTTGACCAGCTAACTAGTGAGCAAAATAGTTCCTATCACCACAGCATAGGTAGATTGGTCATCCAGGTGTGAAATTTTACTACATCAACAGGAGACAAATCTCTCCTCTCATCAAGGGGAGGCTCCTTATTAAATATACGGAGGCTATATACTATATATATAAGTAGAAAGTAATACACAGGGGTGGGATAAGCCATCCATCTCTCTTTTTTTAGAGATGATGTTAATAAATAGAGGAGAAATCCTGGGTGATTGGTGAAGTTACTTATCTTCTTTTAGAAGTAACATTCAACCAAGAGCCAGATCCCTTCTTGGATAGTAGAAATCTTGGTGAAGTGATAGAAGGCACTTCTCTTCTTTCAGAAGTGCTTGTTCTTGCAAACAACAGGACTCTTTCTGGTAACAAGTGACTGATAACTGGGTACAGAGTAACCAACAATCTAAGATGTAGCACAAAGTCTCCACTTTGACTGCCCAAGAGTGAGATACGAAGGACAATTAGGGCAAAAATTCATCCCAAGGTCCTTTACACATAAACAAAAAATAAACACACACTAAAGACAACTATGGCAGCACAAAGTCTGAAAGTAGTTGGCTTCAAGACACCTTCTGTATCACTTCCACTAGCTCTGCTTGTTAGATCAAATAAAAAAGAATGCTTCTAGGAAATAGACATAAGAACAATTTCCTAAAGTAGCACAAGCTATAACAGCACAAAGTCTGCAAGTAACTTGCTTTTTCATTCAATCAAAGAAATATGAACAACAATCTAAGCTCAAAGTCTCAGTAATGTATTTCAATTTGGGCAAAGTTTCACTTCTGGTAAGGGGAAGATCTCCTTTGCATCAAATGGTAAATTACAATATATAGAGGCAAAGAGAGGCTTGGCACTTTGTCCCATGGAGTGAACCATTCTGTGCAATCAATGCCTTAGATGCATTCTTGGTTCTGTCAGGAAGGGCCATGCTAGAGTAGGGTGGTTGCCTTAACTATGGCATGTTGGTTCATCTCCTTTGTCTACTCCTGAGCCTGAATTACTCATTCCATTACTTTCTAGCCACACAACTATCTACTCTACCTTTATCTCAAAGGGGATAAACAGGCAGCGCTTTCAATGTTTACAGGCCCCAAATATCTATCCGATGAACTGCTAACTCCTACTAAGTTTCCCTCTTTGTCTCTTCTCATTTGGCTCTAGATTTTAGGTCTTTAAATGCATTCAGGTCTGTGTTTTTAAATTTTCAATGCTAAACAGACACTTCCTTGTAGCAATTTTTTTCCCTGCAGGTCTTATATTTTTTGAAAGTTACCGGCTAGCTAGTCGCCCTAATTTTGATGTTTGCAGGCCTATCATTCTGCTACAACATGGGTGAGGACACATGGTGGCATTTATATATTTGAAATAATCTTATTGGAATAGGCTTTGAAACTTGTTAGAGGCTGGAGGTGCAGATGTAGACACGTAGCAGCTTCCACTACTTTGAATTTGGTAGAGTGTGTCTTGGCTTGTGACACTTGGAAGCTTTCGCTGCCCTTGAAGGCTTGACCCTCCCTAAAGGGAAATTTCCCTTCAAGGTCTTGAATAGCATCCATTTTTGAGTGTCGAGTGTCCCTCTGCAGGGATATCTACCCTTCGGGATCCTCCAGGTGGCCTTCGACTTTTGATTTCTTTAAAGGACTATTGTCCCTTTATTTCCTTCAAACAAAATGTCTGAAGGAATTCCTTTAGATAGTTTGTTCAAAGGAAGTCCCCCCCTTTGGTTCTATGTCTTTGTATTGAGAGCACCCCATTTTTGACACATGACACATTCTACTACTTCGAACAAGTGACACATGGCATCTTCCACTGAATCTTATTTTAACCTTTCACTGGTGACACTTAGCACTTCTCGCTCTCGGGCCTTTCCGACATCCTAGAAATGTTTGGGGTTCACTGGGGTTCTCGCAGATGATGACACTTGTCAGCCTCCATTGAAATCTGAGAAAATCTTTATCGTAAGAAGCCTCACAGCTTAAAAGAAACTTGAGAAGTGGATGCCAACACTTGTCACATTCTGTTGAGTCATAATGGGACATGTGGTGTGGTCCACATACTTTTTAAAAGTTGCATGGATGTAGACACGTCGAGCATTCCAATTCAATTTAGTCATTCACCTAGGGCCCACCATGGTCTTTACTCAATATAGTGAAATAGAAGGAAGGAACCATGGGTGTTGACACATGGCGGCTTTCGACGACCTTCATCATGGACCCGAGGTGACTTCTGAGGCTTTTTAAAAACAAGGCATAATGTGTCTCAGCAGATGACACTTGGTAGTTTCCACTCATCCTTTTATTTTTCACACACTTCGTTGGAACCTTGAACCTCTGCCAAATGCACTTAGCTCTTGCCGATGGACATTCTTGATCGATCTAAGGCACTGACCAATCCTGAAAATGACTGAGTGTCAGAAACTAGTTCTTTTGATTGGGCTTGCCTGTAGAAGCCTTTGAACCTGTTAAACCTGCTAATCCCTTTTCTAAAAAAGCTTGGAAAATGAGGAATTTGAAAGCTCAAAATAAATTTTGAAAAGGGAAGAGAGAAATTTTGGTCAATGCAGGGCCAAAATAGTTCATATGTTGTCCCAAAAAGGAGAAGTTATCTTTCAGGGACAACAACACGAACTATGAGTTATTTATTCTCTTTGGTTGTCATAATATGAGGTGCAAATCTTGACATTAGAAAATAGACTATCTCTACCAATTCCTTAGGAAAATGTTGGACTCTATAGAGTTACACATCTAGCATATCATTGTTTATTAACACTGCTACATCACCAATGTTGATGCAGGATAAATGGTCTGGGCCTGAGTTCTATTTTCTAGTCTTGACAATAACTAAGAACTAGAATTCTTGAAATAAAAATATCCATCTAAAAATGTGTCCATGGATAATGGGCTTATTCATGAGGTACTTAAGTGCCTCATGGTTTGTGAATAAGATGAATGTGGTTGCCAACAACTATTGCCTATATTTTTGTAGGGCATAAACCATGGCAAGTACTTTGTGTTCAATTATTGTATAGTTCTTCTCTACTTGGGTCAATTTTTTGCTTGCAAAGGAGATGAGATGATTTATTTTACCTTCATTAGGCTACACTATAATGACACCAATTGAAAAGTTAGATGCATCGACATGGACACAGAATGGGGTCATCCAGTTAGGAAATTATAAAGTAGCCACATTAGCCAATTTGAGCTTCAAATTTTCAAAGCCATCCTCTTGCACTCTACCTGAAAATAATGGTCTATCCTTACACAAGAGATCCTCTAGGAACACTACAATATTTACATATTTCCTTATGAATTTTTGATAGTAGATACAATGTCCTAGAAAGGTGTGAACATATTTCTATGTTGAAGGGGTCTAGAGCTGAATGATTATTACAATGTTTACAATATCGATGAGTAGACCATCTTTATAGATGATGTGCCCAAGCAAGGTTCTAAATGGTGTTACAAAGATGCACTTTTTTAGGTTCAAGAATATCCATAGTTGCTTGCACCTTTCAAACATTAGGCACAAGTTATCATAATCATCCTTGATGAGACCATACATATTCCAACCATATAGGTATACTTGGAGGAACTTGATAATGAATTCCTTAAATGCAGTGATCACCAATCTATAAAACATAGCTGACACATTCTTAAGGACAAAGGGCATTGTGTTATAAGTGAAACAACCCCATTCAGTTACAAAGGTTGTTTTGGCTTGTCCTTCTCTTCAAGTTGGACTTGATGGTATCTAGAGAACCCATCATTGAAGGTGTAGATTTCATAGCCTATGATGCCATCCAAAACTTCATTAGTGAATGGAGTTGGGAAGGGGTCAGTGATGTAGGCAACAGTCAATATTTTATAATCAATGTAAATGTGAATGCACCTATCCTTCTTGATGATAATCACCATGGTACTCACCCATTTTGACTCCTGCACTAATTAGATCACTCCTAAGGCTAGCATACCATCAATTTATATCTTGACCTTGGCATGAAGGTTTGGGATCATTATGTAGGGGTGTTTCTTGATAGGTCTTGTGCCATCCACTAGCTTTATGATCATTTTCCTAAGGGATGGGTGGGTTCCCATCATGTCCTAATAATTTCAATGGAACAAGTGTTGGAACTCCTTCAGGAGATCCATAATTCATGGTTGCTTCATGTTAGACCAATATGCTCCTAGAGTAGCGATCTTTAGTTCCCCTTATACACTAATGTCTACCCTGGCAGTCTTTAATGGTATGTGGTAGGGCTCATTTATCTCTTAATGGGAATATTTAACTTGTTTACTCCCCTTAGTTATCTCTATGCAAAGATAAGTCATGTCTTCTTCATTGGGGTTACTATCCTCTATTTGGTACACTAGTTTCTTCTTGCCTATCAAGTTCATCCAATTGTGTTCCTTCCAAGTTTCATCATCTTTATCACTCAAGACACTATTGAGAACTTGCTCCCAAAGAAAGTAAGAAGCGCTAGCCCTTTTTCTCTGAACATATCTCTTAGGCATTCTTCTAGGATTGTAGTGTCCTCAAACATTGCCCTTCTAATTACTTGTAGTGGCTCAATCAATTATAGGTTCTATGAAGAAAAGGAGAAGGTTTGCACAAACCTCTCCTTTAGTGCATCCTAATTTGATGTCTCGTATTTCATCTCATTGACAACATACCACATTTACACCCACGTCTTTAACATTCTATAGAAGGCATTCACCCATATTTTCCTTGAGGTATTTACACAATAGTCAGTCCAAGTTTCTTTGCACAAGCTCACATGTGCTATTGGGTCTAAATTACCAGAGTATGTAAAAATTTCTATGTCCTTATTGCTTTTCCAAAATCTAGTATAAATGGTTGATTTCACATCCTACTAAGTGAGCAAAATAGGCCTTTGTACTGCCCACCAATGAGCAAAAGTGTTCCTTAAATTATACACTAGTGCACTCATCTTGTCTACCTCCTTTTGGTTTCATGATGCAAGGTCACAAACATATTATTCCACAAGATTGTTCCCTTCATACCTTGGGAGTGTGGTAATTTTACCTCTGTTTAGGTAAAACTCCCTCTTTCCCTTCTTTCTATCATAAGGGACCCATATCTTTGAAGTGTGATCAATCTAGACCCAACCAATTCTCATAGGTTTTGGCACCTTCAAGCTAACTAAATAGCTCCTTTGACAAGTCATCTCATAAGCTTCTTCGACCCATTGGTCACAAGAAAAATCAATGGTGTCTGAGGCCAACTATTCATCATCCCAAGAAAGCACTCCTTGGTCATTGGAGTGGAGAGTTTTAGTGCCTTGCACTATGATGTTTTAGATATGGTTGATCTCATTCTATAAATCAATACTTTCTATATAGGGGGTGTAGACACCTAAAACTAGCCGTTGATGACCTCCAACTAGGGTTTTGGCCAATTTTCACCCAAAATGGACAATTTGGCCTAAACACACTAAAACATGCAAAATGATGTGAAACTGACATATTCAAGTGCCAATTTTGGCTAGGATATCCCTAAATAGGGTAATGTAATTTGTGGGCCAGCTAACTTTGATCAAATCATTTTGAGTCAAAATGCCAAATTTGCACGTGGGTGCTCTAGATTGCTCTTCTCTATCAAATCTTCTACATAAGACATGTGCCTTTTTTATTTGTTGTTGGAAACATCCTAAATGGTAATATGGTTCCAACACATCTAACATCTCCTTTCAATTCCAATCCAATCAAATTTTGGACCAATAAGAAGACATTCTGATCAATTTGAGTAATTTGTGCACAAAGTGCTTAATCGTGCTTAAGAGCTAATTAACCCAAATCAAGGAATTCTATGGAAACTTGTTGAATACTTATTTTTGGAAATCAATAATAAATATCTACATCATCAAGTGACATAATTTCTTTGTAAGACATCTCTAGGCCATAAATGCCATAAATATCAGGATTCATGCCTCCCATGTCTCATCAATGCCTTCCATGATGCCATGATGAGGATAATTACAAACTTAATTATAAAAAATTGAATTAATCCTCAACCACACATCTCAATCTTGAGATGGATGGTTCATGTTGATTTTGATAAAATCCAAAAATCTATAAATAGGAGGCCTCACAACATCATTTCTAACCTAAATTAAGCAAAGTTATAATACAGGATTAGTTCCAAAAGATTCAAGAAACTAGTGTTATAATGCCAAATTTATTCATAGCCAAGCCACAAGCCAAAGGTGACAAGGACTTAATGAGCACAAGCCGAGCAAGCCACCATTATAAATACATTTGGAGCATCCACGGAAGGTGAAGGAATTCTTGTGTTTGATTCCTTGATTTTTTGTTGTGTTTGTCATTTGATTTTTTAACTAAGCTCTCCCTAGTGTCTATGCCTAGAGATGTTATGCTATTAGTGTTTTTATTTTATCTTGTTTTTATTTTAGAACTAACAACATACTAACCATCCTCTCTTAAGTCAAATTCCTAGATCACATAATGGCATGCTCGGTGGGACTAGACACATCTCACACCTGAAGGAGATCCTTTTACAACTCTAAAATATTTATTTGAGCCTTTAAAACTCTAGTAAATTAATTTTTTAACTTAATTTTTTCATTTCTCCTTGACACAGTTTTACACAGTAACCAACATCAACAGATAATACTGACATCAGTTACTTGACTTAATTGGCATCGATCAGCAAAACTGACATTGGTTAGATCTCGGTTAGCTAGAGTAATTGATGTCAGTGGTAATAACCGATGTCGATCACTGTGTTTTTCAAAAAACACAAACCTGAGAGCTACTTTTCCAAAGTTTATTGCTTCAAACTCAAAAGAGCTTCAAGACCAAGCTTAAAATTTGCTCAAAACATGTTTAAATCACCTTTGCATGAATAAAAATCAATTAAGAAACTTGTTTTTGGTGTTTTAACAAAAAATTTAGATGTTTTGGTGAATATTTTCAAAGTTTACAACTAAAACCAAGGGGTCAAATGAACACCACCAAATATTTCATTTTGGGCTTAAAATTGAACACACTTGTCCATTCTTGTTTGCAATAATTGTTTAATTAGATTTTGTTTGGCAAAAAGAGGAATGTTGTGTGTATGTTCTTCCATTTATCCCCTATAGGGAACCCTTTTAATAAAAAGTGCCATTGCTATTGCAAAGTATCCTAGTCCAAGGCTTAGAAATAAAGTCATCTAAATCACTCCCCAAAAACTCATCAAAGTTTGGGTGACCTTGAAAATGACCCTAAAGTCTTTCTACTTTCATGTTTTATTTATTTTTATGAATATTGGCTTATGAGGGGGACTTCATCACCTCCGACAAGTTCTTTAGTGAATCTTTGACCTGAGGTTTCACCTCCTGACATTGACTTCATTTGGATCCTTTGGAGTTGCAAATGGGATGCATCTGCATTTGGACATCACACTACACTAAGCGAACAACAGGATGTAGTAGTTGTAAAAAGGACTAGACATTATTATAACTAGCCAATGCCATGGCTACCCAATTTATGTGCTTGTCTTTTACATTATTTGACGTGAAAGTCATTGTGCAATTGATTCTCCTAGAATGATCAAAACCTTGATAGTTTAGTAAACCCTATTTTACCATACCCTTGTTAGGATTTGGATGATTATACTTAGTGTATTTTGGTCATTTTTACTTGGTATGTTTTGAGACTAAAACTTGTTTGTTTTTCCATAAGCCATGTCAAAACAATGAATTTGAGTTGTGAAGGGTAGTGTTATGCTGCCCAAATCATGGCAACACATTTTTTTATCCTTTTTAGTCTTTGAAACATAACATTGACCACATCATTCGAGCATGCTTATACCGTTAGGCTGCTCAATTTATTTCAAGACTTCTTTACCATTATATCAAAACCATTTGTTTCAAACCATTTTATGTATACCATTTAGACCTTTGTCATACATCGTTATGTTGTCTACTCTTATCTAGCTTGTTTGGTCCAATCCTAGTCTTCAACATTGCATTTTCAATTAACCTTGTCAAATTTGGATCCAAGCATTGATTAATTTCTATTTAGGCCTCAATTTGTGGGGCTGATACATAGATATTTCTCTTTTGGGTTGCATAAATTTGATTAAATGATTATCCAAAATTGAAAATTATTGATGGTTTGTTTGTTTAATGCCTATCCCCATCATTGTTTATTCCTTTATTTGAGAAAACACAACCTTTCTCAAAGAGTATTTTGTCTTATGCCTTATGCCAACTGATCATTTTTATGTTTGATTATGTGGGCCGAGTCTATGTCAAAGTTGTTTCCAAAATTGTTAGATTAAATCAAATCACATCAGCCTTTGTTTCAAGTCTAGCTTTTGACACCATTTGGCCAAAATTACTAGCACATGCCTCTTTGTTTGAGCCTAGCTTTTGACTCCACATTTGGATAAAAGACCTAGCAACTCCACTTTTCCCTTTCTTATTTTAGACCTTTTTTGGAACACTTTGACCTAGACCTTTGACATGCTGGTATTTATTTAGACACTTGATCTTTTGTGCCTATGACATTTGACATTAGACATTTGATGTTAGGTTATTTTATGCCAAGTCTTAGCAGAAATCATTTTGGAGATACATCTCCACTTTTAGACAATATTGGAGATATAGCTCCACCCCTTCAACCAAGTTAAACCAAGTTTGAACCATTTGTCCTTTGGACATAGTTTTTTAGAGTTTATAGAACTCTAAGTCTTTTTATTTTTGGGGCTTTCATCATTTACGTGGATATGTCTTGCTAAACTTATGGTGGATTCACTTAAAATCCACTTTATGAAACAATTGCTACAAAAAATGACTTTTATGGCTTTTGTCAAGATGCCAATGATGCTAATATGGTTTGTGAGACAGATTTTTATCCACCTCATACTAATCATTTATAGGAACAAAGTCATGAAGCAACTTACGATCTAACTCGAGACCTTGATTGATATGAAGAGGCTTATGAAGAGGACTTTTAAGACCCAACTATAGATAATATTTTTTGGGATACAGATCCATACCCTCTTTGCAATAATCAGTACATGGAACATAGTCAAGAACCAACTTATGAGCCAACACATGACCAGGATGATATGGTTTATGAGGAAGAATTGGATGCTTTTGCTTGTGAAATCAATCAAGTTTCACGATGTCCTTTTGATATCTGATAATAGACTACCCCTAACCTTCCTTTGGATTATGTAAGCCATCAAACTCCATAATATCCAAGGAATACCATTTCTATACTATAACTTCATCCTTTGGTTTATGCGAGCAATCAAGCTCCACAATGCCCCTTCATCATTCCAAGACCTAGTTCTTTGGCTTGTGTGATAAATCAAGCTCCACAATGCCCCTTCATCATTCCAAGACCTAGTCCTCTAGCTTGTGTGATCAATCATGCTCTACACTGCTCTATCATTATTAACTTAGGACTTTGTCCTTTGGCTCATGTGAAAAATCATGCTCCCCAAGGCCCTACCTTTATCTAACCACAAGTCATTCCTCATCCAGTACCAATCCCATCCAAACCTCAACTGATCTAATCATTCAAAGACCAAGCTATGTTCAAAACTGATAGCTTTTAACTGATTGGAAACCAAGATAAAGAAAACCAACTAATCCAAGATGTTTTTTATTGAATCAATCATTTGTGATAAGTCAACTTGTGATAAATTGCCTATTGATCCTATACCAATTATCGAGGGGTCTCACTCTTATGAGATATTCTTTGCTAAGTCACTTCTTAATGATTATAACCACCTTTGGGAAAATGATTACCTCGATCATATGCCTATTTTTCAAGAGCATCCTATTGACAAGTTAGTCTTTGAGGAGTTGTTTCTTGACCTATTTCCTATCCTAGGGGAGTCTCACTTTGACAAACCAGTCTTTGTGGAGCCCATTATGCCATCATGGGTCATTACTTATCCATAACCAAATATTCAACAAGAGATCATTGTAACATAGTACTTGTCAGATGAAAATTTAGAGTTAGATTCAAGTTTTATTCTTGAATTGACGTCAGATTTAACATCAAAATCAGAATCAACATTAGTCTCAATATCAGATTTAGATTCCTTTGAGTTAGAATCAAATTTAGAAGAAGAATATGTTCATGGATATTATAATATTGGTTATGCATGCCTTGCAGATTAGTTTGAATACATTTGTGATCCTTATACAGTTTTTGAGGATGAGTACTTAAGCTTCGAGACAAGTTATCCTAATATCTTCTATAAAGATTGTGTAGCCTCTCCTCATTTCATTACCATTTCACAGGCCATTACCATCAACCAAGATAGCCATATTATTGACATTCCATCTCCCATAAGTGTCGACTAGGATCTACATAATCACACTTTGTTAAAATGCATCCATGGTGACATAGTAGTTGAAAAATAGCAAGGAGGCTAAGACCACATTCATGTAGCAAAAGAGCACTCTTTTAGTGACCCCTTTTTGAAGGCGCTAGGGGTTAATCAAAGTAAGAACTCAACATCTTCTAATGACACTTTTTCAGAAGTGCTAAAAGATGATCAAAGTCAAAATTCAACATTCCTTAGTGAAACCTTCTCAAAGGTGATACAAGACAATCATGACAAATTCATTAGTGAAAACCTCTTTGAGGCACCAATCATTGAGCACAAAAGTTATTCATTTCTTAATGAAGATAGAATCAAAGATCAAATCAAAATAGCTTCCAACATGCACCATAATTAGATGGTAGCTACTCTAAAGATCAAGAAATAGAAAAATCTTATGGTCTTATTTAGAGAACAAGTCTTCGACCCCTCTAAAACCAAAACTATGTTGAATCCAACATCAACAACATTACATGTGACTGAAAGTCTTGATCTTCATTTGTTTCCCCACCATTATACATTCCATTATCACTTGCCATTCCATTTCACAATAAAACGAACCATCCATTATTTATCCTTGTTTACCATCCATGGTCACACATTCCTTTTCAGAGGATACAAAGATACCTTGTCTTGATACTTGAAAGAATCAGAATCAATGACCAATGAATATCACAAAAGAATTCTTAACAACCAGATCTTCAAGCCATTTTTGATAGAGTAGTTTTTTAGATGAGGTGTAGGATAGTAGTTAACATGATCAAGTATTCTATTTGTGTCATATGTTGATTATGACATGCATCTCCATCTCAACAAGAACAATAGAATCAAAAACCACACCCAAGCCAAAAACATGTACCATACCATTTCACATTGCCATGCCATTGCCATTGTTATATATGCTTATTTACTATTTCTATATATTCATACCATTTACCCCATCACATGGGGGAAACTCTCTTACCAATTTATCCAATCTATCTAAACCACAATTATCCTTAGCAAGACCATTCCATCTTATCATTCCATTCCTATCTATACCAAAGCCTATTTTAGTCATCCTACCCAATCCTGTTTTGATCTTGGTTACTTTGGTTCTTCCCACACTTTTTGTGAGTTGATTTTAATCAAGTTTCAACAATCAATCCAATCCATGTTTATAATGACAGTCTATGAAAGAAGTGTGATAGTTGATCTAACAAGATATATTCCATCATATATCCAAATTTGTTTATGTCAACTTGATTATAACTACCTATGGGAAAATCAGTGTCTCACCAGTCTTGCTACTAATTATAACCACCTATGGAAAAATTAATATCATTGACCTATGTTTTTTTATCTTAGTTATAACCACCAATGGGAAAATTAGGGGAAACACTTGTTTATCATGCATTGTTGCATCACCTTACCTTCATTGTTTTCATTTGATTGGGCATTTTCCAGATTTAAGAAATTGTTGAGACCTAGTTGGTTTTTCATCACCTTTTGTGTTGGTGGAATTACTAAGCCTTGAGGTCATTTTGAGTCTATGTAGGTCATACTCAATTCATGTTAAGGTCACATCAGTCACCCTTTCCATATGATCTCACCATTTTATGATCAACCTAAGCCAAACACTCTCGCCATTTTGTGAGTAGGTATCTTGTCATTGTCTAACAAGTTAAGATACCTCAAAACACCAAAACCATTCGTAATATTTCAAAAATATAAAAACATTTATCCTATCTAAGCCTAGTTAGTTATCCTCGATCTACCTTATTGGGGCATTATCATTATTAGGATGTTTTCCATCACTTTCAAGCATTCTATTTTTTTGTTTTATTTATTTATTTTTTCACTTGCATGTTCGTTTGCTTTCAAAAATGTTTCCTTGACTTGGTCTATATGTGTTCATTGGGTGATTCCTCAAGCACATTATTCTTGAGTCTATCTATATTCATATATCAACATTGTTATCATGGTTTTTATCATTGGTGAATTATTTTCATGTGTTGATTGCATCGGGAGTCAGTCCTTAGCCATATTTTGGCCAAGTCTTCATGTTGTTCTATCATGAATCCTACCATCACATGCTATATTAAAAATCAGCTTTAAGAAGGTCTACAATCAATGGATCCATAGAAATTTCTCCTTGGCACCTTGGTAAATCCTTCCATCCCACCCTTTATCAAATCAACCAAATGACCATTCTAGTTGTATCATTGCTATTCAGGATTACCATCTCCTCATTGGCAGGTACAACCGAATCATTCATATTGATTAATCTTATTCTTCTATTCATCTATTTCATTACTTTGCACCCGTTTATCTTTAATCTGTATTCCAGGTTATATCCTTGAGTTATGCTTCTTAATCAACCCTAACTAGGGCATCATCATCTTTAACCAATCTAAGTCTACTTAATGATTATAACTTCCTATGGGAAAATCATTATTTTGACTTTTATTTCTGATTATAACCACTTTTTGGCAAATCAGTATCTTTTTTACATCAATGCATGCAAGCATTTTCTCATTTGGATTAATCTCAACCACTTGTTAATTCCACATTTCTTCTTGTTTCTTTTTGAGGGAGCATCCATCAACAAATGTGACGGCCACTCCCTTGATGGGGCATCATCATAGGCTTCCCAAAAACCATTTCAAGCTTTGTTTTTTAACCATCATCTTCTTTTTGGCATATAGGCCATTTCTCATTCTTTGAGAAGACATTGCTTTGCCTATGGTTTGCAACATCTTCACAAATAAGGTAAAATTGTAGATACCTAAAATTGGCCACTGATGACCTCCAACCAAGCTTTTGGCCAATTTCCACCCAAAATGCACAATTTGGCCTAAAAACACTAAAACATGCAAAATGATGTGAAAATGACATATTCAAGTGCTGATTTTGGTCAAAATATCCCTAAATGTAACTTTGATCAGATCATTTGAAGTCAAAATGCTAAATTTTCACCTAGGTGCTCTGGATTGCTCTTCCCTATCAAATGTTTTATAGAAGACACGTGCCTTTGTTATTTGTTTTTGGCAACATCCTAAATGGGAATACAATTCTAATGCATCTAACATTGCCTTTCAATTCTAATCCATTCAAATTTTGGACCAATAACAAGACATTTTAATCAATTTGAGTAATTTGTGCACAAAGTTCTTAATCATGATTAAGATCTAATTAATCCAATTCAAGGCCTAATTAATAATTCCATGGAAACTTATTCAATACTTATTTTTGGAAATGAATATTGAATATCTGTATCATCAAGTGACCTCATTTTTTGGGAAGACATCCCTAAGCCATAAATGCCACAAATATCAAGATTCATGCCTCCCATGCCTCATCAATGCCTTCCATGATGCCCTCCATGCCTCCTAATTGCCCCTTCTTCCAACGCCATGATGAGGATAATTTCAAAATTAATTCCAAAAATTGAATTAATCCTCAACCACACATCTCAATATTGAGATGGACAGTTCAAGTTGATTCTGATCAAATCCAAAAATCTATAAATATGAGGCCTCACAACATCATTTCTAAGCTAAATTGATGCAAATTTATAATGCAGGATTGGTTCCAAAAGCTTCAAGAAACTAGTGTTATAATGCCAAATTGATTCATAGCCAAGCCACAAGGCTAAGGTGCCAAGGAGAGATAGAGGTATACAAGCTTCCATTACCAAGGACTTCATGATCATAAGTTGAGCAAGCCACCATTACAAAGACATTTTGAGCATCCAAGGAAGGTGAAGGAATTGTTGTGTTTAATTCCTTGATTTTTTTGTGTGTTTTTCATTTGATTTTGTTAACTAAGTTATCCTTAGTATCTAGGCCTAGAGATGTTATGCTATTAGCGTGTTTATTTCATCTTGTTTTCATTTTGGAACTAACGCCATACTAACCATCCTATCTTGAGTCAAATTTCTAGATCATAGGGGGTCCTTGGTCACTTGATAGGGGGATCGTTACCCTTTCCTTGCCATTTTCAAAGGTCATATAGTGATTCTTAAAGCACATATTGACATTATTCACATAGCACCATGACCTTCCAAAGAGCACTGGATAATTATATTATTCATCCAACTAGATCACTTCAAAGTCAGCATGAAACTTGGCACCCTTCATATCTACAACAACATTTTTTAGAATTTTAATTGGTTGCATCCTAGATTTGTTGGCCATAAAAAGTACATGAGAGGAAGGTCTTAAGGTTAGCCTCTCTATCTTTTCCCACACATTCTTTATTAATATATTAAATTCAGCACTTATGTCTATAAAAACCTCACATATAGACCATCCATCAATGGTGGAATTTACCAAGAGTTCTTGATTATACTCTACATTCTATGTATGTCTGACTTCTTGCACCCTTTCCATGCATGGCATAGTGACTTCAATAGGATTTTGTCTGACATATTCTAAAATTAATTTCTTTAATAGGGGAAACATTACTTATATCTAAAGGAGGAAAAATATCTATGTTGGCTCTTGTACCTTAGCCTATTGGCCTTCTTAATTCTTATACAAGGCAACACTCCTAGGTCTCACACTAGTTAGATCTCCCCTTGTTGGTTTTGAATCACACTCATAGCCTGCTACAATACATCTTTCTAGTGCATAGGTTCTATTTATGGTGTAGCTTTGGGTTTAGGCCACATTTTGTACTCAATATGGCTTAATTCCCCATATTCCAAGCACAACTCAAGTACTAATGTAACTGACAATTGAGTGTTAAATCCATTGTAAATAGTTGCTTGTACTTTGATTGGATTTGTATAGGTTAGTTGTGCCTTTAGAGTCCTCTTCTCCATTCTCAAATCATGCCTAATCATTCTTGCACCCTTATCTACACTAGGCTAGCCTTGGGTTAATTTCTAGTACAAGTCAGGGCATTCCTCAACCTTATGTGTTCCTTGACAATACCCACATGTTGGATGTGTAGGGAAGTCATGCTAATAATACTCTATTAAACCACACTTGTAACATTAATGTGGTGGGAATATTCCTTTATCGCATCCTCTACCTCATCCTCAAGCACCTATTTACATCCCATAGCCTACATTCTATTGGCCATAGCCCTCATTTCCTTAGGTCACCTACCCTCTAACTACTTTAGTTGCTTACCTAGTGCCTCTCCTGATGTTTTCATGCATCTCATCGATCAATTGATTGTTAGATATGGTATGGGTGTAGTCATCACACAACCATAAGTAGATGGTTGTGTTAACCTTATTAACACATTGCAATAAAGGGCAATTGCATACATCATGTACTTTATAAAAAACCTCACATCTTAGAAGTAATGTGCACACATTCCTTTGAAGGTATTTATTCTTATTATGGCCTTCTATCTCATAATCAATGCACCATAATCCACTTCAAGTGTCTTATGATGAACTAGTAATCAATTTCTAAAGTTGGCTAGCCATGGAAGCAATCTATACCTCTATGAATGGGATAATTCTAGTATCGGTGTTCATGACTACCTCATCCCTATGTGTGATTTCAAGTTCTTCACAAGGTTTAGTGAATGTCTTTATGGATAGTTCTCCTCAAAATGGTACTATCAATCTTCCAAAAAAACTATTGTGCATGTTGGGAGGGGTGAATGTCATAAGAAAGCTTGAAAAGAAGAGTTTTGAACCTAAAATCATATAGGCATATACTTTCAGAGAGCCCTTGGTTAATATCCTTGAGCACGATGATGCTCTATTATTTAAACTCAAGAATATTGAATTCCTTTAGGAATGCTTCTTTCAAAGTGTCTTAGTCAATCATATCTTGGTTAGGATCAAATTTCCTATACCAGGTATGAGCGTGATCAAGTAAAGTGGTCATGAACTAGGTTACCTTGCACTCAGATTGGGTTATACCCCAGGCTTGACATTATAGTTCAAATTTTAGCACATGCACTATGACATTTTACACACTATGATATGATGGAAAGTACATAACCATATCATAGTAAATTTGATAGGGGAGGGTGTATGTTGGCATCTAAGGTGTTTGCCCTCATGGTGATTTTCTTAGAGGTGGTCCTCTAATTCCTTCAACCACTGAGTTAGGTGTTGGCCCTATTTTTATTACTATTTCCAAAGATGATGAAGGCATTGTACTACTAACTTGTGGTACCAGATCACTTCATGTGGGTTATTTCCTAGTCTACACAGCTAACATTGGCTAAACTAGCATGCTTATGCTCATGTTCTATGCTTTCAAGATAGTGCCCAAACATCTAGAGGTATCCTCACTTAAATATTCATAAGGAACAACTTATTTAATCATAAAATTATAGTCCAAGTCTAAAAAATGGTCAATGTTTATGTGGACAACAATGTCAATTGTCACTCTTCTACCTTCACATGGGGGATCTAGTACATGAGCTTGCATTATAGGTTTAAAGGGTGTAGGTACTTCTAGCACATATTCAATGGTAAAATTTTGTAGGGACCTAGTGCATTATTCACCTATCAACAATTGAACTCAATCTATGGCTTCATTGTTGCTCTCCTTACAATTTTTTAATTCAAGAGATCCTTCCCCATGCTTTTCCCATTAGATATGGGTTATCTCTTCACTTCTAGGTTCTAGATCCTCCATCAGCCTATGCTTTCTCTTATTATAATTCTATCACCTAAGCTCTCAGGTGTCAAACTATTTGTCCCCTTCCATTGCACTTCACCTATACATCCCCTTCTTCCTTGTTTCATTGATCATATGCAAAAGGAATTAGACTTCTATTCTCATAGTTTTAAATCTATAATCCACCATTAGTATTTTAACCTCTATATTGAAATCTTTCATAAATGTGCATCTGAGTTCATGCAAAAATTGATACTTTGCTTCCTTAGGGCAAGAGTATATCGAGACTATGAACTCAAGTATATAATTGTTCAAAGCTCATTACCACCATTTGTCTATTGCTCTAGTCCAAGTGGCATATAGGTTCTCAAGCCTCTTGAGGCACTCTTTCATCCACTCAAGGAACTATCCATAGCTTTGACTTCGATGGGTTGCATAAGTAGCCAACCATAGGTACACATGCTTAGGTAGTTCATAAAAGAAGACCTGATACAAACCATCATAAAGGTTGTTCTAGACCTATTTCCTTATCTCTTATCCTCTACAGTTTGGATGCTTCAATACAAAGCTATCTTCCACCTATTACAACCGTTGCTCGATATTCTCAAGGGAGAGTTGGAGCATTATTCTGTCCCACCATTACAACAACAAAATTCAATAGGGTCCTGGCAAGAGAACCAAATTCTTTTAGTTTAACTAGTTTTCGATTCATTTACTCTATCCACTACTTATCTGATTATTTCTAGTCAGTTATCAACTCATTATAACTAGGCATAAATAAGGTATGTTCGACTGTAATGGCATCAATTCACATAAAGTACAAGCCTTATGTGCTCACCCAAAACATAATAGAGAAATAACCAATGTCCATATTGGGTTAATTGGCCATGGCACCATTCATTCTTCATAAGACTTGGTCATTAAAACATTAATGTTGGTCTAAGCTAGGTTGATGGTCTATAGGCACAAAGCCTATTTGGGGAACTAGTTTTGATCATTGGGGTGCAAGTCTATATCGAGTTGGTTTTATGATCTAAAGGGTATAAGCCTTTATGGTACTAAGCCAAGCATCATTTAGGTGCTTTGATGGGTCAAGGGGATGCTTTATATTAAGGGTTTATTCTTAAGTTAGAGATCTCGGTGAAGGTATCAAAGCTTGAGTGCATGATGTTTCTTACACTTAGGCTAATTTGTAGGATATGTCGATGTCATCACTTGCACAGGGATGCCATTAACGCTCTAAACCAAAAGCTTTCTTAAACTCAATGATCATGTATTAAAAATAACCATTATGACTATTACAAATGTGACGTAATTTAATATTTAAGTGAATGGCATTAAATCAAGGACACCATGTCTTATGGCAGCCAATCTTCTTCATGTGCTTAATGATTCAAATACAAAGTAAGTTCATATTATGAATAATAGTGTAAATGCTTATCTAAAGTTACTAACAGCCCAGAGGATCATAAGTGAGCATGAGAATTACAATGTGGATCCTCAAAGGCATCCATGCTTAAACTTATTCTAATGGCATCCATAACATGATATCTAGAGCCAATTCTTTAGAGCTTTGCTACCTCAATTTGCATCTCTCTGCTCACTTGATCAAGCTTGACTTTATAACCCATAAGAGTGTCTTCATGCTAGGATAGAGAGTACACACAAGGTAATGAGATGGATCCTTGGTTGATCATTCTATTAGCATCATCACCTTACACCCTTTCCACTATGATCACCATATGTAGGCATTAAAAAAGATGTCCTAAGAAATTGGGTGCTAGTTTATCTGCTTTCCAACTTGCACTAGATCTATGATGATTCCTCCAGCTTATGCAAAATATACTAATACAACAATCATACCAAGTGATTAACTCACACTAAGATATTTATTTAGTTGGCATGGATCCATACTTAGATGAAAAAGGGCCCCAACAAGTATTGGATTACCAAACCATTATCCTTAGCAAGGAAGTTCCAAATTTGTACCATGATTATGGTAGCCACCCATGTTTATTATTGCTCTTGTTGGGCTCCCTCTAAAGCATCATATGACAGTTTATCCAAAATCCTTAGGTATTTTATTTGGTCTAATTCCAAATATGCCAAGGGCTTATATTATGTCACCTAGCATATTTGCTACCTCCCTCAGGATAAACTAGGCATGGGAATTGTTGACCTTTATAGGGAAAATGCAACTTTATGTGCTAAGTGGGTGGTTCATGCCATTAAAGTTAATGAGGCATAAAAAATACTATGAAGGCACTATATTTATTCCCCCCGCTATGGTAAGCCTAGTTGGAAGAATATATGTTTTCACTCCCTTCTTGTTACTACAACTCTTATGAAAATTGAATGCTCCTTTGTTTCTAAAAGAAAATGGAAAGCTTTCAAAGTTATCAATGCCTCACAAGAAGTAGATTGGGGATGGTTTTCATAAATATTTATCTTTCAATGACCATAGTATCTGGCAGTCTTCTATTATGACAAGAAGTAGTGTTCTTCTAGCGGAATTACTAAGAATCAAATCCCTCATGCTTTTTCGAAAATGTATTCTTACCATTCGCAATATGGTTTTTGCTAGGGACTATATTCCTTAGATTGAATTGAAATCTAAATTTCAATTGAATAATGTGGAGTTACCTTCTATGTTCTAAATTTAAGAGCTACTTCTTAATGTTATGCTTCATAATCTTGGTTTGTAGTCTCCTCAAGCTTGTGTAAAGACTAAAATTAGAATTATGACCACCATTTTAAGAAGTATTCATCAGGCCTTCTATATCAAGTCATGAACTCATTCTCTTATATTATATGAAATATAAATAAGTGTTAGGGACCTAAATATTCTCATAGAATTATGCTTGCCAGACTTGGTAGAATTTAGGTTGTTAGGATCAAACCTAAGCCCATTGAATTTATGGGGTACCTTGTCTACTAAGGCCTCCTACTCAATGAAATATTCTCTCCCATAGGGATCTTTTCACCCAAGAGTCATACATTCCAATAGCCCAAGTCTTTTAAACACTAATTATGGCTCTATTAAAGTACCCAATCTGATTCGAAATGGATCCATAGCCTATTCCAACATTTTCATCCTAAGCCCTTTTCTTGGTAGCTTGCTCTTCTAGGGGACTCAACCAACTGACCAACTTATACTACTTTTATATGTAATTTTTTTAGATCCATAACTATTTTCTAATTATGGAAGGCCATAAATAATGTTATTTTCAACAATGATGTTTGTTATTGTTATTTTGCACTTAAGATAAGGTCTATGTTATATCTTCAACTTATATGCAGATTCAATCCCAAAAAGATAAGGTTACGATGGAAATATGCCACCTCCAAGAGCTTCTAGACCACTAGGGGAGTGCCCCCTGCACTATCAATCATGTTCCACAAGATGGGCTACCTTAGAGACCACCACCACAACCTCTCAGAAGCAAAACAATAATTCATGAAGCCACAATCACTTATCCCCTTCTTTTCATTCATGAGGGTGGTTCTCACCACTTTTACATGGTAAAATTGACATAACTCCCTCTTGCACAGTCTCCTCTATGGGTAGTAGTACTCATATGTAGCCTGATGATGCTTAGGCTATTGATATGATCATACATCCCTTGGATCGATGGGTGACCCAAGATCCTCCTTCTGTAAAGCTTTCTATTTGGTTGATTTTGCCTCCCAAGGATGAGCCTTTACCAATCCCTTAGGTTCTACTACTTATGCTTTATGTTGGTGTTTATTGTTGAGTGTTGTATTTAGTCCAACTTTGTTTTATGTTCCCATTTATGTTTTGAGTTGCATCTTCTACTCTAGCATGGAGTACGAGCTGTGAATACCAACAGGTTGCCTTGCTATGTAACCTTCATGTATTATTATTTTTTGTAATATATGATGTCCTAAAGCATTCCAATAGTCAAAATGAAAACTAAAACTATGAATCGAAGCTTTAATTTTCTAAAAACCTTTCATAATTAAGGCATTGAATAATAGTATTTTTTTAGTGAACATCATTATTGTTCCATTATAATGGACTAACTCTACACCAAATGAAATATTTGCTCAATTTAAGACTAATAAACACAAAAAAATAATTTGTTCTACTATTATATTTATTTATATGAAAGGACACACACACACATATACACACATGCATGCACACACACTTGTACATGCGCACGCACACACACACATGGTAATGATCTTCTTGATTCAAGGAATCAAAGCTTATCATTATAACTGTTGTGATTCCTATAATCATGGATAACATATCACAAAATTATCTAAACAATAACATTCTAGTTATATTATTTGACACTATCTAGAAACATTACAAACATCACATGTACATACTAAATATTTCTAGCATATTATGAGTAATTAACACCACCTTGGAAGTCACAATTAAAGGAAATCGACCATAGTACATATAATATTTTTGATGTTTTAGGAGAACGTACTAAACCTCACAAGATTGAAAATTTTAAGAAGGGGAAATACAAGCCAATCAAGTAGTTTACACTGCTTCAAGAGAGATGAAAGATGTTAAATGGAAATTAAAAATAAGTGAATGAACTATAAGTGTTAATCCAATTGTTTGTTAAGTTATAGATGATATTGTTTTAGCCCACGACAATCCATCAAAAAATGGATTAGACCCTAGGAGCATGGTACACTTGAATAAATATGCATATATTATTATTGATCTTCGATGTATTGGCAAGGCTTTAAAACCCTGGTATAATTTTTAAAACCATGTTATCAATCCCCACATGCCAAAGGAGAAAAGAACAGTTCTTTACTATTCGAGTTACATATTTCTCCAAAAAATTATTAATTCTTTTGGTCTGATGTTTGAATATTATTAATCTTAAGCCTTGTACATTGTTGTCTTGATATCTTATATATATTTTTATTCAAAATGTAATTTCCATTTTTGATAGAGATGTATTATATTTTTTATTTGATAAGATATATTCATATGTTCAATTAAAAATAAATTGTATAATTAATATATATTAATTTTATAAATTTAAAGGAGAAAAAATCATTTCTTTAATCTAGCAAAAATAAAAGTTCTTAAAATACAATTTATATATTTTTTAAAATTTATCTCAATTTATTAAAATATAATTTAAAATTTATTCTCATTAAAATAAATGTGACATTATTGTAAAAAAAAGTTCTAGATGTTTGACAGTTTACACATATCATATTTTATGTGTGGACACTCTAATATAACATGGGAATAGGTAACACGTTTTTCATAATGGCTTGAGATGAAATGGGTTTTGTTATATTTAATTATAATGAGAACCTAATTTTCATATCAATTAACTTAATATTATAATTTCAAAGTATTTTACATTTAATTAAGTTATAAAATTTTATTAATTTATATATGATTTTTAAAAGGAAAAAAAGTGTAATAGTGTGAAGTTTTAATAAAAATGATCTTTAAATTTGATAGTTGTTTAATGTTTATTTTATAAAGGATACATTTTTTAACATAATTATAAATTGGAACAGTATTTTTTTATCGAAATTATGAATTAGAGATACAAAGAAAAATATAATAAAAATTTAACAAAGGATTTAAATATAGGATTAATAAATGTTCCAATAGAGAGACCACAACAAACCAATAGATGGTAAAATATCAAAATAACATAAAAATACAAAAAATAATCAAAAAAATATAACTAAAGTTTTACCAATGACATTTTTATCCAAAAGTAGAAAAAATGGCATAGAACAACAAAAGCTACACAACAACAAAACACTATAAACTGGTTGTATAGATACAAGAGACAAACAATAACTAATAAAAATAAAAATAAAATTATAATTTAAATTTGAGATGTAGAAACAATAAAAAAACTGTAGATTAGTTGTAGAGATAATGGACAAATAATTAACATTAAAAGGACAAAAATAATATAATTTATTTATTTTTAATATTTGTTTATCCTATTAGATTAGGAATCCTCTTCTATGAGAGATTCATCATTAGCAAATTTATTTTTTTAATTTAGGATCTAAAGATAGTATCGTGGAGTTTCACATTTTTCAAGAAGTTTTTTTATTGCACTATTGTTATCTCCCAATCGCACTCATAATACGTTGCAATTAATTTTCATAAAAGAATTACCATTGTCTTTATTGGAAGGCACTTGGGAAGTAATTCTTCCTTTTTATCCATCATTTCTTCAGAATGATCATTATGAATAATCTAATTAAGTTGCTCTTTCATAAGTGAAACTTTTGAAAAAAAGGGCCTTCCTCCACCTTTAAATAAGGGCTACTTAACTGATCCTAGAAACAAATTTCGTAGAAAGGATGTGAATGCTCTTTTTCTAGTGTGAAACCATACTTTGAATCATCCTTCATAAGGGTTTCAATCATGTTTAATTTATTTATTGACTCTCTGTGGACATGACCATTAGGGAATTTCCTCTTTAAATGATTTATATGCTAACATCTAAAATATTAGAAATTAAGGTTATTATAATCAATCGATTGATTCTAAATTCCTTTACTCGATTAAAGAGTTACACATTTTAAACTTAAAATAATCACATTCATCAAAACCATTATTCTAAATTTACTCATGAATTCTATAATTCAAACTTTATTTGTTCATCCATGAACATATATTCTCCAATGGCATACCTAATCAATAAATATTTTTTCATCCCAAAACTATATGGGAAGAGCATAAATGTTTACCCATACATAAACAATATCTATATTTTCTATTAAAGGGCTAAGACATGTTGAACTATTGTTTAACAAAATAAAATCCCTTTTCGCCTATGAATGATCTAGATATATATTTCAAAATATAATTTCTATTTTCTAAATAAAGAAAGATACAACTATATTTTCCAAATAAAAGAAAGATACAACAAATAATTTTTTTGGAAGGAGAATAATGTGACCTCTTTATCAGTCTAGAGTGCTATGTTTTATTTCCCTGACACCTCTAAATTCGACCTTTTTCCTCCGACCCAACAAATGAATTTTGGAACTTTGAAGTTGTCCACATCTAACTCAAAATTATCTTTTAAAATCTTGACAAGTGTTAATGCTATAGCAATGGATGCATCAATATCCTTTGCTACATTTTCAAACTCTTCAGTAGAAGTCCCACCATCTACCATTAGTAAAGCAAGGTTTACTCTCAATCTACCATTCTAGCACTTAAGAGTTAACCATTCCATTTCTCTTAAGACAGTCATTTCATCACTTTGCTTTTATCATTTTGGCATTCACATTTTTCCAATTCGTCACTTTGAAATAGTAGTTCCGTCTGTCTGCGACCACCATTCCATTGCTTATAAACCACGTATTTGTCACTTTGAGATAGCCTACCCGTCATATTGGAACAACCATTCCGTCACTTAGAATTCAATGTGGATAACCATTTAATTTTTTTATATAATTTTTTTATCTGAATTTAAATTAATGTGCTGACTAATTGTTAATTATATAAATAGAATAAATCAAGGTGTTGTAAGTAGACTTTTAAATAGTAAATTGAAGAAAAATGACTGAAGTATACAATGAAAAATATAAACAAACAAAGTGAAAATTAGAGATGGACTTAGTTTTTTGAGTTGTCACTTGTTTGAACATAAAAACAAAATATGGGAACAAACAGAATACAAAAAAATATAGAAACTTTTTATAAGCAAACTCCGAGTTCCTTCAAGGATAGGAACACCCAATAGAAGATAGGAGAAATTACAGTTATTATCCTTATTGGTTGATTTTGTATTTTTACAGAAAACTAGAAATTTTGGTATAGTTCGATACAAAATTGAAAATTAGTTCTTCTTGCATTGATTTCATCGTTGCAACTGCGCAAAGGCCCAATGAATGATTTATTGAATTTTAAAAACCTTGCTTTTTGACTGAAGGAGATAAATGGATGCGAAAGAATAAAAATTGGTTAGTGGTTTTATTTGTGCTAGACCTTAACACATTATTATATTGAGTGCTACCTACATACCAATACTATGAAGAGAGATCAAACCCCCATGTATTTATCCTACCTAAGTTATTTTTGTAATCATTTTCCGTTGACTATATGAATGCATCTATAATCAACTTGAATACTTGATCATCCAAAATCAAGGTTGCATAAAATTAAATTCAAACTTGGCTAATGACTACATGATGTTCTTGGAAACTAATTAGAGAACAATACAAAACTTTTGCTCAATGAGCACTTGTGTAAATAGGCTCTTGTAATAGAATTGATAAACTTTCCATGATACGTGAAATGAATTATTTAAATGTTTTTTTTATAGTAGTTCAAATAAGAAAATGCCCATTGGAGAGTTTACAAATCTAAAAGATGAACATTAAGGATTCTTTAATTTTTAATTTTTTTACTATTTTGATGGAAGTAAAACAATGACATATAGGGATAGGAATGTTAGGCATTCCTATCCTTTTGGGCATTCTTCTCCCTTCAGAATAAGTGTTGAGTTTGGGGTCTAAGTCAGGACACACAGATGTATAAAAGTGTTTTTATCACTAAGCTCATTTATGTAGGGGACAATAGATGGCCTCATGATGAAATTAGGTATCCTCTTACTTTTAGGATAGGTCAAATTGGTATTATAGATGTCAGTTAAGTGTACATGTTAATTAATAGTAAAAAAGGGATAAAAATATGTATGATCAAATATTTATGGCTGGATTTAAGTAACTACAAGAAGATACAACCTTGAATTTGAAGTTAATTTGAGTTTTATATAATTTTTTGGTTTCAATAATGTGTTAAAAAATCATGCCATTAGAAAATATCAATACTTTTAAATTTTATTTTTGGATAGCCATACCACTACATTACCATCATTTCATGTGAAGAGTAATACCATCATTTATCCACAATACGGTTTGGTTCGAGTTAGAAGTTCTCATCTCTTATTTTGTTGATAACTATACTCTTCTTAATATCCTTGGTATAATTATTTTGAGATGAAATATATATAGTGTAGGTGATTTTATACATAACCTTTTTCTTTTACTATAGTGAGGTTTAACCAAGATTCATTTTTCTTTGATGGGCCTAGAGTTAACAAGTTCAATGGTGGTTGTTTTTTTTTTTTTTTTTTTTTTTTTTTTTGATACATTGGATGATGATCATTAGTTAATGATTATATGTAATAATTGTTTTTTTTTTTTTTTTTTTTGATAAGTATTTTATATACATTCATAAATAAGAATATTGATGTTGTATATATTTTTCATTTGAATGAAAATATGTTACAATTATAATGATAAGACAAATGACAAGTTTTTAATGATTTTTATTTATTTTAAATAAAAATGAAAAGTTATGAGAGTGATAAGTTCTCCAAATATCTTTAAAATTTATCAAATTATAAGTGAAAATAAATATTTTGGAAGATTTTTAACATAATTAACATTTTTATTTTAAATAAAAATAAATTTAAAATATTAAATTAAATTAAACCAAATTATATAATTGTAAAGATGGTGCACATTCTAAAGAATAAACACATATTTGTGACCCCTCAGCCATAACTAAAAGAAAATGTTAACAAATACTGAACTCATTATATATTAAAAACCTGAATCATTAAATTTCCTTAATTTATGACTCTTATTTTTTAAAAAAAAAACAAAAAATTCATCGTTGCCCTTGAAAGATGTATAAACCCACCTTGATGTACATATATAAAAGTCATTAATCACCCATTATTACATTTTCTTCAATAAATACAAAGCTAACATCGCGCTTTATTTAAAAGTATACATTCACACTTTGAAGTTTCAATAAAGAAGAAAGTCGAAACATACATTCAAATTCTACCATAAGACGGTTACCTCTATTTAATTATAACGATAAGCAGAGACGAGGATACATAAAAACACATAAATCCACATCGGAATAAAGGAGCCCATAATAGAGAGAATATACTAGTTTCATATCAGCGATAAGATTATCATAATTATGGGATTTGTGTATTAAATTTTAAAGTGTATTTATTAAAGTTTATATAAATTAGAGATTAAATGAATAAGTTTAATTTTATTAATATAATTAATATAATATATATATTAATTTTTTTTTTTTAATTTAAGAGCAAAAAATTAAATAACTTATTATTAAAATTTACTGAATATATTTTTTAATTTAAAAAGTATTGTGAAATTATAAATACAATTTTAATGAAGAAGTTAATGTAAATATTAGAAATATATAAATGATATCCTTAATCATATTGGTAGTTTATGATTATGTTGGCGGTTTACTATAAATTATTTTATGTCAAAAAAATTTAAGATATTTTATATTTATTGATAGATTGTGTATTTCAATATTATGTTAACATTGAGTGGCTTGTATAAAAAATATAATTCCCTATTAATATATTAAATGAGAAAAATAAAATAATTAAATATAAATAAAAAAAATACATACAAATCAAAGATTAGATAAAATAAAGTAAAATAAATCTATATTTTAATAAATTAAACATAAGATATGTCACATTTTATGAGGTGGTCACCCTAATCTAACATGTGAGTGGCTACCGTTTTTGAAAATGGCTTAAAATTAGATAATTTCAAATATATATTTGAATGAAAACATAATTTTCATAAGAGTTCTGGTATATAGATGAGGCATAACATTCTATTAAGCTTTGCATAATCTTGTCACGGAGACAAAGTGTAATAATGGTATATGCCAATAAAAATTGTTAATTTTGAATTTTTTTTAAAAAAAATGTCAATTTTAAATTTAACATTTATTTGATTATTATGTGGGAGTTTTTATTATTATTTGGAGAAAGTGATAAAATAAATATGATCTATTTTTTATTTTTTTAAAAAAATTGTTTAGAGTTTGATGTAATTTTTCAATTAAATTTAAGTCATTTTATGAGTAATCAACAAAAAGATTTATAGAAAATAATGCAATCAATAGTATAATTTATTTTTTTTAAAACCACATCTCAAGTTTAATTTCTCAAATCTTCAAATATTTACAATTATTGTATTTGCAGTTGTATTCTACATTCCTTAAGTTCAAATAATCCATTAAGGCAACTTTGTTTTGAAGATATAGTGATATGGTGTTGAAAGTATTAATAATCAATGCAATTTCATTTAGAGCGCTTTTAGTTTGTTTCAAAGGAAAAAATGTTTTTTATTAGTTACAATTTATCAATATAGTTTATTAGTTGTATTGTGTGGAAAAAAAATATTTATTAAACATGTCAATGTTTTTTTCACTTCCTTTCCTTTCCAAATAATTATCACGTTTGTATTCACCTTCTTCGTTAAAACAGTAACTAAACTCATAATTATGTTTTTAAAAAGACTTTTCCCTACCCATTGGTATTGCTACATTGAGGACATTTTATTCACAAGTGACAGTTGCAGGTATTATCATTCCATAAACTCTATGTCATTGAACTTTTAGGGTACTTACAAATGTCTTGCTAACAAATATATCTTACACAGTGTATACATGTTACTTTCTAGGATATGACCACATGACATAAGCACAACTTAAACTACTTTTCCTAATTCTATGCTCAATTACTGTCATTTACTTGTATGTAGTAGATTACAATTTTGATTTTCTATTGTTTTGGCCCTCGGCCCTTGTTTTAGAGTCTTTGATTGATGCATATCTATAATATCATGTGTTATTTGTGAAATTTGAACATGTCTTTGATTTGGCCCCTGGCCCTATATTTGTAACATTTTAACATTTCATTGTTTTGTCCATTGGCCCTATGTGTGTGTGACATTTGAAAATCTCATAGATGAAGCACTAAAATACAAATTGAACTAAATAAAAATAAAAATACTATATAGCTAGTTGATCTTTCAAATTTGATTCTTAGAAATAGCTCTACTAGGGTTTCTCATGGTCAACTTACCTTCCCTTGTGTTATTTATTATCCTCATTACATACCACTTCTATGGGACTTTATATTCATCCTATGCATGTATTACACTCATCATTCTTCCCTATGGGTGGGCTAACCCTATAAAATGGATTCCCCACATTCAACTACAACCATTATTTTAGGAGATGAGAGAAATGATGTCAAAGAGAGTTTAAAATTTTATCCTGAAGGTATTTTATGAGGTTATCCGTTTGCATTTCTTTCACATATAGAGGTATGTCTTGCTAGTGATGTTATTGGACAAGCATGCAAATGGTATGAATTTTTCCCTTATTACTTACTTTTTTGGTTGAATCCCCTTGAAAAAGTCTCCCCAAAACTAGTTTTACCACCACTGGGAGCCATTGGACATCCATGTGGTTAGCATTAGAAACCTTACAAAAGGGTTTTTCTTGATTACCTTTAAAGAGTTGTTTGTCGGCCAAGCCCTCCTTGACAAATCATGTTGTTGGTTTATTCAAACCATGTTCATGATTTTATCCAACTAGACCCATGATTTGAATGTCACAAACCAAGCCTCCCTTTGAGTCCTCATATGGGTTAAGCTTCATAATTTCTTGATGCACCTTTAGGCCTTTCTGGTTTAAATTCTTGTGTCCATTAGACACATTATTTTCCACGAGTAGCTAGGCTATGGCACATAAGTGAGTCCCACTTGGTGGCCAAATACAACCAAATCCAAAAAAAATTGGGGTTTGAACAAACCCCCTTCATTCGAAGGGGGTTCGTTCGAACCCCCACGTGTACTTTTTGAAGGAGGTTCAAATGAAGGGGTCAAATTTTTACTTTAGCATTTGATAATTTTTTTATTAATTTGAATGATATTTGGGGGGGATTCAAATGAAGGGGTTAGAACGAAGGGGGTTCGTTCGAACCCCATGTGGCATGAAATCCTCACCCATTGAAGTGGAAAGCTATTATTGGCCTAAAATTGCCACTTCATATGCCATGTATTAGGATGAAAAAATAAAATATAAACATGTGGCTTTATATATAAATAGGTATTTTTACGAGATTTTTAATAATATGATTCTTTTAAAAATTTAATATTTGTTTTTATTTATTTAGTAACATATACTTATTTATAAAATAAAGTACCATATGTTTGAGGCACTATGAAAAATAGGAGACTATGGCCAAAAAAATTGAAAAATATTAATGCACTTGAATTTAATGTCCTTGTTCTAATGGTGAAAAAATTAATCTATTTCAACATATATATTAAAAAAATATTGCGAGGAGAAGACATAAGTATGGATATCCCTTTCCTTGATCATTAAAAAATTAATCAAAAAATATTTTTTAATCAAAAAATTATAAAAAAAAAATCTTGCACTACGTCTATGTTTCTAAGAACTCTTTGCAAAAAATCTTGGGAAAATATTATGTTTTGTGAAAATTATGAGGAGGACAAATCAAGTACTCAATAAAACTTTTTGTACATGAAACATACACACTATGTATTTAGGTATTTAAAAATCTAATTTTTATTTTTTTCTTTTTTATTTTTTCAAAATAATAATAAATTTAATCTACACTTTAAATGAAACATGTCATTAGTTTACACCATTTTCATATTTTATACGATTAAGTCACTATCACCTATACAAATTGAGAAATGTTTAGATTTTCATTTTTTGTTGTCCCCTTAGTACCAAAAAGTGGGACATAGTATTATGCTTCAACCTAGCCAAAGTTGTTCTCTTCCCACACAAATACGGGAGTTTTTGTTCATGTGGAAATTTATAAAGACCTAAAGTAATTTATTGATATCTAGGTAGGTGACATTTTTTATTCATAGAAAGTTGTGTACTTTAAATTTATTAACACTTGATTTTTTTGTCAGGTGTTTGACCATCGTATCAAAGATTTCCTTCTTAGGGGATGCTTTATGCCTTCCTTGGCCCCTCTATAACCTTTGAATCCCAAGGTGGTGTAAATCAAGGATGGTTGGAACATAGGCCATTTCAAGAAGCCTCAGCGGATGTTGAAACCCTCCTCCCCTAATGTTCCTCTCTAGGCATCAAGATTGAACTCAAGAGATATCTAATCTACATACCCATTGTTTCGGTCCCCTAGGCCCAATAAAGCATAGTTTCAAATAATTTCCAACATTCCTTGGTCCCTACTTCTAGGATATCCCCAATTAATAGTTGATTCTCTAGGCAATCATGTAGCCCACCCCACAATGGTGGTGACCCTCCCTGATATGACCATGGGGCTAAATGTTTCTCCATTATGTTGAGAGGTCTTTCTAGCCTAAACTAACATAATAGTTTTGTTATGCTAGTGGATTTTGAAGATGGATAACAGAGTACCACATTGATTGTGTCTCTCAATTAATTGTTTATCATGGAATGTTTGAGGTCTTATAGAGTCCTTTAGAAATTACTTTGTGCATGTCACCTATCAAAAAGTAGGCTCTCTATATTTTGTTTATTTACAAGTGGTAAAAGTTGTAGGTTTTATTCTATAGACTTCTCTTCATTTTATTTGGCATGAGGCCACCCAATTTTTCAATCTTCATGAAGATGGACATGGAGGAGCCATCATATTAGTGTCTCTTGAGTCTTCTCCTATGATTATTGCCATGGGGGAGGACTAGTCAAACTAGGCTATATGATGCTTTTAGACATTAATGGCCATTATTTTGGCATTTGCAACATTTATACCCATAATTATGGTCCTAATACATCTCTACTTTGGAATTCCTTGGCTAACAATCTCACCCCAACCACATGGTTCATTTGTAGGGATTCTAATATGGTTAAGAGTTTCAAATATTAAGTTTGTGCCTTGCCTATGTAGTGGTTCATCAGAGAACATGAAGCGTGGTATTATTTAAGGAATAAATAGGGTCTTATCGATTCTCTCCTTTGATGGCACTCAATTAATAACATGTCTTAGTTTACATGGTTTAGCTATTTTGATGGGGATTGTTGCATGCTAAAAGGGTTTGACCATTAAATGAATAGTTAATAACAAAATATAAATGGATTGTTTTAACTTTTGAATACCTATAAATAGAAAAAGAGAATATTTATGCTTTTAAAAAGAATCCATAACTATGCCTTATTGGAGGGAAGACACAATAAAAAATAATTTTGAATCAAAATGGTGCATTGAAAAATGACATTGGGCTAATGATAAGAATGAAATAAATATGAATAAGACTAGTGGATTGCACTTATATAATTATAAGAGAATCATGATATGCATTCATAAGTTGGTGTAAACCATAAATGGTGCATAGAAGACTACAAACACTTTATTTGATCTACCTGATGATGAGAGCTAACCAATAAAAAATGGCTCAAAAAACCCTAATGCATGGATTGGTGGAAGTTTATGCTCTAAATAACATGAAATTTAAATGGATCTCCATAGAATAAGTAGTAGTGAAATAAAATTTAAATATGTCAATCAGACACATGTGTATATAGATCTGGATAGAAGGATAAACACAACACAATGTATTTAGAATGAATACACTGACAAATGGCAAATAATACGATGGAATGAATAGAGAGATAGGAGTGTCTCCAATGATATATCAAAAATTTCTCATTTTACATCCAAACTATGCTAATAAAAATGATAAAACAACTCCCCTATCGAGGAAAATTATGTTTGAGAGTGAATTTAAGCCCACGATGCAATAAAAACATTATGAGTGCAGACATCTGGTATTATTTTAGCTCTCCAAGGTGACAATTGAGATCATAGATGAAGCATTAAAATAAAAATTAAACTAAATAAAAAACAAAAACTATATAGTTAGTTGATCTTTTAAATCTAATTCTTAGAAACAACTCTGCTAGGATTTCTCATGGTCACCTTGCCTTCCCTGGTGTGATTTCTTATCCTCATTGTATATCACTTTTGCAAGAATTTCTAGTGGCCGTGTGAATTTATGGCACTCGGTGCTCTACTTTTTGGGCTTCCTCGCGTTCAATTGTAATTGTTGTTGCAGGAGATGAGAAAAATAATGTCGAAGAGAGTTTGAAAGTTTATCTTGAAGGTATTTGATGAGGTACTTTGTGCTTCCTTCAGAGAGAAAGGTATGTCCTATTGGTGATGCTATTGAACAAGCATACAAAAGGTATGAAATTTTTTCCCTTATTGCTTATTTTATTATTCAATTCCCCTTGCAAGATTATCTCCAAAATTAGTTTCACTGCCACTAAGAGCCAGCGAGCACTCATGTTATCAACATTATAAACCTTACCAAATGGTTTTTCTTGCTTACTTTTAAAGAGTCATCTAAAGCCCAAGCCCTCCTTTCCAAATCATCTTATTTTATTTGAACAATGCTCATGATTTTGTCCAATTAAACTCATGATTTCAATGTCACAGATCAAGCCTCCCTTTGAGTCCCCATATGGGTTGAGCTTCTTGGTTATTGGTGAACTTGTGGGTCTTTGTGGATCAAATTATCATTCCCATTGGACACATTGTTTGCCATGATCAGCCAAAGTGGTTATATTCATTCCCCAAAAAATGATTTTACATTTTAGGTGGACCTTTCTAAAGACCTAAAATTATTTATTGATATTCAGGTAGGTGACACCCATTGGTCATAGAAAGTTG
The DNA here is from genome assembly GCA_037957365.1 of Torreya grandis. Classification (NCBI taxonomy): domain Eukaryota; kingdom Viridiplantae; phylum Streptophyta; class Pinopsida; order Cupressales; family Taxaceae; genus Torreya; species Torreya grandis. Next base: position 4,617,692 of record JARHVA010000345.1, on the reverse strand, counting down.
TGTACTTCAATCTACCTAAATCTTACTTTTTCTATCAAGAATTTGACCATCCTATCAAATATTACCCCCTTATGGGATGTTTAAACCTTTTTGTTGGACCCTCCACAACCTTTGAAGCCCAAGGTGGTAGACATCAAGGATGGTTGGACCACAGTCCAGTCCAAGAAGCCTTAGCCTAGGCTGAAACCCTCCTCCCCTACCAATTCCTCTCTAGGTATCAATCCTTTTAGAAGATATCTAATTTACATCCCCTCATTGCTCTAATCCTTAGGCCAATCATAGCATAGTTTCAAACATTTCCCAAGATTCCTTAGTCCCTATAGTTGGCATATCCTCAATCAGTGTCTCATTCTTGAGGTGGTCATGTATCCCACCCTATGGTGTTAAGAACTCTCCCTAAGATGACCATGGGGATAAATGTCATTCCATTATGCTGAGATCTCTTTATATCCTAAACTAACACAATAAATTTTCTATGCTTGTAGATTTTGAGGATGGTTAGGGGGATCTCTACATGGATGATGTCTACCAATGAATTTTTTATCATGTGGAATGTCCAAAGTCTAACAGAGTGATTTAAAAAATACTCTATGCATGCCACTTGTCAAAAATAAGCTATCTATATTTTATTTTTTTGCAAGAGATAAAACTTGTAGGATTTCTTCTCTAGACTTATCTATATTGTATTTATCATGATGCCACCTAGTTTTTCACTATGAATGAAGTTTTATGAGGTAGAACCATCATATTAGTGTTGCTTATGTTTTCAAACTTCATTATTTCCATGGGGAGGACATGTCAAATTGGGTTGTATGTCTATTTTTAGACATTTATGGCCATTTTTTTGGCATTCTCAACATTTATTCCCTTGATGATGCCCTAATAGATCTCTATATTCATGTTCCTTGGCTAACAATATCCCCTACCACATGGTTTGTTTGTGGGGATTTTGATATGGTTGAGAGTTCCAAGGATAAATTTGGTTCCTTGCCTATGTAGTAGTGCATCAGATAACATGAAGCCTAGTATTATTTTAAGAATAATGGGGTCTTTTCAAACCTCTCATCTGATGGCACTCAATTAATAACATATCTTAGTTTATGTGGTCTAATTGTCATGCTTAGGATCACTGCATGCTAAAAATATTTGATTGTTATATGTTGTTAGGGAAAAATATTTTCTATTTTTTAAACATTAATGGCCAACCTATTATTGTCTATTTTACATTTATTATCTCTAATCATTCCCATATCTCTTGTATAGTAGAATGGGTCACAGGGAAATACAAGGTGCCATGTAAGCAATCCATCCTGAATAAGTTTATTCTAAGCCATGATGGCACCATTCATCTAATTTATTTAATATAGAGCTTAGACCCTCTCCCTCCTTATGTTGACAATTGGATTGAGTATTGGAATAAGGCCATTATACATGCCACCACTTTCCTTTACCACTACGGGAAATAAGTTTCACATGTTAGGAAACACAGTGAGAATGCTAAGCTCAAGGAATTTTCAAGGGTATCCTCCCTCCTTGAGCTTAATCCTTTTCAAACTAATTTGCATAATCTTTTTGTCTTGATGAAACACCACATTAAGGAGGCATAAATCCATCCTACCAAAGGTGTACAATCATGTGATAGGCTACACCAACTTAAGGTTAGTGATAAGGCTTCCAAGTACTTCTTTAAATTCCTCAGAGCCAAATAGGGGCATGATCATATCAAATGTATTGAGATAGCTTGATCTAAGATTAATTCCCTTCCTGACATCCCTTCAACCTTCATAGATCACTACAAATTATTGTTCCAATCCCAAGAGATTACAATTAAAAGAGCTCAGGCTTTGTAGGAATGCCTCAATGTGGTTCCTAAAAAGTTTAAAGATACTAACCAATGGATATGTGACCCTTTCTTGACCCTCCAAGAACTCACATAGGTTATCCAATGCACGAGTAATAACAAAACTCCAAGCCTTGATGACTTTATTTATGATTTTTATAAAACCACATGGGACTTTATTGGCCTGACCTGCTTCAAATTTACAAATAAGCCTTTCAAAACCATTTTTGGGGAGATTTAATTAATCACTGTAATATTAAATTCATACCCAAAGTGGGTGATTCAGAGCTTCTTACTAGTTGGTGGCTTATTACCTTGTTGAATGTCTCATATAAAATCCTCATCAAAGCCCTGAGCAAAATAATTTCATTAAAGGGATATATATTTTAGACCAAATTATTCCAATTAGGAGGGCATGGAATGGGCCAAAGTTTCTCATTAGATAACCATTTTTCTTAAGCTCATAATTATAAATATTAATAAATACATAAAATAATTCTTTTACCTAACAATTTATTCATATGAATGGTTATACATATATGTATAAGGTAATGGCATCCTTGATTTAAGGATTCAAACCTTATCAATGCAACTCATGTATAATAGTGGATAACATATCACACAATTACCTAAATAATAACATTCTAGTCATATTATTTGACACACTATCTAAAACCATTACAAACATCACATGTACATACTAAATATTTATAAGAGTTCCTCCGACCTCCCCTCCCACATGATATAATAACATCATATTTTTAAGAAACTTATCTTTGAAAATCATCTTTAGACCAATTAGAAATCCATCATGCTTTTCATAATCCTTGTAAAGGTATAGCTACCAAGTTGAATTCCTGATTTTTTGGATTCCCTCTCCCCAAGTTTCCAAACTATCTAGGTAGCCATCCATTCTGATCTTACCCCAAATCTATTTATGCCATCAAAAAGTGGACCTCTTAAAACTTTCAAAAATGTCATCACAATATAGGTTTATTTTTACACATCACGCAACAGAATATGAAAATCAAAATTAGGGACACTATAACATAGTCTAACCTTATCATTTAGTCAACGGTGACATGTCTCAATTAGGCCTATTATCTCTATTGACTCCAACCTCCATTTAGATACTCCTTACTCATAAAATTAGACTTTTAAATCTCATACGCACGTAGTTTTATTATAAAATTATCCCACCCCATAGTTTCTAACACTCATTAATTCAAATGCCAATTTAAATCGAAAAGACATCCAATAAAATTGACAAGAATTTTTAATGCTTTGATAATAACTTTGAATAATGATAATCACTAGACTATCAAACAAACAATTACAATATTTTTTAATCTATTGAGTTTTCTATACTAAATAAAACTCGATATTTAAGCAACTATGGACAAAACTACCTATTGCCTAGATGATGAAATATTAAATGACTACTTAATAACAAAATATAAATGGATTCTTTTAACTTTTGACTACTTATAAACAATAAAACATAATATTTAAACCTATAAAAAAAACCATAAATTATACTTAACAAAATATGCTTAATGATCAGAAGACATAATAAAATAGTGATTTTGAATTTAAATAGTGCATTATAAAATGACATTGGTCAAATATTAAAAGTGAAATAAATGTGAGTAAGACTAGTGGAATGCAGATATATAACTATAGGAGAATCATGATATGGGAAAATACATGATTTGAATTGAGATAAAAATAGTAAATTGATCAATATATATGCAAGCCTAGCTCAAAATAGAATTGTAAATTGTCACAATAAAAAATAGTTATAAATTATGTTGGGACAAGGTTGCACTAGGAGGATAAAGATGCACTATGGATATGTATGCTAATTGTGGTCACTTCTTGGATGACTGTTCAATTAATTTTTTGATTTAGGTGTGTGCACTTTTCTATGAGTATTTTTTGACTTATTGTGTGTGTTGATTTGATGTGTGAAAGACATAAAAAATACAATCCATATATCCTACATAATAAAGATCGAATTCCAAAATGAGAGAATAGTTTTAGGGTAATAACCAAGCTATCCTTATAAAACCCTACATAATCTGAGTGTTGGTTACATAACCCAAAAAGGCTTTAGGCCAATTTAGTTCTCCCTCTTAAAGTAAGTGTGTGAATCTTGACTTTGATATATGAATCAAAATAGATATTTTTATTTAAATTCTTGACAATGAGTACCTTTGACATGCAATAAAATAATTTTAGACTAGATGTCTATAACTATTAGAATGCTTCAAAATATGAATTGGAAAGAATAGTGCTCTTTTGTTCCATGTGTAATAGAATTTCCAATTGATTGTTAGATATGTTCGGGGAATCCTTAATGTGCTTATATATATGAATATTTTGATTATTTCCACTAATCAACCTACCTAAAATCATAGGAGGTATAAACGCAATGTTTTTAATTTATAAATTTATTGTTGGATTGTAGGGGATAAGGTCTCAATACATCACTATTCGACCTAATGTGGTTTTACCTTAGAAGGATAGATATCATTGTAACTAGTCTAATACGAATCTATAAGCAAAATAGGGTTGTTTTAGTGATTTTATGAGTAGAAGAAAAATATTTTGTAGAATAATTAATTCCCTCATAGAGATTGTAAGTTAGTGGAATTGGGAGTTTTCCAAATAGAGTAAGGATGTCAAGTTTAAAAATTGTCAAGCATTTAATGAATAAATTTATGTGTCTACATATTGAAATTATGTTTGATTAGTTGGTTATATGTAAGAGTATTTTATCCCTTCCTCTTTGAGATAAAATAATATAAGGATCTAATTTTTAAAAATTGTCCATTTTTATGGTGTAAGAGGGATTTATTGAAGACATTGGATAATGCATTTTAACCTAGCTAAAGACGTATTTAATGTAGTCACTATTTTGATGAAGCATCCCTATCTCTCTCTCTTATTTTTTGCATGCTAAATCTTGTCATTAATTACAATAAATCCCATGCATATATCCATGTTGATAAATATTTCTAAAGAAGATGAAATGTACTTCAAGGAATCAAACACAATCAACAAAGGTTTTCATCACAGAGTGTGTAGATTAATAAAGCATACTTTATAATATTTGGATCAATTTAATACTAATAAATACATAAAATAATATGTTATGTAGCTAATAATTTATTCATATGAATGGTTGAATGTGTGTGTGTGTGGATATGGTAATGACCTCCATGATTCAATGAGTCAACTATAATAGTGGAAAACATATTACATGATTACCTAAATAATTACATTATAGTCATATTATTTGAAATGATATCTAAAACCATTACAAACATCACATGTACATATTAAATATTTCCAACAGTCCCTCCCACCTTCCCCCACCTTATGGTGGACATGAGAGAATAACATCATTTTTTTTTTTTAAAAAATCTCTTTCAAAATAATCTTTGGACCAAGTAGAAATCCATCAAGCTGTCCCATAATCCTTGTAAAGGTGTAGCGACCGAGTTGAATTCTTGAGTTCTTGGATTCCCTCTCCCCAAACTTCCAAACTATTTGCATAGCCATCCATTTTGAGCTTACCTCAAATCTATTTACGTCATCAAAAAGTGGACTCCTTAAAATATAAGTCTTTCAAAAATTTCATCATAGTAGAGGTTTATTTTTGCACACCATGCAATATAATATGAAAATGAAAACTAGTGACACTATAACATAGTCTGGCCTCATCATTTAGTGGATGATGATAGGTCACAATTAGGCCTCTTACCTATGTTGACTCCAACGTCCATTTAAATACTCCTTACTTAGAAAATTGGACTTTTAAATCTCATATGAATGTATTTTTATTAGAAATTTCTCCTACCCCACAATTTTAACACTCATTAATCTATATGTCAATTTCAATAAAAAATACATCCAATGCAATGAAAAATAATTTTTGATGTTTCTACAATAAGTTTGAATAATGACAATCACTAAACTATCAAACAAACCAATACAATATTGTTTTATCTATTCATTTTTCTATACTTGAAAAAAACTTGATATATAAACAACTATGGACAAAACTACCTATTGCCTTGATGATGAAATATTAAACAAGCAGTTGCCCCCATGGTGCAATAAAATCTCGAGGTTAAATAAAATTAGTTCATATTCGGTATGTTGAAATGATAAATTACTTTATTTTGTATTTTTGTAATTATATCAAGTATTTTATTTTTATTTGTAAAATATTTTTTTATTTTTATGTATTATATTATGATAGACTACCTTTATCGTTTTCTACACCAAGAACACTCTATAATTAATGTAGAAAAATCAATCAATTTAAAATTCAATCATGTAATAATGCATACAATAATTCTCATCATATTGTGCTTGGCAAGTGTTTTCTTTTCTTTTATGAAGTGTATTCCCCCTTAAACTAAAATTAGTCCACTACATTCCCTCTCACTTGGGAGCAATCGTTAAATAAGAATTAGATGAAATTAAAACATCAGTTGTCCACTACAAGCTTCGAATTTCCCTTTAAACAAATATTCATGCTAATCTAATCAAATATCATAATTCTAAATAATTGATATAATATGAAAACAAAACATTAATATTTTAAAATTTATATGTATTAATTATAAATATAATATAATATTTTCATTGTATAATATACATAGATATATAATAATATCTTATACACAATAATAAAATATAATATTATTATATATACGATTAATTTTTAAAAACATACATATATAAATAAGTTATGTATATATTGTTTAATATGTTATTATATTAATATCATATTTAATATCTATCTAATATAAAATATATTGGTAATATATATTATATTTAATATAATATTATAATTTTTTAATTATTATTATATTATATATACAATTAGTTAATTTTATATTACACTTTTGTGATTATATATATATATATATATATATATATATATATATATATATATATATATATATATAATATGTTTTTTAATATTATATTTTATTATATTAGATGTGTTAATATTTTATTATTGAATTTTAACCTTGATCTTAATATAATTTATTATATATTATAATATATATTAAGATATATAATTATATTAAACATTTTATTTAATATTATATATTGTTAAATATTATTATTTATATATATATATAAAATAATATTAGAGATATTATTATTAAATAATATTACATTATATTATAATATAATATATAATTAATATTAATAAAAATAACATATTATACTAAATTTAAAACGATACTATATATATATATATATATATATATATATATAATTCATTATACATTTATTATATAATATTTCATTGTACAATTTATAATGTCTAAAAAATTGAAAGGACCAATTAAAACATCTTGACGACTTAACATCTGTTGATATGCTCACAAGACACCTGTTGAGATTAAGCTCCACCTGTTTCTATCAAACGCAGCATTCTCACACCATTGTAAATCAATTCAACTGAATGGCACAAAGAATTTCATTCCAGTTAACTTGCCATTGAACTTTGGAAGAACCTTTCCGACTGCTTGTAGAATACCTAATGTTTTCGTGATCGAACTCATCTGTAGGCCAGAGAAACAAGCATCTTACGATGAAGTGAAAACATAACTGAAGTATGTTGCATGCTACGACCTGGTGATTTTTGAAATATTTCTCTTTTCTAGAAGCCATACCTCTATTTTTGGAGGTTATTCCCTGTAGGTTGTTTTAAAGTCCTTCAATTCGTAATATTTTTGTAGGAGTGCATCTGAAGGCTCCTTGAAACGAATCCTTGGATATACTGAAGATGATAATTTTATATATACATCTTTTCACTGTGTGTAGCTTCGTCATCATAGAAAAGGATATCGTAGTCAATATCAATGTTGGTGCCATGTTTAGAACCCATGACATGCAGGTCTTCTTTGCTCCACGGTCTTTTAAGGCTTTTTTCCTTGCTTTTGCTCTCCACAAAGAAAAGCTGAAAAGATTTCAAGCATATGGCTTTGCAATTTATATGATCTTTACTGAATGAATTTGTGCAAACATGAGGTTTTTAGATATTGTTTTTCTTTATAGCTTACTTGAATGGTGTTGGACCCCTTTTTGTGTTACCTAATAGACCGCACCAACTCAGCGGCTCTCGGCACGAGGTAAACATTGGTGATGATTGCTCTTTTTGTACTTTTAGCACCAGCTGGGAGGATCCTCATAGATCCAATGTCAGCTAGCAAGCAGTTGCTTAGTGCCCGAGTTTGGAGGAGAATCTCATTGAGTGCTTGCATGTGGTGGTTGGAGAGCGCGGGTGTTAAGAGTAGTGGAGCCAGTAGCATAATCAACCCTAGAAATAGCTTAGCACCCGACAAGCACCCATCCAACTTGGTCAGAAGATGCTCTTCCACCCATAAAAACGATCTTGAACCTGAAGAAGAAAGAAAGTGACATCAATGCAACGAGGCTCTACAGAATTAGTTCTAGGATTACACATGCATTTTGGTATAAAACCAACATGAATACTCTGGAGAATCACCATGTATCACCCAAGCTCCCTTGCGAGCCGTTGGGATTGTAGTAGAACTTAGACAGGTGTGCTCTATTTTATACAAACTGTACTATGTGTTAACGAACTTTAAATTAATAGAAATGGCATTGCATATTTGCTTGTTTTCTGAATCTTTTCATATAGATTAGAACTATTGTAAGATTGCAACTTAAGTTCTATATGAATAATGATATAGTTTTTAGTCTTTGAATGTATTGAAACATAAAGGTCTATTCCAGGTTGCTAATGGTATCATTGTGCCATATAGTGACTTTCGCATACTTATAAAATTGACAAAGTGTTGAAACCAACATGCACCGAGGCCCTAGTAACCATACCTAGAGCGCTAATTTGAATAGTGAATACTTAAACATGAGCCATTCCCTTGACTAGGCTAAGCGCTTGAATGACACTTAACTTGTTATCCTTAAGGATTGTTCCATTAAGAGCTATATCTATCTAGACATGAGCTTGCACCAAAAGGCTTGTACCTTTGAATAGACTTGCACCTCTTGATCTTATCCAAGATGACATGTGTCAATAGACTGCCTAAACTCATTTTACAAATGACTAAGTCCCATTAAGACAAAGGTTGTACAATGTTTCAACTAGCCCAATGCAGGCCCCGATCCCTTCATTGTTGCGCTTCGGGTAAGTGCATAAGGCTTACACCTTGTGTGAAATTGATGCCAACATAGTAGTGTGTTTAAATATTGTGCACCACAAAATTTTACTATGCTTGCACCTAGTTGTATCAAGTATAATACTAACTTGAATTGATTTCTAACTGTGTGACTAAGCACATGAGCTAAATAAGGAAAGTTTTCTATAACATTTTGGTTCTATTGCCAGGACCTGATTTGAATTTTTTATTGCAATTGTGCAATAAAATGATGCTATGACTTTCACTTGAGAACATCAAGTGCTGGCTAGAGCAAGTAGAAGATAGTTTCATGCAAAAGCATATGACATGCCAAGGATAGAAGCCAAGAGAATGGGTGAAAACCAACCTATATGATACTTTGTATGAGGTGTTATTTTGTGAACTACCTGAGCATGTGTACTGATGGTTGGCTTCTTATTCCACCTCTATAAGATGAAGCTATGGCCAATGCTTCAAGTGGAAAAAGAAGCACCTAAAGAAGCTTGAAAGCCTAGATGATGTTTGGACATCTGTTAAAGACAAGTGGTGGAGTGATGCATTCAACACCCATGTGTTAGAATTTGCAGTATCAACCTTCTCTTGCCTTGAAGAAGTAGAGTATGAGTTCTTTCATCAATCAAGGGGTGCATTTATAAGAGGGCTCAACATCAAATTGAAGAAATTACTGGTGGATTATGGTATTAAAATTGTAAGAATATAAGACTAAAATCCTTGAGCATATGAGCAAGCACAGAAAGTGAGAAGGGGAAGTGTAGGTGAGGCACGATCAAAAGGGATGAGCAACCTAACACCCGAGAGATCCAAAGGTAGAACTATAGCAAGTGAAGGCATATATTGATAGAGGATATGGAACCTGAAAGTGTCAAGAGGACCCGTAGCGAGTGATCAGGGCATGGGGAAGGATCCCTTGAACTATAACAACATGATGAAAGAGATGAGGAAGCAAGAGATTGAGCTCAGTAGTTGGGTACATAATACGTTGGGTTCCTACAAGATGTGTAGAATAAGGATGTGCTAGAAGCACCTACCCCCTTTGAACCTAACACAAAAGCTCATGTGTTAACTTCTCCACCAGAAGATAGAAGAATGATAATTGACCGTGTTAATGACGTTGACTTTAATAGACTTCAAATTTGAACCAAGATTTTGTGATCGAACAAGTGATACCTTATGAGGAATTGAACAATAATACCATGAAACTAGTGAGTGCCAACTTAGGAATCCAAAACAAAAGCACAAGGATTTTCATTCAAAGGATGTCAGTTGCAAGGTAGTAGCTTGTAAGAAGTGGCCTAGTGCCATAAGTGAGCAGTATCGCACCATCGAGATCAGTGATGAAACTAACGTCAATAGGGTCAAATCTCAACCCTATATCCAAAGGCATTAGAAGACCACCTCTAACACAAATGCCAAGGGGGAAAACACCTCAAACTCTAATAACACCCCCTTAGTATATTTATTATGAAATGGTGATGCACTTGCATGAGTATCGTGACATAGAGAATGCCACGGAGCATGTGCTCAAGTGTCAACTTTAATGGTGTGCTTGGGGTATCACACAATTAGGTCACAAGGAGATTCACATTTGTGACCACCTTGCTGGATCACACCTATATTTGGTATCAAAAATTTGATCTAAACCAAGTTATGGTTAATTACAATATACTAAAGGAGGATTTCTTGGAGGAATTTGATATTCCTCAATTTGAGTAATAAAACATCATAGTGCTCAAAGAAATCATCCAAGGGCTATCCAAGAGCATGTGCCTATATAATGCATAATTCAAGACCTTCCTTTTTAAGCTTCCATATGATATCCACCCATCCCAACATGTGCAATGGTTTATTGGGGGCCTGTTAGTACCTTTCAGGAAAGATCTATCCATGAAGACCTTCACTGACCCCCATGAAGAACTTGAAGCCACACTCTGAATTGAGGTAGTAAGTAGTGATAACACCAAGGTCAACCCATTTATGGAGGTGCATATTGTGTTAATGGCCTCCTAACTATAAAATCTGACTGTTAGTTTGATGCATGACACTCGTAGTGGACTATGGTGTACTGACTAAGAGATGGAGGGACATAAAATGAATAATTTTTGACAAAGAAATATTCACACCTTATTTCTCAACTGTGAATTTTTTCATGGTCTACATGACTCTTGAAACTATTCCCTATTACAACATGCCATTCAAGTAAACACTATTATCTATTGCAAGATGTGTGATGCCTATACTCATTCAATAGTAGATTGTCAATTCATTGATGAGATGTGCCAAAATATGGAGAGAGGCACATGGTAAGCAACTACCACAATTGAAGGGCAAGCAGGCTAAGGAAATGAAGGCTATGGCCAACAAAATGGTAGTTATGGGAATTAGTGAGGCGCACGTGGGTGAGGTAGAGGATGTAGTGGAGGAATATTCCCACCACGATCATGTTACAAGTGTGGGTCGATTGAGCATTACCAACATACATGTATTATCAGGGACCACATGCAGTCAACGATGACCAAGACTTGTACAAAAAGCTTACTCAAGGTCAGCCTAATGTAGATAAGGGTGCCACCATGGTTAGGCACAAGAAAAAGGAGGAGAAATGGGATCCCAAGCCATAGTAGACTTATAAGGGGCTACCTAAGGTGTAGACCATGACTTGGAGTGGGCTCACCAGACACCCACCTACTTCACCAATAAAAGAGTTACACTTGGAATATAGCAAGTCAAGTCACACCAAATGCATAACACAACTTAAGCTAAAAGATGCACCCTACCATATCCTGGTGAAATAGAAGGATGTCCTATAATAAGCCATCAACGTAATACAAAATTTTTATGGAGATCTCTAATTGGCCAGAGATCTAGAGGTGTAGGTAAGTGCCTCACACATGAAGCAAGATAGCCAAGAGGCTGAAGTATAGGAGTTGATCGAGAACTTGTGCCTTCTATAATTTTAATGGATGTTACCCCTACTAAAAAACTTACTTTTAGAGAACATAGGGAAGAGACCAGAGGAGGAGGCCATGCCTTAGATGATTGAAGTTGCTACACTGCATATGCAATGAGAATGTGAAGTAAGGCATACTCAGAACGTAGAGTATGATCGAGAACTACTAATAAACACCACCATCAATGGATGGTCTATTTGTTAGGTCTTTGTTGACATGGTCATCGAGGTTAACATTTTGACCAAAACTACCTAGGAGAAGATGAGATGGCCACCCTTAAATCCCTCTACTCACATGTTGTTTATGGCCAACAAAACTCAAGCGTAACCTATCAAGATCCTGAAGGGCACCATTGTAGATATTATGGACACTAAATTTTGAGCCAACTTTGTGGGTAATCAAGTTGGTAGATCATGATAACTATCCAACATTCTTAGGGAGGCCATGGTGCTATACTAACAATGTGGACTTGCGCTTCAAGAAGTGCTACATGACTTTTGAGAATGGTAGAAAGAGGGTGGTAATCCCCTTATCAAGTGATCAAGGGCCTTCATATGTGAAAAGTGTTGATTTCAAAGACAAGATCAACCACATTTATAACATCATGATGTGGGGCACCAAGAAGCTTAATCCAAGTGACCAAGGAATGATTAAATGGGAGGATAGACAATCAGCTTTCGATAAAATTGACGTAGCTTGTGATTGATGGGTTGAAGAGGCTTGTAAAGTTACAGGATGAAGGTGCCACGTAGTGTAAAAAATAGAGCTAAGGCCAGCTAGAAAAAGATTGATTAGGGTTGATCACACTCAAAAGAAATGGGTTCCTCATGACAAAAAGGTAGGGAAAAGGGTGTTTTAGCTGAGTAAAGGGAAGCTTGCAGTGCTCCCAAAATATGGAGGGATCTAGCCTATAGAGAACTATGTTCATGACATTGAAACATGCATTTCCAAGGAAATAAATAGAATAGGCCCACGAGTACATACTTTAAAGAGCATTGTTGCTCATTGGTGGGAAGTGTAAAAGCCTAGTTTGCTAACCTGGCAAGATGTGAAGGAAGAAATATGAACTAGGTTTGGAAAAAGTAATGAAGACTTAGACATACCCAATTTCTCAAGTGATTCTAAACCAATCATGCATTTGCACTTGTGTGAAGAAACCTAGACTATCTGCAGTGAGAACATGCCCAAAACCCTATGGGTGCATGCAGTTTATAAGACCTTGAAAACATGGGCATGAGTGTGGTATGTTGTAAATGAAATGCATTATGAGATAGGAGATTTGGGTACTCAAGGAGAGGTTTGTGCAAACCTTCTCCTTCTCTTCATAGATCTTAGAGCTACTAGATCCACTACAAGTCATTCATAGGGTAGTGTTTGAGGACACTGCCATCATAGAAGAGCATCTTCAAAAAATGTTTGGGGAGAAGGGATTAGTGATCCTAATGTTATTTAAAGAGAAGGTGCTCAATAATGACTCTAGTGAGGAGGATGATGAGACCTAGAAGGAGCATAATTGGAAGGCTCTAATAAGAAGATAAAAACTTGTGTGCCTTGTAGATGATAGCACCCCAAATGAAGAAGATCTGACTCATATTTGAATTAAAACAATGGAGGGGACAAGGCAAGTTGAATAATCTCATCAAGTGAGAAATGAACCCTACCATGCACCACTCAAGCTAATAAATTAGACATCAATGTAGAACATGATCCAAAAATTGCCACTATGAGTGTTTACTGGTTTGAGGTAGAGATGGTGCGACTCTTAAACATCCTAAAAGAATTTTAGGACTTATTACCACATATCTACTAGGTCATGAAGGGAACCCACCCCTCCCTTGGAAAAATGAGCATCAATCTTGTGGATGGCATGAGGCCTATCAAGAATCACCCATATAGGATGAATCCCAATCTCTACACCAATGTAAAAATGGAGATTGATAGAATGTTGGCCATAGGCATCATCTACCCCATATAAGAGTTTGAATGGGTGATATCAATGGTCATAACCATCAATAAGGATGGGCACATACATATCTACATCGACTATAGACTTTTGATTACTGCGTACATCACTAACCCATTCTTGACCCCATTTACTGACAAGGTCCTAGATGGCATCATAGGTTATAAAATCTGTACTTTCATTTATGGTTTCTTGGGCTATCATCAAGTGTAGATCAAGAAAGAGGATAAGCCCAAGATAACATTTACAACCGAATGGGGTTGTTTTGTTTATAATGCGATACCCTTTGGACTCAAGAATGTGCTAGACATGTTCTCTAGAGTGGTGATCACTACTTTCAAGGACTTCATCTGTAGGTTCCTCCAAATATATCTTGATGATTGGACTGTATATGGCCTTATAAAGGACCATTATGACAATTTATGCCTCATGTTTGAGAGTTACATGCATCTCTAGATATATTTAAAGATGAAGAAGTGTGTCTTTGCAACCCACTTTGGAATGTTTCTTAGGCACATCATCTGCAAGGATGGCTTGCTTTTTGACCCTACAAAGATATCCATCATAATTTACCTCCAAACTCCTTCAATGTAGAAAGATGTTCATGCCTTTCTAGGTCATTATGGATACTATAGGAAGTTTATAGAGAGTTATGCAAAGATCACAATGCTTCTGGAAGAACTATACAAATTAAGTAGAGATGAAGTCCTATGTCGATGTGTTTTATAACATGAAAGGGACTCCATATTACAAGAAGTGCATGAGGGAATTATAGGAAGCCATTATATTGGAGACATAATGGCTCACAAGATATTGCAGTCATGCTTCTGGTATCCAAGCCAATTATAAGATGCAAAGGAGTGCACCAAGAAGCCCAACCATTGGGATGAGATTCCTCTCATCCCCATTCTTTCCTAGGTACCATTCACAAAATGGGCCATAGATTTTTTTGGAACAATAACTCCCATAGCATGGTGCATAGGTGCAAGGTATATTTTGGTGGCCATTAATTATTTCACTAAATGTGCTGAGGCCATACAAATAAAATATTGCACAACTATGACAGTCATGTGCTTCATCTAGGAGAATATAATAAGTCTATATGGGTGCCCATTAGGTCTAACTAGAAATAGGGTCACTCATTTCATCAATGAGATAGTGTGCATCCTCTTAACTAAATACATGGTGGTTCACCGCAAGACCACCCCATATCATCCACAGGTAAATAATACAATTGAAGCATTCAACAAGATCCTAAGAATGTGCCAAACCAATATATGTGATTTTGGTTACAAGGATTGGGATGATCACATTTTAGTATTATTATGAGCATACCACATGACATATAAGTGCCTGAATAGGGCTACACCATTTCAAATAGTGTTTGTCATTGAATCAATTTTTCCCATGGAATTCATGGTGCCATCCTTATGCATTGCACAGATTAGTCACTTAGATGACTAAGAATCTTTAAACACAAGGTTGGAAGACTTAGAGTGCTTGGATGAAAAGTGTACCCAAGCAAGATGGAGTTATAAAATCAAAAATGTGCACTAAAATCTCTGGTGTGACAAGCACATCAATCTCAAGGAGCTTACTGAAGGAGCATTGATGTTATTCTATGACTCAAAGTACCTTAATCACCTAGGCAAATTTAAAATAAGGTGGATGGGCCCCTAAATCATCCACGACATATTGGAGATAGTGCATGCAATTTTCACACATTGTCTAGCTTAATGCTCCCAGGGCATTTCAATGGCAACTAATTAAAGCCATATAGGCAGTAGGATGGTGCTTATGCCATGAGAACATTGACTTCTTAGTCACTAGTCTATTTGAGTTGAGCTGACTATAATACCATTTGGTACAAGCCAAACCATTCTTTTTTCTTTTATTTTGTTCCTTATATAGTGTAAAGAGGTACTAAGAGGTGCATGGTGGCCACAAGGACTTATGTATTGGCACTTCACGCATAATTATAGATGGATGAATTAAGCACTTGCACTTCCTAAGTACATGAGGCCATGACACCTAAGTTATGGTCATGTGAATCAAACCAAGCTCCAGTGAATTCATCTGGCCTCTCACACATAATTCCAATCAAGTGAGTTGAGCACTTACACTTTCTAAGTGCCTGGGGCCAAACATCTAAGTTATAGGTGCATGAGACTTGCCAGTCTTACAAAATGAAGTGCATAAAATACAATGCACAAGGTTTTAAATGAAGGGCACTTCCAAGCTCATACATGAACTACTCTATCCTTTCATGCATATTTATAACCAAGTGAGCCAAGCACTTGCACCTTCTAAGCACATGAGGCCAAACATCTAAGTGGTAGGTGCATGAAAATCACTAGTTGCAATAAAAATATGCACAAGATCCATGTACACAAGGTGAACATTGTAAGGCTCTTGGAGTCTCAAGAATGAACTAATCTGGCACTTCTGTGCATACTACCAGTCAGGTGAGTCTAGACCATTTTCTATTTAAGCACCTAGGGCCAGATGCCTAACTTTATAGGTGAGAAGAAGTTACTAGACTTTAAAGATTTGAGAAAAAAATGAGAAAGTGCATAAGTGCAAAGGTAACCTTTGTGTCAAAGTTAGAAGGAGGTGCATCAATTGTTCATGCACCAGAAACCAAAGAAGAAGGTAAAGATGCTCAACATGGTTGGGTGCAAGAAAGAGAGTGAAGATGCATAATCTAATTGTACGTGAGAGAAATAGAAGAGAAGATGAATCATTGGAGGCTAGAATAAGGGATTTATGTGGGGTAGGATAGGCCACGACAAGATGAAGTACAAGAAATTGACTAAAATAGAGAATCATGTTTGAAATAGAAGTGCAGCTAAAAGAGAAAGTAGAACCAAGGAGGTTGAATCACGTGCATGTAAGGTACTACACCTAGGTTGCCACAAGGAAGGTTAAGGTCATGCCAAGAAAAAAAGCATAGGATAGGTGGGATTCAACTAGGCTTGAGAGGGAAGTGACCATTTTAATTAAACATCACTTCACTAAATTATCATTAGAGAGCATTTAATGAAGTGGTGATTGAGGCACAAAGATATGCATTTAATGCATTGATGACAAAGAATTTCCATGGATTTCATAAAATTTTGCATTTTCTAAGAAATCTAGGCACCACCACACCATAAATCACCTTCATTAATGATGGCAGATAAGGAAAGGGTATAAATTAGAAAGCGATAGACTTGTTTAGGTTATAAAGTTTATACTAACTTAAGACTAAGAGTCATTTTAATCGAAAACTAGAGAGCCGAGGTGAAAAACCCCTATACTAGTGAGAATTTGAGTGCCTTAAAGCACTAGAAGTGAATGGCTGCATACTAAAAAGGATTGTGTTCATAATAAGAGTGATTTGGATAAGTGTGGAGAAAGGATTCTATAGAAACCAGATATTTAGAAGAGCGAATTGATGTCTAGGCTGGCATTAAAGACTAGTGAAGCTCAAGAGTCAAGGGAATAGTCATAGATCATATGACTATAAAAGTGCCATCACCATTCAAGGCTTCGATAAACCAAACCTACCGCACTTAAACACCAGTTGGTTTAAAATAGGGAAGAAATGGAAGGGATCAATCTTCAAGCAAGTACCATAAGACCCAAAATTGGCATGTATAGCACTCAAAATGGACACTATAAAAATAATGGCACAAGTAGAAGCAGTGAGCATGGCACAGGTAAACACCAAGGTACTCACCAAAATGTCCTACCAAGTAATTTAGTTCCTTTTAGAGGTCATGATAGGGGAAGATTGGCACTCTTTTGTGCACATCTGCTAGATAAAAGAATATAATCACCATATGTCTAGTCATTTACAAGACTCATGCAAGACTGGATGGTAAACACAGGGCAAAATATGGTGCAAGGTGATGCCCTATTTGATGTCTCAATATGAGATAAATTGACAAATTCTAGTGTAACTCAAATTTATGAGTTGTCATGCTTTGAGACAGTGGAGGAGCTGGTTCAATTCCTACTCTCATGCATCCATGAGGACTGCATTTATATCCCAATAAGGTGTAGGAATATTTTAGTGCAATTGATATAGATAATAACCAAGATTATAGATATCAGTAAAGACATCCATCATGTGATAGATGATGTTTAATAGGTGGAGTGCATAGCCCAACTCCTAAATTATTTTCAGCAAGGTTTTGAGTTTCCAATCAAGGAATGTAAGGACCCTAGTATGAGGGTGGCAATGTGTCTTGTAAGTTCCAAGATATGCCTAGGTGGTTGATGGCCCAATGCGACTAAGGCATAACTTTGTATCACCTATCACATCGTGTAGGGCATGCAATTTGATATTTCCAAATCATCACCAATGAATTTGTGAAGAATGCATAGGAGTGCCACAAGGAAAAAGGGACATTTAGGTGGGGATCCATTCTCATTCTCACTGTCATGGAAGGGATTCCAGATAAGGATGAGGATAAACCTTTAGGTCCATTTAGAGCATGACTCCCTAACATAGAAGTATAAATACTTCATTATCTTCCCTCTTTCAACATGAAATATAAGACTCACATCATGGGGCGGTGTGATAATTACATAGAGGCATTCAAGCTAGAGTGGTGCATCCTTAAAGGGGTCCCTCATAGTATGTTTAGAATGGTAACCTTTATCATAATGAAACACTATTATATAGTGTGTTTGTTGCTAGTTGATGACAACATGTCAAGGTGGCTAAAGCTCCCCTACACCCTCTCAGCAAGATACTTTAGGGATGCACTACCTTGAATCCCCAATACATAACAATTTTACATTCCAATCAATAAGCTAGATTTGGAGAGGCATAGGTTAAGGCAATAATTCACTCATGCAAATGGGAAGGCCATCAAGGATGAAGAGGATGAGTTAGATTTCACCGACATCTATCCTCTCCAAGAGGTGACCATAGTTAGGCACATCCATAAGATCTACTAAGAGATGAAGCCATAGGAGAAGGGCCTTAATGTTGAGAAAAGTGAAGACCCCCCAATATAGATTAGTGATGAAGGAACTCTAATTCTATCAAAGAAGAAGTATCTAAATAATAAGAGGGGGTGACTTTGGAAGAGATGGAGTGAATAAAGCTTAAGATCACCTCAAAAGAAGAAGTCTCTCCTTTGGCCTCTATAAATAAGCATGTGTGATTCACACCAAAGGATTCCCATAGCATGAGAGAAAAAAAGAATGGGAAGGTTCCTTCTATGGTTCCTAGGATAGTCTCGTCTGACATAGAGGAGGAAGAGGAGGAAGAGGAGATGGAGGAATAAACAATTGGGAGGGGTGTATAAATCATGCCCAAGGAAGATGACTCCTCATTTACTGAACAAACCCCCTCTCCATCCCCTCAGACTGAATTGGAGTAGAAGATGCAAATATGGAATAAACTCTACCTCAATGATGTTGATATCTAAAAGGCATAAGAGCTAGAGGAACGAAGAGAAAAAAATGACAAAGGCTAGGATGTCAAAATAAGCCATTGAGATAGCCAAGGATGAAGAACACAGGAAATAAGTAGAGAAGCGCAAGGCATGGGAGATGAAAGGGAAGATTGAAGGAGGAACAAGTGAAAATATCAACAAGGTCGAAGATCTTAGAGAATAAATACCCTCAAGCACACCAACTGAAGAATATTTAAAGCACAAATGGGAAGGCATGGGCCTAGACCAAGATCACATCAATGCAACACTGGAGTTGCACTCAAACAAGAGGCCATGAGGGCCAAGGGCATGACCCAAGATGAAATTTATTGAATGGAGGATGAGATGATAAAGGTAGAAGAGAATAAATGCAAAGCCTAGGCCAAGAGAAGGAAAGCTACGAAGAAAATGGCTGAAGAAGAAAAGGCCAAAAGGAAATAAATAGAAGATAAGGTGGCCCTAGAAGAAAAGGATAAGATGAAGAAAGAGAGAGAGGAAAAGGTTTCCAGTAACATGTAACCTATAAAGGAGAAATCAATCTAAGAGGTGCCCAACACCCACTCTAGTTGGGCAAAAGAAGTTACACAATAGGCATGCCCTAGTTCTAAAGGGGCACCTAAAGATAAAAAAGGTGATGGCAATGCCTCAAAATAACAATCAAAGAATGTATTATAGACCCCATTGGGCAAGATTAAATTAATTCTAGTGATAATGAGGTTCATACCAAAGAAAAACAACAAGAAGTGGACAAAGGGGAAAGTTCGAGGAAGAACACCTCTAGAAACAAGATGGTGAAACTAGTGCTGAGGAAAGAGAGGAGATAGACCAAGGGGAGAAGTATAATGAAGAACCCATAGTATAATAAGAATAAGAAAAATGAGGAGGATAAGGAGAAGGAGAAATCAGTGGATAAATCACTAGTGCCAATGGAGAAGAGGAGTTGATTGAAGAAGAGGAGTACGAGTTGAGCTATAAGGAAAAAGCGTAGAGGGAGTTTACTGAAGATGAAAACTTATACATGTTATAGTACTTGTACCCAAAAAATTCCACAACCCTAACATGCCATCAATTTTCTTAGGCTCTTGATTGCTACATGGATGAGCCTTAGTTTGAGGTTCCAAATAAATCAATCCAAAGCACCAAGAAGTTAGAAGAGTTGCATGACTACTAACTTGTAAATCAAAGGGATATAGACCTTGTAGGTTTGGCTAATGCCCTCCTTAAGATGGCCTCAGTATAAGTTCATAATAACATCATCAATGATGTTCATGCCAACAAATGGAAATAGATATCAGAGTATGAGTTCTTTCATGAACCAAGGGGTGTGTTCATAAGAGGGCTCGACATTGAATTAAAGAAATTGATAGTGGATTACGGTATTGAAATCATAAGAATGGAAGGATAAAATCCTTACACATATGAGTGAGTGAAAAAGGTGATAAGGGGAAGTGTAGGTGAGGCATAATGGAAAGGGATGAGCAACCTGACACCTGAGAGCTTTGAAGGCATAACTATAACAAGAAAATGTGCATGTTGATTGAGGATCTAGAACCTATAAGTGTCAAGAGGACCTATAGTGAGTGAGAAGGGCATGAGGAAGGATACATTAAACTGAAGTAATGTGATATAAGAGATGAGGAAGCAAGATACCAAGATCAATAGTTGGGTGCATAATGCCTTGCATTCCTACAAGATGTGGCAAATAAGGATTCATCAGAAGCACCTACCCCTTTTGAACCTAATACGTAAGCTCATGTGCTAGATTATCCACTAGAAGATAGAATAATGATAACTAATCTTGTTATCGACATTGACTTTGATAGACTTCAAACTTTTAACCAAGACTTTGTGATTGAACAAGTGATACCTTATGAGGAATTACACAAGAATACCATGAAACCATTGAGATCCAACCTAGGAATCTAGAACAAAAGTGCAAGCATTCCTATTTAGAGGATGTTAGTTGCATGACTAGGCAACAATCTATAGGAAATGGCACAGCACCATAAGTTAGTAGTACCATGCCATCAAGCTTGATGATGCAACCAAAAATAATAGGGTCAGTGTTAAACCCTATATACATAGGTATTGGAGGACCACCTCTAACATAGACACTAGGGGGTAAATACCTTAGACTCCAACACCACCCCCTTAGTAGATTAATTACAGAATGGCAATGAACTTTCCCAAGTATCATGGCATAGAGAATGTCATGGAGTATGTATTCAAGTGTGAACTTCAATGGTGCACTCCAATTATCACATAATCAAAGTGCAAGGTGACTTAGTTTGTGACCATCTTATTGGATCACATCCATGCCTAGTATTGAAAAGTTGATCCGAAGCAGACTATGGTTGATTATGATATATTGAAAGAGGCTTTCTTGAAGGATTTTGATATTCCTAAATTTGAGCAACAGAGCATCATGATGCTTAAGGAAATCAACCAAGGGTCATCTGAGATCATGTGCCTATACAATTTACAGTTTAAAACCCTCCTTTCTAAGCTTCTATATGACATCCACCCATCCCAACACATGCAATGGTTTGTTGGGGGCCTGCTAGTACCTTTTAGAAGAGTATTTTCCATGAATACTTTCATATAACCCCATGAAGTGCTTGAAGCTACACTTCAATTTAAGGTATTAAGTAGCACTGACACTAGGATCAACCCATTTATGGAGGTGCAGATCACGTCAATGGCCTCCTAGTTATAAAATATGACTGTTGGTTTAGTGCATGATACTCATAGTGGACTATGGTGTATTGATTATGATATCTAGGGGCATAACAAGAATAAATTCCCATGAATAAATGTTTGCACCTTACTTCTCAACTATGAAGTTAGTCATGGGTTGTATGAGTCTCAAAACTATCCCCTATTGGAGCATGCCAGTCAATTAAACACTATCATCTCTTACAAAACGTGTGATGCCTATACGCATTCAATAATGGATTATCAATTCATTGATGAGATGTGCCAAAATATGGAGATAGGCACATGGTAGGCAATGACCATAGTCAGAGGGTAGGCAAGCCAAAGAAATGAAGGTTATGGCCAACAAAATACTAGCTATGAGAATCAATGAGATGTGTGCAAGTGAGGTGGAGGACATGGTGGAAGAACATTCCCACCATGATCATGTTACAAGTATGGGGAAACTGAGTATTACCAGCATGACTGCCCCATGCACCCAACATGTAAGTATTGTGGGGGACCACATGTGGTCGATGATTTCCTAGACTTGTACAAAACATTGACTCAAGGGCAACTTGGTGTAGATAAGGGTACCACCATGGTTAGACATGATCAAAAGGAGGATAAATGGGATCCCAAGCCATAACAGACTCTCAAGGAGCCACCTAAAGTGAATATCATGACTCAAAGTGGGTTCACCACATAGCCACCTACTACACTAGAAAAAGTGCTACACTAGGAATATGGCGAGTCAAGCTGCACTGAGCATATAATGTGACCTGAGCTAGAATTTATGCCCTACCCTAACCTAGTGTAATATAAAGACATCCTAAAACAAGCCATGAGCATAATAAAAACATTTTAGGGAGAGCTCCAACTGGCCAAATATCTAAAGGTGTAGGCAAACACCACACACAAAAATCAAGATAACTAAGAGGCTGAAGTATAGGAGTTAACCAACATCATGTGCCTCTTGAAATCTGAACTGATGTTTCCTCCTAAAAAAAGTGCTTTTAGATCATGCAAGGAAGAGACCAGAGGAAGAGGTCATACCTTAGATGATTCAAGTTGTTGTGTCATATATGGAGTAGGTGTGTGAAGTAACATATACTCAGAACATAGAATATGACCAAAAACTACTGATAAATACCACCATCGATGGATGATTTGTTTATGAAGTCCTTATGGACATGGGCACTAAGGCTAACATTTTGACCAAAACTACCTAGTATAAAATGGGATGGCCACCCTTAAATCCCTCCTCTCATATACTATTTAGGCTAACAAAACTTGAATGCAACCTATCAATATCCTTAAGGGTGCCATTCTGGATATTATGGGCACCTAATTCTGAGTCAACTTCAAGAAAATTGAGTTAGAAGAATATGATAACTATCCACTCTTAAGGAGGCCATGGTGTTATTCCAACAATGTGGACATGCTCTTCAAGAAGCACTACAATACTTTCAAGAATGATAAAGAGAGGGTCATGATCCTCCTATCAAGTGATCAAGGGCCTCCATATGTAGAAAGTGTTGATCTTGAAGATGAGATCAACCACATTTATAACATCATGATGTGGCATGTTAAGAATCTTAACCTAAGTGACTAAAGAGTGCTTGAATAGGAGGATAGACAATCAACTTCTGATATAACTGACATAGCCTATGACCAATGTGTCGAAGAGGCTTATGAAGTTACTTGCTAAAGGTTTTACCTAGTGTGGGCAACTGAGCCAAGGCCAGCCAGAGTGAGACTGATCAAGGTTTATTTCACTTAAAAGAAATGGGTTCCCCATGCTAAAAAGGTAGGGAAAAGGGTGTTTTGGCTGAGTAAATGGAATCTCACAGTGCTCCCAAAATATAGAGGGAGCTAGCCTATATAGAACCATGTTCATGACATTAAAGTGTGCATTCCCAAGGAAATAGATAGAATGAGCACAATAGTGCATACTTAAAGAGCAATGCTACTTATTGGTGGGCAATGCAAAGGCTTAGTTTGCCAACATAGTAAGATGTGAAGGTAGTAGTATGTACCAAGTTTGGAAAGAGTAATCAAGACTTAGACATACCTAATTACATAATCGATTCTGCCCCAATCGTACATGTGAACTTATGTGAAGAAACATGGACTATTTGTGGTGAAAATGCACCCAAAAACCTGTGGGTGCATGCCTTCTACAGGACCTTGAAAACATGGGTACAAGCATGGTACATTATAAATGAAATGCATCAAGAGATAAGAGATTTTGGGTACTCAAGGAGAGGTTTGTACTCACCTTCTCCTTCTCTTAATAGAGATTAGAGATACTAGAGCCACTACAAGTTATTTGCAAGGCAGTGTTTGAGGAAACTACCATCCTAGAAGAGTGCCATAGAGACATGTTTGGGGAGAAGGGACTAGCACTCCCAATGTTTTTTAAAGAGAAGGCACTCAATAGTGAATCTGGTGAGGAAGATGATGAGACCTGGAAGGAGTGGAAAAAGAAGGCTCTAATAAGAAGATAAAAACTTGTGCACCTTGTGGATGACAATGCCCTAGACAAAGAAGATTTGACTCATCTTCAAATTGAAATAGTATAGGGGACAAAGCAAGTTGAAGAATTTCATCAAGAGAGGATGAACTCTACCACACATCACTTAAGACCACTAAAGTAGACATTAACATAGAAGGTGAGTTGAATATTTCCACTATAGGCACTTACTAGTCTAAGGTAGATATGACATGACTCAGAGACCTCCTAAAAGATTTTTAGGACTTATTCTTATGCATATATCAAGACATGAAATGCACCCACCCCTCCCTTGGAAAAATTAACATCAATGTGGTGGATGGCATGAGGCCTATCAAGAAGCACCCATATAGGATGAATCGTAATCTTTGTGCCAAGGTAAAAATAGAGATTGATGGAATTCTTGTCACAGGTGTTATCTACCCTATACAAGATTCTACATAGGTGAGGCTAATGGTCATAAGCATCAAGAAAGATGGATGCATATGGATCTATGTCGACTATAGACTTTTGAATGTCACCTACATGACTGACCCATTCCTGACCTTGTTCATTGATGAGGTCCTAGATGGCATCACAGGTTGAAAAATATATACTTTTACTAATGGGTTTTTAGGCTATTATTAGGTGTATTCAAGGATGAGGATAATCCCAAGACAACCTTTGCAATCTAATGGGGTTATTTTGCTTATAATGTGATGTTCTTTAGACGCAACAATTTACCAGTTGTATTCTCCAGAATGGTAATCACTACTTTCAAGGACATCAACCATAGGTTCCTCCAAGTCTATCTCAATTATTGGACTATATATTGCCTTCTAAAATACCATTATGACATTCTACCACTCATGTTTGAGAGGTACAGGCAGCTCCAGATATATGTAAACCTAAATAAGTGCATATTCATAACCCCCTTTAGAACATTACTCAATCACATTGTCTATAAGGATTATTTGCTTGTTGACTCTATAAAGATAGCCATCATAATTTAGCTCCAAACTCATTCAATTCATAAATACATTAGTTCCCTTCTAGGCCATTGTAGCTACTACAATAAGTTTATATAGAGCTATGTGAAGATTACAGTGCCTCTAGAGGAGATATTGTGAAAATATGGATTATTCTATTGGGGTGAGGTACAAGAAGAGGATTTTGAAACATTGAAGCTAAATTTGGCTAGCACACTAATTTTACAATTCATCAACTAGACTAATCCTTTCTAAATCCATGTTGATGCTTCAGGATCCATAATTGACACCATATTGGCACAACTAAGTGAGGGCAAGATGGATCACCCCATCTCCTTTGCAAGTAGTAAATTGATGAAAGCAAAACATAATGACCACATCACCAAGCATGAGGTGCTAGCAATGGTTTATGCCTTATAAAAATTTAGGCAATATCTATTGGCGACCCCATTCATCTTTTTCACTGATCATGAGGCAATCAAGTACCTCATAAACAAACCTATTTCACATGAGTGCATATATAGATAGATAGTCATATTCTAGGAGTTCTAATTATCTATTATTTTTCAACCTAGAAAGCAAAACTTGGGGCCAGACCATTTTTCCCACATAAATTTTGATAATGTGGTGGCATGAATTAAGGATGACATACCAAACATGCAACTGTACAGAATCTAACATGACCCTAAATACTTGGCAGAGATTGTCACTTTCCTAAAATCTAGGTTTATGCCCTAGACCATGTCAAATAAGGATAATAATCAATTTGATGTTTGCATCGCTCGCTTCTAATTCATTGATGGGGAGATGTAAAAACTAAGTAGAGATGAAGTCTTATAATAGTGTGTTCTGGAACATGAAAGGGATTCTATCTTACAAGAAGTGCATGAGGGAATCATAGGAAGCCATTTCATTAGAGACTTAATGGCATGCAAGATATTGTGTTTAGGCTTGTGGTGGCCAAGCCTATTCTAATATGAAAATGAGTGTGCCAAGGCATGTGACATATGCTAGTGCACCAAGAATACCAACCACCGGGATGAGATGCCTCTCATCCCCATCCTTACCAAAGATCCATTTGAGAAATGGTCCATTGATTTTGTTGGACCAATAACTCCCACAACATAGTACACAAGTGCAAGGTATATTTGTGTGGCCACTGACTATTTCACTAAGTGGGCTAAGGCTGCACCAACAAAATACTGCATAGTCACAACAATCATGTGCTTCATATGGGAGAACATAGTAAGTTGATATGGGTTCCCATTAAGTCTGACTAGAGATAGTGGAATTCATTCCATCAATTAGATGGTGTGCATACTCTTAATTGAATACATGGTGGCACACCATAAGACCACCCCATATCATCCACATGTAAATGGTATAGCTAAAGCATTCAACAAGATCTTGGGAACATGCTTGATGAAGATATATGATGTTGATCACAAGGATTAGGATGATCACATTTTAGCAGTACTATTGATGTACCTCATAACATATAAGTGCTTGAATAGGGATACACCATTACAACTAATGTTTGGTTGTGAAGCAGTTATCCCTATGGAATTCATGGTGTTATCCTTATGCATTTCATGGATTGGTTGATTAGATGACCAAGAATCTTTAAAAATAAGGTTGGAAGACTTGGAGTGCTTAGATCAAAATCCTACCCAAACAAGATGGAGTCATCAAATCAAAAAGGCATGCCAAAATCTCTAGCATGACAAGCATGTCAAGCACAAGGAACTAACTAAAGGAGCATTGGTGTTGCTCTATGACTCAAAGTGCCTAAATCACCTAATAAAATTGTAAATAAGGTGGACATACCCCTACATCATCCACCACATCTTGGAGATATGTGCATGCAAGTTGTGCACATTGTGTAGCAAAATTCTCCCAGAGAATTTCAATGGAAATTTATTAAAGCCATATGGTCAGTAGCATGACACTTGTGCCATAAGAACACTGACTTCTTGGTCACTATTTGGTTTGAGTTGAGATGACCAGAATACCATTTGGCATAAGCTAAACCATTCTTTTTTCTTTTATTTTGTTCTTTATTTAGTGTAAAGAGGTAATAAGTGGTGCACAACAGTCACAATGACTTATGTACTAGAACTTCACACATAATTATAGTCAGGTGAATCAAGTACTTACACTTCCTAAAAACATGAGGCCATAACACCTAAGTTATTGGTGTGTGAAGCAAACCAAGCTCCAGTGAATTTAATTGGCTTCTCATACATAATTCCAATCAGGTGAGTCGAGCACTTTCACTTTCTAAGCACCTAAGGCTAGGCATCTAAGTGGTGGGTGCATGAGACTTGCTAGACTCAAAAAAATAAGTGCACAGAACCCTATACACAAGGTTCTAAATGAATGGCACCTCCAAGCCCATACATGAACTACTCTAGCCTTTCACACACAATTCCAATTAGGTGAGTTAAGTACTTAAGCCTTCTAAGTGCATGAGGTTAGACATCTAAGTGGTGGGCACATGAAACTCACTAGACACAAGTAGAAGATGCACAAGATCCATGTGCATAAGGTCGACATTACAAGGATCTTTGAGGCCCAAGAATGAACTACTCTAGCACTTCCATGCATACCATTCAAGTGATTCAAGCCCATTTTCTTTCTAAGAACATAGGTCCAAACATCTAAGTTTATGGGCACGAGGAAGTTATCATACTTTGAAGATTTGAGAACAAAATGATAAAGTACATAAACACAAAGGTAGCCTTTGTGCCAAAGTTATAAGGAGGCACATCAATTGATCATATGACAAAAACTAAAGATAAAGGTGAAGATGCTCAACACAGTTGGGCACAAGGAAAAAAATGAATACACACAATCTAAATATGCACAAGAGAATTAGAAGAGAAGATGAAGTGTTAAAGGGCCATCATAAGTGATTTGTATGGGGTAAGATAGGCCAAGACAAGACAAAGCATACGAAATCAACTAAAACAAATAAGTGTGCTTGACATGGAAGTGTAGCTAGAAGAGAAAGTGGAATCAAGGAGGCCAAATCATGCACATGTGAGGCATTGTGTTTAGCTTGCCACAAGGAAGGCTAAGGTCACACCAAGTGAACAAGTGCAAGAAAAGAATCATCTAAGACAGCTGGCATCAAAGCAAATTTGAGAAGGAAGTGACCATTTGAATTAAACATCACATCACTAAATTACCATTAGAGAGCATTCAATGAAGTGGTAGTGGAGGCATAAAGATACACATTTAATGCATTGATGATAAAGTTTTTCTATGTATTTTGAAAAATTTTGCATTTTCCAAGAAATATAGGCACCATCACACCATAAAACACGTACTTTAATGATGGCAGATAAGGAAAGGGTATAAATTAGTAATCAATAGACTTTATTAGGTTATAAATTTTATAGTAACTTAAGACGAAGAGCTAACCTAAGTGAAAACCAAAGAGTCGAGGTGTGAAAACCTATACTACTAAGAATTTGAGTGCTTTCATGCACTAGAAGTGAATGAATGCATACTAAGAAGGATTGTGTTCATAGTAAGAGTGATTTGAAGAAGTATGGAGCAAGGATTTTGTAGAAACTATATAGTTGTAGGAGTGAATTGATGCCCAAGCTGCCATTAAAGTCTAACAAAGCTCAAGAGTTGATGAAACAATCATAGATCCCACAACTATAAAAGCACCATCACCATTCGAGGCTTTGGTAAACTGTACTTACCATGCTTCAACAATAGTAGGTTTATGATGGTGAAGAAATGGAATGGATCAATCTCTAAGTAGTTGTAGTATGACCTAAAATGAGCATGTATAGCACTTGAAGCAACCATTGCAAAAATAGCAGTGTAGTGAGTGTGATGTTATTGGACATTGAGGTGCTCACCAAACTGTCCTACCAAGTAATTTATTTCCCTCTAGAGGTCATGATAGGGGAGTATTGTCACTATTTTATGCATGTCTACTATCTAAAAGAATATAATCACCACACTTCTAGTCATTTGCAAGACCTCACCCAAGATTGGATGGTGGACATAGGGCAAAATATGGTGCAAGGTGATGCCTTGTTTGATGTCTCAATAATCTAAGACAAGTTGATAGCTTCCAGTGAAACTTGACTTTATGAGTTTCCATGCTTTGAGAATCCATAGGATCTAATTTAATTCCTTTTCTTATATTTCAACAAGGACCACATTTACTTCATAGGATAGTGCATGGAGATTTTCGTGTAATTGATAAAGAGAATAACTGAGCTTTTAAATACTAGTAAAGACATCCATCGAATTATGGATGATGATAAAGAGGTGGATCTCATATCCCATCTCCTAAATTATTTTAAGAGGTGGTTCATGTTCCCCACCAAGGAGTGTAAGGACCTAGGCATAAGGGTTATGATGTGCCTTGTAAGCTCTAAGCTATGCCCAGGTGGTTGATGGACCGATGTGACTAAGGCATACCTTTGCATGCCTATCACATGATGTAGGGCATGCAGTTCAATATTTCCAAATTCATCATTGATGAATTTGTGAAGAATACATAGGAGTGCCATAGGGAAAAAGGGACATTTAGGTGTGGATCCATTCTCATTCTCATTGTCATGGAAGCTATTAATTTTCTTGATGGGGATGAGGATAACCTCTAGGTCCATCTAGAGCATAATGACTTCCTGAAATAGAAGTACAAAGACTTCACAAGTCCTCCTCTTTCAGCACCAAATATAAGACTCACATCATGGGGTTGTAAGAGAAATATATATAGGCCTTCAAGATAGAATGGTACATCCCTCAAGGGATCCCTCAAAAATATGTTAAGAATGAAGACCATTACCATAATACAACACTATTTTATAGTTCACTTATTGTTATTTGATAGTAACATGTCAAGTTTGCTAAAGCTCCCCTATGCCTTCTTAGTAAGATATTTTAGGGATGTGTTATGTTGGATCCCAAATGCACAATAATTAGACATTCCAGTCAAGGAACTTGATTTGAAGAGGCATAGGCTGAGGTGCCAATTCACTCATGCAGATGGGAAGGACACTAAGGATGAAGAGGATGAGTCATATCATACCAACATCTATCCCCTCTAAGAAGTGACCATATCTAGGCACATCTATA
This sequence comes from Torreya grandis, assembly GCA_037957365.1. Taxonomy (NCBI): domain Eukaryota; kingdom Viridiplantae; phylum Streptophyta; class Pinopsida; order Cupressales; family Taxaceae; genus Torreya; species Torreya grandis. The sequence continues at coordinate 4,587,006 of JARHVA010000345.1, read as the reverse complement.
GGCTCTACTATGAGATGAAGCCATGAAAGAAGGGCCTTATCACCGATCAAAGTGAAGACCCCTAATCCATATCGATGACAAAGGAACTCTGATGCTAGCAGAGAGGAATAAGTATCAAAATAATAAGAGGGGGGAGACTTTGGAAGAGATAGAGGAGTGAATAAGGCTCAAAATCACCTCAGAAGAAGAAGCCTCTTCTTCGGCCTCCACAAAGAAGCATGTGAAATTCATGCCAAAGGTTTCCCCTAGTGTGAGAGAAAAGAATAAGGGGAAGGTTCCTCTTATGATGCCCTAGATATTCTTATCTGACATAGAGGAGAAAGAGGAGGAATAGGATATGGAGGAAAAAAAATTGGGAGGGGCGTATACATCGTGCCCAAGGAAGATGACTCCTCATCGAGTGAACAGACCCACTCTCTATCCCTTCAAACTAAATTAGAGAATAAGATATGAAGATGGAGGAAACTTGACCTCAGTGATGCTAATATGCATAACATGCACAAGATAGAGGAATGAAGAGAAGAAATGACATAGGCTGGGATGTCAAAAGAAGCCATTGAGATGGTTGAGACAAAAGAGCACATGAAAGAAGTAGAGAAGTGAAAGGAATGGGAGATGAAAGGGAGGAAGGAAGGATGAGTAGGTGAAAATCTCGATGTAGTGGAAGTGCTTGGAGAAGTAATACCCTCAAACACACCAACTGAAGAAGATTTGAAGCATAAATAGGAAGACTTGGGCCTAGACCAAGATCACATTAATGTAGCACTAGATTTTTAGTGTAAATGATAGGCCATGAGGGCCAAGGGCATAACCCAAGCTGAACTTGATAGAATGGAGGCTGAGGAGATAAAGGTAGAAGAGAGGAAATGCAAAGCATAGGCCAAGAGAAGGAAAGCTAAGAATAAAAAGGTCAAATAAGAAAAGGCCAAAAGGAAAGAAAAAATAGATAAAGTGGCCCAAGTGGAAAGGGATAGGATGAAGAAATAAAAAGGAAAAGGTTGTCTCTAGCACATAACCTAGAAAGGAGAAATCAATCGTAGAGGCACCTAGCACCCACTCCAGTCAGGTGGAGGAAGCTGCACAGTAAGCACACCCTAGTTCTGAAGGGGTGCCTAAAGATAAAGAAGGTGATGTTGGTGCCTCAAAATAATAATTTAAAAAGGTATTAGAGATCCCATTGGGACAAGAGGAAATTAATGTTGGAACTGAGGAAGTTCATGCCAAAGAAAAACAATAAGAAGAAGAAATAGACAAAGGGGAAAAGTCTGAGGAAGAACCCCTCTAAAAATAAGATGGAAAACCTAGAATCAAGGAAAGCAAGGAGACGGACCAAGGGGAGATGTCTAATGAAGAACCCCTAGTAGAAGAAGAAGGAGAAGAAGAAAGCACTAGAGAAAACACCAGTGCTAGTGGAGAAGAGAATGAGCTAGCTCAAGAAGAGGATTATGAGCTAAGCTACAAGGAAAAAGTGTAGAGGGAGTTTACCAAGGATGAATAATTATACATGTTGGATTACATGTACCCCAAAATTGACACAACCCTAATGCATCATTAAGTTGATTGGGATCTTTATTTCTACATGGACAAGCCTCAATTCAAGTTTCTAAAGAAATCAATCCAAAGTGACAAGAAGCAAGAAGAGGGGCATGACTACCAACTTGTAAATATAAGGGATATGAACCCTGTAAGGTTAGTTAAGGCCCTCCTTAAGATGGCCTCAATAGTAGCACACAAGAACATCATTAATGATGTTCATGTCAATAAATGGAAATAGATAGTGCATGAGGTAAAGGAAGAAATAAAAGTAATGAAGCTCAAACTCCAACAATTGGTCGAGCACATCAAAGAGGTGAAGCCATCCCTATTGGATGGTGTGGATACCTTTAAAATGAAAGAGGTTGATAAATTTTGCAAATTGGTAGAAAAAATACTCCCTAAGATGAACCCAATGCTAGTGGAACAAGAAGACCCTTGTGAAGCTATCAGAAAAAAGATAAACAAAAAGCTCGATATGATGGAGGACCTATTCACCAAATTAGAAGAGGGACAAGAAGAAGTAGATGCCATCTTTTAAAACTTTTCCACTCAAACATCAATCATCGATGCACACCTTTAAAAGGTGAAAGAGGAAAAGGATACTCTAATGAAGCATGATTTCACTGTGGACAACACTAAGTACATGTAAGTTATGGCACATGTCAACACCTTAAGCACCAAGCTCAAAACCTAGGAGTAAAACTTGGAAGCACTATTCTATTCCTTTCAAACAAATGAAAGTGAGAAAGGGGAAATTTTAGATGGTGAGGTGAGGAGAGAGAAGGAAGGATTGGAAGCCTTCAAAAATAAATGGAGATCATGGATGTATCCACACTTGAGGCCACACTAACAAAAGTAGACAACTCCATCGAAGAGATCAAGCTTGACATTCAAGGCTTCAAGAAATTCAAGGTAGGGATCCAATAGAGTGCACCTAAATTTTACATATTAAAGGCACTAAAAGACTAGCCTGAGGGTGGACTAGTAATTTTGTATGGGTAATGTTGGTCCCCTTTTTGTGCTACCTAGTGAACCATACCAACTCATCAAATCTTGACATGAGGCAATCATTGGTGATGGTTACTCTTTTTATACTTTTAACACCAACTGAGAGGATCCTCATGGATCCTACACCAGCTAACAATTAGTTACTTAGCGCTTAGGTTTGGAGGAAAATCTCATTGAGTATTTACACATGGTAGTCAGAGAGCATGGTTGTCAGAGTAATAGAGCTGGTAGCATAATGAACTCAAGTGACAGCTTAGTGTTTGGTATTTACCCATATGACCTGGCAAGAAGATGCTCCTCCACTTATAAAAATGAGTTTGAACCTAAAGAATAAAGAAGGTGACATCAATGCAACAAGGCTCTAAAAAATTAGTTATAGGATTACACATGCATTTTAGTTTAAAACCAACATGAATACTCTGAAGAATCACCATATGTCACCCAAGCTCACTTGTGAGCCTTTGGGATTATAGTAGAATTTAGATAATCATGTTCTCTATTTTATACAAACTATATTTTGTGCTAATGAACTTTGAATTAATAGAAATGGAATTGCATATTTTCTTGTTTGTTAAATCTTTTCATATAGATTAGCATTGTTGTATGATTGTGACTTAAGATTTATATGAATAAGGATATAGTTTTCAATATTTGAATGTATTGCGACATAAAGGTCTATTCCAAGTCACTAATGGCATCAATGTGCTATATAGCGACTTCAAAATACCTTTAAAATTTACTAAGTGTTGAAACTGGTATGCACTAAGGCCCTAATAACCATGCCTAGAGTGCTAATTTGAAGAGTGAGTACCTAAACATGAGTCATTCACTTGACTAGGCTAAACACCTAAATGACATTTAATGTGATATCCTTATGGCTTGCACCATTAAGAGCTATATCCATCTAGACATGACTTTCACCAAAAGGCGTGTGCCTTTAATTGGGCTTGTGCCTCCTGATATTATCCAAGATGGCATGCACCGATAGACCACCTAAGCTCGTTTCACAAATGATTAAGTCCCATTGAGACTACGGTTGCACCATGTTTCAAGTAGCCCAATTCTAGCCCCAATCTCTTCACTATTATTCTAAGAGAGAATGCACAAGGCTTTCACCTCGTGTGAAATTGATGCCAGCACAGTAGTGTGTTTAAATGTTATGTGCCATAGACTTTTACTATGCTTTCACCTAGATATATCAAGTACAAAACTAACTTGAATTGATTGCTAAGCACATGACGAATCACATGAGCTAAAAAAGGAAATATTTATACAACAAATAAAGGTATATATGTATGAAAGAACATGAATGTGAGAATAAGATGCTTATTTTCCTATAGTGTACTGGTCTTTGTAACTTATAGTTGGCTAAAAACCTTCAAAATTCAATAAGTGGCTATAGTGTGGGCAACTAAAAGCATGCATGTGTATTTGATACTTTATTGTACTTAGTATCAAAATCAGGAATCATTTCACTCATTTGTACCAACAGATGATGTTTCATGGTTTGTTATGCTAGTTTTGCAAGGAAAAATATGACATTGTCTTTGCTAAAACTTGGGATTTTCTAATTTCATGCCTTAAAGATAATCTCATAGTATAAAATTAGAGGAATGGTGATTGATCAAGTTTAAATGCCTCGGTTGATTTAAATTACTATCAGTCCCCAACTATTTTTCTTTGGTATTCAGTTTGAGGTCAAATGTAGACGTTAAATTGTGAGCATGTTTTTGCCTCTACTACATTGCGTACCATGGATTATTCTGTCTAACATACACCATTAGTGATTGTTCCATATGATAATGACTTTTTTCGAATATGGCTAAAAGAATAGAACACTTAGAAAATAATCTTGAATGTAATGAAAATATGTACTTTCTTTTTGTTTCCTTACCTTGATCCTAGGCACACTTTCATATCATTCTTGATGTCACCAAACATAGCTCCTTCATAAATGACCTCCTATTGGCTCAAACCATTTGAAAAATAGCCACATAGTCGTTCACTTGCAAGATATCATCCTCCTAATATGTAGCTCATCATTACCAGCAACAACATGATCAATGAAGAAACCAAACTCTTAGAAAACATCATAATATAAACTCCTAACTATTAGCCAATATAAATGGCATCATGCGCTACCAAACCGCTCTGCACCACCACTTCCCCCAAACTAGCATTGTTCAAAACTAGACTATTTATCATGGAATATACCATTTTGTTTCTTTGTGAGATGAATCTTAGGGTAGCACCAACTTTGCCATTTCCAGTTAGCTAATCAAAAACACTATAAAGAGAAATTTATTAATTATTTACATTCTTGAAGAAACAAGCATTCAAATTATGAAAATCTATGTAACAAGAATTAATAGTCCTAACCATTAGTAAAATGTTAATTCCAAACTAAGATTAAGCACAAAGATGTAACCACAATCATTGAATAGTTGCCCTAAAGGTGCAAGTTATACTGGAAGGAATGAGTGTTTCCTTTTCATTTAAGGTTAATATGGATCTTTGTATAATTAATATAATTTTGTTTTACTAAATTCAGGGAAATGGGGTTATATATGTTGTACATAGGATTAGGTTCCTTGAAATTGAATTTCCATTCACAAAATTTACTTGTCATAGGGTCTGGCAAATTACCAATTTGGTTAAAGAATGTAAAGCTAAGATGGATGAGATGATTGATGTCTAAATCATATTTCATGGTCTCTTAAGTGTTATCCATGTTGTTGGTGTGGATGTACATCAAAAAATAATAGAAAAGGGATTGCAAGTTATGGACATCACACTCTATGCAATGCCACATTGAATCTCTCCAATCTAACTGAAACACATAATAAAATTTAATAATTACATAAAAGAACATAAACTATAATATATTTTTACTTCTTCGCGTGGATCTTTCAAATTCATAAAATAAAATCTCTCATTTTTGATAATCCATCATCCCCATTTATACAAATTATGAGAACACATTTAGGCTTGGAATCTAATCACTTAAAAGATGAAAATTATTTTGAATTAGTTTGGTTAGCAGTAATGTGTCTTTATGTCAGTTGATTATATATTTTTTTGATATGTCAGTTCAAACAAAAATAAAAGTTATCCACTAATGCCATTACACTCTTTAACTGTCACTTTTAATTATGCTTCTCAACATAATAAACTAAATAACTAACACAAATATTTTATTAGCATCATTAAAATAAAAAAATAATAAAAAGAAATATTCAGTTTAAATAAAAAAACTATAATAATTAATATATCAAATTTATGTTTATAATTCCAATGTATCTTAATTAAAAGTTAATGGGAGATTGATTAGATCAATAAACAAAAACCAAATGTGGTTATGAAGATCCTAACAAAATAACCCATAACAAAAAATTGGAAGAATGAAAGAAACCATCCATGACTTGTCAAAGTGACAATAAATGTTGTTATTTGTCACCCCTTTTGAGGATTTTAACCTTTCCATTTACTTCTCAAATAGAGCCACCAAAACCAATCATAAATTATACTAACCAACTAAATGTGGTTCTTCCTCTACCCTTCCCATCAATTCATAATAACATAAAATCGAATATGCATTGGTCAACGTATAATGAAACTTGTGATGGAATTGAAGAAAGTTGCTTTCACGATATAATATACAGACTCATTGTATTGTAGTCAAGAACTATTTTAAACCCAATATAAAACACAATATTATGAAATCACACCACATCTATCCATGTTGATGATATACATATGTAGACAACTGTTTAAATTGATGATGATGATGATGATGATGATGATGATGATGATGATGATGATACCTTAGAAAAGAATATGTGTTGCCATATCAAATTGTGTTCTTTCCTTTAACTCAACGCAAAAGCAACATCACCACCATTCTTTTTATCTCCGTTGTTTCAACTCAAGCAGAACTGCATTCCATTTCAATCAAGGATTTCAATAAACTTAGAAAGTCTCTCTGCATTTTCAACAGACTAATGGCATCATGTGCTACCAAACCACTCTGCACCACCACCTCCACCAAACCACCACCATTCAAAACCAAGCTATTTACAATTAAATATATCGTTTTGTCTCTTTATGAGATGAATGTTGAAACCTTATCCACCGTATAAGCCTGCAGCTTAATGACTAATAATCAATAACAAAATATAAGTGGATTCTTTTAACTTTTGACTCCGTATAAACAACAAAAGATAATATTTAAACTTGTAAAAAGAATCCATAAATTATACTAAACAAATTATGCCCTAGTGATTTGGAATTAAAACGGTGCAGGCCAATGATAAGACTGAAATAAATATAAGTAAGACCAGTGAACTGCACATACATAAGTATAGGAGAAGCACGACATAGCAGATCAGACACATGGTATGCATTAATTCGTTGGTGTAAAAGGCACATGGTATGCATTAATACGTGATGATGAGAGTTGACGATAGAGAATGGCTCAGAAAACACTGATGCATGGATTGGTGGCGGTCTATGCTCCAAATAACATGTAATTGAAATGGATCTCCACGGAAGAAGTAGCAGTGAAACAACATTCAAAGATGTCAGTCAGACGTATGGATCTGTAGGTCTGGATAAAGGATCAACGCAGCACAATGTATTTAGAGATGAATACGCTGACAAATGGCGAATAAGACGATGTAATGAATAGAAAGATAGGAGGGTCTCCATCGATGATCTGTCAGAAAATTCACATTTCACATCCAAATTGTGCTAAGAAAAATGCCAAAACAACTCCCCTAGCGTTGTAGATCTGTATCTCAATCTCACTACAGCAGAAGGTTAAGCAGGCTATGCGAGGCTCTGAAAACACACTTTCGGCAAATGATGTTTGAGGGTGCACTAGGGCCCACAATGAAAGAGGAACATAAGAGTGCAGACGTCTGGTATGTTGGTGTTAAGCCACACTCGGACCGAAGATGGATTGGTCCAAGAAGGACCAGTAGCTCAGTGGTAGAGCACTCCAGCAGCATATGGAAGGTCCTAGGTTCAAGTCCTAGCTGGTCCATGAACCAACATGGTATCAGAGCATCCCGAAATCACTAGTTTTCGATTGTTTGACGCTGAATGAGCACGGAACAATTTGCTCGAGCTTGATCATAATCGGATACTCGAGTTGGGAATGAAATACTGAAAGGATGAGGGAAACCATGTTTCCTTCTCCTTAAAGTGGGATCAAATGGCGGGTGGGCCCCCATTTTTGAAGAAAAATGTTAGTTTTATGATCAGATTTGAAACAATCAGAAAATGCAACACAATGAACAATGAACACAACAATATATCCTGGGAAAACCCTTCAACTTGAAGGGAAAAACCCAGCAACAATATATCTCTTATATATTGAATGATAAGAACATCAATCTGCTTGACAATAGCCAAATCCAAGGCCTACAGGTCTGGCTTCACTTCTTGAAGCACAAAGAATAAGATCACACTTGATAAATCTGATTTGCTCTGATACCATGTTGGTTCATGGACCAGCTAGGACTCGAACCTAGGACCTTCTATACGCTGCTGGAGTGCTCTACCACTGAGCTACTGGTCCTTCTTGGACCAGTCCATCTTCGGTCCGAGTGTGGCTTAACACCAACACCCCCCTTAAGCCACACCTCTTGTGTGCTTGGGGCTCCTACCCTGAACCTGGTTCTGATACCATGTTAGTTTTATGATCAGATTTGAAACAATCAGAAAATGCAACACAATGAACAATGAACACAACAATATATCCTGGGAAAACCCTTCAACTTGAAGGGAAAAACCCAACAACAATATATCTCTTATATATTGAATGATAAGAACAACAATCTACTTGACAATAGCCAAATCCAAGGCGTACAGGTCTGGCTTCACTTTTTGAAGCACAAAGAATAAGATCACACTTGATAAATCTAATTTGCTCTTGAAATAACTTGATCTACTCCTTAGAAGTCTGCTTTTCCTTGTGAATTATACTTCTCCTTAATCTTATTGAACAATGAGAAATCACTCTATATATATACAAGTGAGAGGAAAGAGTTGCATCTCTTCAATTTCCCTGTCGGCCTCCACCAAACAAATTATGTCTTAAATAATACAATAAGTTAGGCTAGAAGTAAGATCCCGACGCTGCTCCTTTTACATCAACATGGTATTATTTCTGCTCTCGAAGGTAACGACTGAGATCATAGATGAAGCACAAGGAACCACTTTGCACTAAAATACAAATTGAACTAAATAAAAAACATAAACTATATAGTTAGTTGATTTTTCAAAGAAACAACTTTGCTAGGGTTTCCCATGGTCAACTTGCCTTCCCTTGTGTGCTTTCTTATCTTAATTACATACCACTTTTATGAGATTTTCTATTGGCCTTGTGCATGTATTACGCTCAATGTTCTGCCATGTGGGCAGGCCAACCCTATATAATGGCTTCTCCACTCTCAACTGCAACCGTTGTTGTAGGAGATGAGATAAATGATGTTGAAGAGAGTTCAAATGTTTTTCCCAAAGGTCTTTGATGAGGTACTCCCTCTGCCTTTCCTTCTCATCTAGAGGCATTTGTTGTTGGTGATGCTATTGAATAAGTATGCAAACGATATGAATTTTTTCCCTTATTACTTACTTTGTTGGTCGAGTCCCCTTGGAAGAGTCTCTCCAAAATTGGTTTTTCCACCACCAAGAGCCAGCAGGCATCCATGTGGTTGGCATTAGAAACCTTACCAAAGGGTTTTTCTTGCTCACCTTTAAAGAGTTGTCCGTTTCCCAAGCCCTCCTTACCAAATTGTGTTGTTGGTTTCTTTGAACCATGCTCATGATTTTGTCTAACCGGACCCATGATTTGAAGCTCACAGACCAAGCCTCCCTTCGAGTCCCCATATGGGTTAATCTTCCTGGCTTGTCGGTGCACCTGTGGGCCTTTCTGGATCAAATTCTCAACATTTAAGCCCCTAATGATCATCCTAATAGATCTTTGCTTTGGTGCTCCTTGGCTAAAAATATCCTATACCATATGGTTTTTTTGTGGGGATTTTAATATGATTGAGAGTTCCAAGGATAAATTTGGTGCCTTGCCTATGCAATAGTACATCAGAAAATGTGAAGTGTGATATCATTTCAAGAATAATGCGGTCTTTTCAACCCTCTCCTTTGATATCACTCAATTTATAACATGTATTAATTTACGTGGTCTAATTGTGGTGTTGGGGATCACTACATGCTAAAAAGGTTTGACCGTTATATGTTGTCAAAGTAAAATATTTTATCTTTCTTCAACATTAATGGCTAGTGTATCACTATCCATTCTAAATTGGTTCTCTCCAATAATTCACCTATGCCCTGTTGAGTGGAATGGGTCACGAGGCAATAGTAGGTGCCACGTAATTAGTCCATCCTGAATACTTCTATTCCAAGCCATGTTAGCACCATTCATTTGATTGACTGAAAATGGAAATTGGCCCCTTGCCCTCCTTATGTTGCCTACTAGATTGAGTGTTGGAATAAGGCCATTTTGTGCACCACACTTTCCTTTGCCACTATGGGAAACAAGTTGCACATGTTAGGAAATAAATTTTGGATGCTAAGCTCAAGGAATTTTGAATGGTCTCTTCCCTCCTTGAGATCAATCCTTTTGAAACTACTTTGCATAATCTTATTTCCTTAATCAAGCACCACATTAAGGTGGTATAAAGCCATGCTACCAAAGGGGTGCAATCATGCACTATGCTATACTGGCTCAAGGTTAGTGATAAGGCTTCTATGGACTTATTCAAATCACTCAAAGAAAAATAGGGGCATGATCATATCAAGGCCATCAAGATATCCCAAGACAAGCTCAATTTCCTTGCCAACATCTCTTCAGCCTTCATGGATCACTACAAATTAGTGTTCCAAGCCTAGGGGATTACTACTAAAAGAGCTTAGGCTTTGCAAAAATTCCTCGATGTGATTCCTTGCAAGTTTAAAGTGACTGACCAATGGCTCTTGTGACTCTTTCCTGATCCTCCAAGAACTCACATAGGCTATCCAATGCATGAGTAACAACAAAACTCTAGGCCTCAATGACTTTCCATGTGAATTATATAAATCCACATGGGAGTTTGTTGGGCCTAACCTTCTTCAAGTTTAAAAATAAGCCATGTGAAACCATGTTTGGGGAGATTTAATTAATCAAGGTAATATTAATTTCATACCAAAAGTGGGTGATCCAAAGCTTCTTACCAGTTGGTGACCCATTACCTTGTTGAATGTCTCATACAAAATCCTTGCTAAAGCTTTGTCCAATTAGCTCCATTTTATTTTTCTTACCATTGTTTTGCTTGAGAAAACTAGTTTCATTAGAAGGAGATATATTTTAGACCACCTTATTTCCATTTGGGAGGGCATGGAATGGGCTAGAGATTCTCATCAAAGAATCATTTTTCTCAAGCTCGACTTTGAAAAATGCAATGATATGATTGAGTGGCCTTTTATTATGGCCATGATAAAGGCTCTAAGCTTTGACCAATTATTTATTTTGGTAGTTCAAACTTTGGTTTTAAATGCCTTAGCTTGCCTCACCATTAATGGATTCAAGTCTGATAGCATTAACCATAAATGATTGTAATATCCCCTTCAAACAGGGAATATAGAAACACAAAAGCTATGAACAAAGATACAATTTTGCAGAATAAATTCAGAAGATAAATAAATCATAGTATAATCTCTTATTTATTTGCTCATAAGCTTACAATAGAGGTCCTCTATCAAGTATACAAAGAATATTGGAAGTACGGCCTTAATAGCCTGAATATTCTGCAAACTGGGAAACAAATCTGGATCTGGTACGTTTCGGCCTGCTATGTCAAAAACACAGTCGCCGACGTCGGTTATACTGTCGTCATCAGTCGACTGGAGTCCTTCTCTGCCAATGTCGGTCTTCAGTCAGCCGATGTCGGTCACTGGGGATCTCTGTCTGCTGAGGTCGGTATCTGTGTGGATCTATACGGACCTGTACGGACTTCGTACGGCCGCCAATAAAGCACAACCTGTCTATTTTCAACCCCTGATCTGAAGATATATGGCTCTAATACAGAAGATCTCTATCTGTATAATTTATTGAATCAAAAACTAAATAAATAAATACCTAGAAAGCTCTGTGACAACTTCTGTATGAAGTTACCTCTCAAATCTGCAAACCTCTGTGATAACTTCTATATGAAGCTATCTCTCAATTTGGCAATAAATCAGCTGATATCTCATAGCCTCTGAATCGCACACAATGAAGAGTTGACGTTCTCCACTGTAATGGAATCCTAGAACCCTTGGCTCAGTCTTCACAGAAGAATTCTTCAATATCAAAATCAATAATCAATGCATAATCCAAACTCTCTCCCATGAGAAACCCTTATACCCTCCAAAGGTGTGCTTGCTAAAATTAGATTTCCTTAAATTAGACTTAGGGCTTCTTAAATTAGAACTAGGGTCTTAAAATTAGACCAATTCTTAAATTAGAATTAGGGTCTTAAAATTAGACCAAATAATTAATAATTAATAATTAATTAAAATTAGACCAAATAATTAATATTTGATTAAATCAATCAAATATTAATATCTCCCTTAATTCATGTCCGAAAGAGCCCGAACGAAAACCAACTGGAAAAATTTTGCTAAACAAAGCCAAGCCAATTTCCATCAAGACCCTCTAACCATCCTATCAGCCTACGAGGGTCGCATAATAGGCTAACCATGAACTCAGAACATGTCAACTAAAAAGGGGACATGACAATCCGCCCCTCCTGAAATTGCTTGCCCTCAAGCAATCGCTGAATGAGACACCCATCAATCCACCTGGATCCCAAATGTAGTCATGATCTACCCTGCTGTCAATCAATGCAAACTCCATGCCATGTCCATCCCAACTCTCATCTAATGGCATCACATCATCCCTCATACTAAGATAAGCACCCCAACATCCAATCCATAAATGAAAATCAGCAGGCAACTCAAGTAAACTCCTTACCTGAATAATATCTAGATCTGGATCGTGAAGGCTAGAAATAGTCATATCATCATCTACCTGTGACCCAACTGTAACAAAAAGCTGAGTCCCTACCACATGTGATAACTCCAGAGCTGAACTCACCTCAAGACAAAGCTCATCCTCATATCTCTCCCGTGTTGGCGCTAATGTGCATTCGGTAGAGCACTCTATCATGTCATGTCGTATAGGCATCTCCATCCGATGAAAAAACATATGTTTGAAGCTGCTGCCCCATATTGCCTTAAGGATATGTGTCTTCCCATCAACATCAAAGCACACCTCCATGTCCTTAAGACGAAGAGTAACTTCCTCAAATGAATGAAGCCACTTCATACCCAAGACTAAGTCTATATCCCCCATGTTCACCACATAATAATCAGCCTTGAACTCATAGTTTTTCAAGCGCAATGGGAGATCTCGAATCATACGCTCACACCTAAGAGTGTGACCATCGGCTACCTTAACTCTGATGCCCTCGAAATCTTTGGTAGTGAGTCCACGCTTCTCCACAAATCTAGCCTCTATGAAATTATGTGTGGCTCCTGTATCAAGAAGGGTGTTGACCTTCTACCCTACCAAAACTCCACGGAGTCTGAATGACTCATCCGACTGAATGCTAGATAGGCGTGCCTCCTGTATGTGAAGCTCTAACTCTACCTTTGCCTCCTTAGAACTATTCTACTATTTGGAATCCTCTGAATCCGAATCCTCATAATATACCCACATCACACGATTCGCCTTGCCCTTAGGCCTCAAAGGGCAATCGTGATGGATATCATATGGACCCTTGCAATAGAAGCAAAGCTTCTTCCTGCATAGATTGTTAAGCACCTCACGATCCAAAGGTGGTGCTACTGGATTGGCCTTTGAATCATTATTTACACCTAATTTATCTATGCTGAAATCCGGTCTCTCTGTATCTCCGTTGGAGCACTTATGGTCTCTAGATGAAGAAGTACCTCTGGAGTTAGATCTACTTGATGGGGCTGCCATCTCCATACTACGCGCCTTCTTCATAGCTTCTTGTAATGAAGGAGGATCAAAGCCTTTGATCCAACCTCTCAATGGTTCTGTCAATCCCTCCATGAAGAGTACTACAAGTCACCTCTCTGAAATGTCAGGAACCATAACTGATAACTTCTGGAAGTCACCAATGTAAGACTCTAGACTGTCACTTTAGCGCAACTGTGCCAACTCTCAGAAATAGGACTCTGGATCCCTCCTGTCAAAATACTCTACCAGCCTATCCACAAACTCCTGATAAGATGTGATCCGATCATGATGGAGTGTCACCATCTCGTGGTGCCACCAATCGTGAGCTACTCCCTCAAGATGTAGTGTCGCATATCTGATAGCATCTTCCTCAGCCATCAGATGCAATGTGAGAAAGGTGTCTAACTTACTAATCCAGGCCTGCACTGTAACCTTGCCACTATTGTCGAACATCGCGAGTGTGAGCCTGCTCGTAGCATGCTTAAGATCATTGTTCTGGTGTCTAGGTCTCTTGTCCTATCTAACCAATCTGTAGTGCTCTCTCCTCAAATTAACAAAATGATCAAAGGGCATCCTCTCTTGAACATGAGGAGGTAATAATTCCCACTCATCATTTGCAGCCATGTAAACATCTACAAATGAGGAATCTCCTGCCTCCTCCTCTACTAGAACTTTTGGTTCCTCTTGAACAAACGTAGGACGTGTAGGTCTATCCACTATTCTAGAGTGGGCCTGCTGGGGTCTCTAATTAACCGTAGCACTCTTGTTATCTCCTTATTCCCCAGTCTGTCTATCAGGTGTGTTTATCCTCCTTATCATAGTAGTAATTGCCTGTAGTGCCTGTGTCATCTCACGGTAGGTTTCTCTGGTACCTGGATCATCATTATGTCAGTGGCCCCTGGGTGGGCTACCCTCACATCTATCACTCATGATAAATGACTGTTGTTCTAACAACTGGGTACCTTCGAGCAAGGCTCTACTGCGTGTGTTATCCCTGTGTGGTCCCAACTCTTGTGGCTGCATAAGACTGTCAAACCCTCAGGATGGCAGGATTTAGCTTTGATACCACTGTAATATCCCCTTCAAACAGGGAATATAGAAACACAAAAGCTTTGAACAAAGATATAATTTTTTAGAATAAATTCAGAAGATAAATAAATCACAGTATAATCTCTTATTTATTTGCTCATAAGCTTACAATAGAGGTCCTCTGTCAAGTATACAAAGAATATTGGAAGTACGGCCTTAATAGCCTGAATATTCTGCAAACTGGGAAAGAAATCTGGATTTGGTACGTTTCAGCCTGCTGTGTCAGAAACACAGTCACCGATGTCGGTTATACTATTGTCGTCGGTCGACTGGAGTCCTTCTCTACCGATGTCAGTCTTCAGTCAGCCGATGTCAGACACTGGGGATCTTTGTCTGCCGAGGTCGGTATCTGCGTGGATCTGTACGGACCTGTACGGACTTCGTACGGCTGCCAATAAAGCACAACCTGTCTGTTTTCAACCCTTGATCTGAAGATATATGGCTCTAATACAGAAGATCTCTATCTGTATAATTTATTGAATCAAAAACTAAATAAAGAAATACCTGGAAAGCTCTGTGACAACTTCTGTATGAAGTTACCTCTCAAATCTGTAAACCTCTGTGATAACTTCTGTATGAAGCTATCTCTCAATTTGGCAATAAATCAACTAATATCTCACAGCCTCTGAATCGCACACAATGAAGAGTTGATGTTCTCCACTGCAATGGAATCCTGGAACCTTTGGCTTAGTCTTCACAGAAGAATTCTTCAATATCAAAATCAATAATCAATGCATAATCCAAACTCTCTCCCATGAGAAACCCTTATACCCTCCAAAGGTGTGCTTGCTAAAATTAGATTTCCTTAAATTAGACTTAGGGCTTCTTAAATTAGAACTAGGGTCTTAAAATTAGACCAATTCTTAAATTAGAATTAGGGTCTTAAAATTAGACCAAATAATTAATAATTAATTAAAATTAGACCAAATAATTAATATTTGATTAAATCAATCAAATATTAATATCTCCCTTACTTCATGTCTGAAAGAGCCCGAACGAAAACCAACTGGAAAAATTCTGCTAAACAAAGCCAAGCCAATTTCCATCAAGACCCTCTAACCATCCTATCAGCCTACGAGGGTCGCATAATAGGCTAACCATGAACTCAGAACATGTCAACTAAAAAGGGGACATGACAATGATCCATTAGGTATGGATGCCCTCTAGCTTTAATTTTATAAGTTCTTTCTATATAAGCTTTAGGATATCTCTTTGCCTCCATAGTTGAGTGGGGTTTGGTCTGTTATATCTCTTTGCCTGACTACTATTCCTAGCTCATTAATGGTCACTTTGCATATGATACTTTCCTCACACTCAAAGAATAAAAGTGTACCTTTTGGGAAGCTATGAAATGCCTTGATATATTTTTTTGGCCTCATGGTATAGTTTGTAGTGGAATGATGCATAATGGTTTAGACAAAGTATGATGCATATGCCCAAATAGATTATCCATTATAATTACAAAATCGATTGTGCATAGAGAATAATTCAAATTTCTTGGCATCCCTTTTGATTTTGATAGTTCTTTGACTAAACTATAACAAATGTGACATCAAAAGAGTGGAGAATAATTTTTAGTATTGGATTACCAAACCGTTATCCTTAGCAAGGAAGTTTCAAATTTGTACCAAGACTCTGATAGCCACCCATGTTTATTATTATTCTTTTTGGGCTCCCTCTAAAGTGGCTTATTAAGGTTTAGCCATCTCCTCAAGTATTTTCTTTGGTCTAATTCTAAACATGCCAAAGGCTTTCGTAATGTCACATATGATATTTACTACCTCCCTCAAGACAAAGGAGGCATGGGAATTGTTGATCTCTATAGGTAGAATGCAACTCTATGTGTTAAATGGGTGGTTGATGCCATTGAAGGTAATGAGACCTAGAAAATCCTACTAAGGCACTATACTTATTTTGGGTCCCCCTATGGTAAGCCCAATTTGAAGAATATAGCTATCAACTCCCTTTTCATCACTACAACTCCTATCAAAATTGAAGGCTCATATTTTACCAAAAGCATGTGGAAATCCTTTGAGCTATCAAGCCTCACGTGAGGTTGATTGGGGATTGTTTACATCTAGTTTTATCTTTCAATGATCACATCATCTATTGGTCTCCTATTATGAAAAAAACTAGCATTCTGCTAGCCAAATTACCAGGAATCAAATCCCTCTAGATTTTTTGGAAAGTAACCCTACCATTCACACTATGGTTTTTGACAGGAACTAGATTCCTTGGCCTAACTTGAAATCTAAATTTCAATTGTATAATGTGGACTTATCTTCTATGATCTAAAATCAAGAGTTTCTTTTTGATGTTATGCTTCATAAGATTGGTTTTTAGTCTCTTTAAGATTGTGAAAATATCAAATTTGGAATTCTGACACCCATTTTAAGAACTATCTAGGCCTTCTATATCAAGTCCCGATCCTATTCTCTCCTTTTCTATGTAATCTCAATAAGCGTTGGGGATATAAATACTCTCATAGAACCTGGATTACTAGAATTGACATAATTTGGCATGCTAGCATCAAACCTAAGCTCATCCACTTTTTTTAGTACCTTGTCTCTCAAGGCTTCTAGTTCAACAAGTAATTCTCTCACATGAGGATCGTTCCACCCAAGGGTGTTGCATTCCACTGGCTTGACTATCTTAAACACTTAATCTAGATCTAACCACTTTCCTGATTTTCTTAGAAATGGATCCATATCCTATTATAGTCTTATCAACTTGATCCCTTTTCTTGGTGGCTTACTCTTTTGGGGGATTAAATAAATTGGCCAACTTTTATTTCTTTTCTATGGAATTTTTTAGAGCCATCATTCTTTTCCATTTATATAAAGCCATTAATAATGTTATTTTCAATAATGATGCTTGATATTATGATTTTACATTTAATGATAAGGTCTTTATTATATCTTCAACCAATATATAAATTCAAGCCAACACAGATAAGGTTGTGATGGAAATCTACCACCTCTAAGAGCTTATGGACACTAGAGAATGTGCTCTGCACTATCAATCATGTGCCACAAGATTTTTCACCTTAGGGACAACCACTACCACCTCCTAGAAATCATAGTAGCCATTCATGAATACATGATCACTTCTCCCCTAAATTTTACCAAGAAGGGTGGGGCTTACTACTGCAATAAGATAAATTTGACACAACTCCCTCCTGCAGTGTCTCCCCTATGGGCACTAGTTTTTATACTCAAATTTTATTTTTATCTATTATAGAAAATAGGTAAAACTAAAATAGGGGTGTGTAAAAAAACCTGGATGGGTGTGCCCTCTGTAATCTAGACAATTGTAGATACTCTTGTTTGGCTTGGGAAGATGACCCTGCGATAACATAGAATTAGAAAATGGTTGGATAGTTAGGTAGATGGGTAGGGTGCCTAGCAATCTAGATCCAAGAAGTGTGTGACTTCCTTGGAGGTTGTCAATCCACCTTTTGATACAAGTTAATGTTGAAAAACAAAATTGATAAGAAAGATTGCATAAATGAAAGTATTAAATCTAAAGAAGTAAATACTATTCAAATAAATGTTAAATGTTAATGTTCTAATAAAATAACATTAAGGTAAATGTTAAATGGTCAAAGAATGGTTTACGTAAGGTTAGGTTGTTGTTTATAGTATATAAGGTAAAAGAGGGTTCAAAAAATAGGGTTTTGGTTAATGTTGGTGGTTATTTTGTGCTTGTTGGTTTTGTTTGTTGGTTTGGTTCATACAGTGACCGATAGTAGTTAGGATGACCATCAGTGGTTAGAGTGACTATCAATGGTTTGATAACTAACTTTCAATGATCAAGAGACTAACAGTAGTTTGATAGCTCACCATCAATAGTCAGGGTGATTGAAATTAGTCTGATAATAGACCATCAGTGGTCAGGGTGACCATTAGTAGTTAGATAGTCAACTGTCATCAATTACTATTGATAGGTCTAGTTAAGGTAAAAGTTTGGATCTATAGGTTAGAGGTCAAAGGGCATCACATATTAGGTTGTTGGAGGTTGGTTGATTGGTCAAGAGGTTAGAGGTAGCTGGTTAGAATTGGTCTGGTTCAAGTAGAGGTATCAAAATAAAAATAAAATAACTAAATACATGCAAAATAGATACTTAGCTCTGTTAGTGAAGTTGATTGAAGATGTTGGTAAACCCTAGAGGAATTTTGGTAGGGGTTCGGGTCCCTATTGTACCTACACAAGAAGATATGATAGCTTGGACATGAGATTTGAATATCCCTTTTCCTTCCTACTGTTATTCTTTTATAGGAAGAAGTTAATAATTGCGATGGAATAAGTTACTAATTAGGCAAAAAGAAGTTGCTAATTAGATAGAAAAAAATATGCTAATTAAGAATACTTTAAAACTGGCTTACTTCGCACAAGGAAGATACTAAATTTTGTGCAATGCTTATCTCATACATAGTTGGTGATGCGTTAAAGTAGGTTGAAGACATGATTGTCAATGGTCAGAGTGATCATCAGCAGTTAGAGTGCTAACCTTTGGTCATTGAAGGTTAAGTTTGGTTGAAAAGGTGAAATGGTCAAGTTTGGTCAAGGGGTTAATTTTGGTCAAGGTAGGTTACAAGGTGATTTGTTCAAAGATTATTTTGACTCAAGTTTATGGATGAAAGGGGTAAAGATGGTAGGTTGGGTATCTAAGGGTATTTTGACATCTAGAACCGTAGTGTGTGGTTTTTTAGTGTCTATATTTTTCCCTTTTTTGTTATGCAGTTTGTATTAATAAGCTATAAAACAAAAATAGATTGTGAGTCAAAATTTTGGTTGCCCCAATTATGGGAGGAGGTAATCTCCCTCAAATCAAGAATCGATGAGGTGAAGTAAAATTGGGTTTGGGTTTGATGTGTGGTTATGTGGGTGAAAAGGTAGGTGATAAGGATGGTTGGTGAGACTGGGCATTAAGGCACAAATATGTGCATAAAATGTGACTAAGTGCGATGGTCAAGATTATTCATAAACTAAGTTGCTATAGTTGGTAAAAATAAGGTCAGCTCTAGAAAGAGTAGTGATAGTGTAACTGCACCCTAACATTAGTCATAACTAATCAGCTTAATCTATAAATCTCTTAGATAAGGTCAGTGTCTCATAGGTATCCAAGATAGGAAGTGTTCCTGGGAAGACAAAAAATTATTGGTTGTGCATGAAGTGGTGCAAATTCAAATGTTCAGCATGGCAAGGTAATCAGTATAATCAAAATGACCAAGGCAAGGTCATCACAAAATATGTGAATAGTTTGGGTCAAAAATAGCCAACATCAAGGTGTACATGATTGAATGGTTGGTTTGTTGGTTGGAAAGGGTATTCTCCAATGTTTCATAGTTTTTTTTTGGATAATAGGTGTTCTCCAATGGGTGGTTGGGTATGGGTTGGTAAGGGATGGCTGAGCTGACTCCATATGCACTAGGCAAGTGGATGTTGTAAACATAATTTCATGGGTGTAATATCCAAAAATACCTTTATTCTAAATGCAGTTCTCTCAAAAGGTTATTTGTTTGATTGATCCAAGGTTGGTGGAGAAAGGGTTATCTCCAATAGTGGAGGGAGAAGGTAATCTCCAAAGGTCAGATGGTTGAGGGAGAATAGGCTACTTCCTGATAGGTGGTCAGGGTGAGAAAAATATCCCAAGGTAAATGCACTAAGTAGCAAAGAATCTTGTAAGAATTTAGCCATGCCCAAAGATTTGTTAGTTGTTAGGTGTTAGTTGTTAGTGGGTGAAGAAGTTAAGGGCAGTGGTTCAGGTGGAATGTCATGTCGATGCTGGTTCAAGTTGATTGATAAGTTGGTTATGGTTGATTGATTTGGTTCAAAGGTTGGTTTGATTGATTGAAATAGATAAGAGAAATGGTTGACTTGATTTTCTTGCTTGGTTTATTTCTTAGTTGAAATAGGTAATATAAATGGTTAATTTAGTTCTCTTTCTTGATTGGGTTGGTTGCTTGGTTTTTTAGGTAAGGTAGGATGGAAAAGTTGTGACCCTACTCTTAGAGGGGATTGAACCAAAGGTAATGCCATAAGGTAGCTATCAAATAATTTGGTAACATTGGTTATGGTTGAGGTTAGGTTGACCTTGGGTGAGGTCTTATTGGTTAGAGGTTGATCCATTGAAAGTTGAAGTGGAATAGGTTGGTTGGGTTGATAGGTTGATAGATTGATAGGGTGATAATTAGGTTGGTTTGTTTGATTGGTTAAGGTTGATAAGGTTGGTTGAGTTGAGATTGATCCAATAGAAGGTGAAGGAGATAAGGTTGGTTTATAATTTATGATTATGAGATATAGACTCAATAGCTTTAGGGATGTGATGTTTATAAGATGGTTATATGATGATGTGATGGTAACATGATTTTGATTAGAGTGTAAATAATGGTTGGTTCATACAGAATTGATGTTGTGTTTTTTCAAGTTCATGAATATGTGTTAAATGGTTTTTGAAGATGTTTTTTATGATAGATTGTGGCTTATATATTAGAAGATGGTTATGTGATAGATGATGTAAGAATTTTTTATTGACAATATTGTTCATAGGTAGGATCATGTGATAATGTAGTTCATAGATAGGATTTTATATCATGATGTTTTAGAATTTTAGTAGGGATGATGTTGATGATGTTTGATGATGATAATATGATGTCATGATGTTATAATATTGAGATGCGATTATTTATGATTGATGGTTCTTTGATTTATGGTTAGTAAATGGCTTATGGTTCATAATGTTATGATCGCATTGATGAGAATGATGTTTAAATGTTTTTATATGATAGGGGAACATAATGAAAGCACATAAAGTAGACGTAGGTAATAAACTAAATGTGAGAAAGAGATAAGAGTCATGAGACATATGTCCACATGAACTAATGGATAGAGTGAAATGAAAAGGCATGATGTTTTTGGTTGGCAAGGACCTAACAAAAAGGAAACTATAGTTGCATTGACTTAGTGAACATAAGCCTATCGAATGCTTTGCATGAGCATGCTTGGACTAAAAAAGAAGGTGTATTGATCACTTTGTGTCAAGTAAGCTCATAGTCCCTTGATTTTAGAGAGGGTATGAAGGGAAAGTGGGTTATAGGTATGGTTGAATAGGAAATGGGTGATATGATAACTTGATGTGGGTTAGCTTGCCCCTTTTATAGGTGACCAAAGAACCATAATATGCAAGTTCATGCTTATAATGTGTAGACTGATCGATGTGGGAAGTCTACTAATGCCATATATAAAATATGATTATGGCCTACTTGTTTGTTGCTTTGGACATAGATTTTTTTGTTACTTGGTCTATCTTGGGTATCCTTGCTTTGATAGTTTGGTGAAGCTAATCGATGTGGGAAGCTTCAAATTATTGTTTTTAAAAAGTTAAGTTATCCATCCTTCAAGGGAGTGGTCTAAGTTGGATTTTTATAGATGTCTTTCAAGGGAGCAGTCTATCTTTAAGTAATTATATTATTTGGTAGTTGTCCTTCAAGGGAGTAGTTTATAATGCTAGAGATATGGACCCAAGTGATATCCCAATTTAATTTTGAATGCTAGGTTTAGACATGGATAAGTCTATTTGGGTTTAGAGGTATACCTTTATAGAGACAAGACTTGTAGCATAATAAGTTAATGATGGATGAAGGAAAGTGGTTTGAAAGACAATTGATTATTGGATTCCATCTGATTAGAGATGAAAAGTATCCATGAGAACCATGCCATGGGTAGAGCTATGGTATCCATGCTTAGGATTAGGCTATAATAGTGATGGATAATCACATTGTCCTTTGTTGTAATTAATTATCCCCAAGAGAAATACAGATAGGTAGGTGGAGGTGAAAATATCATAAACCAAAGGACAAGCTCAAGTTAGACATAAAGGTGAATGTGATCCTTGTTTTAACAATAGAAAGGATGCAAATGTGAAGAATTGAGAGGCTCTAGTTTAGGTTTGCCTTCAAGAGAGGAAAAACAATAAGCTCATGATCCATACTTATGGGTTATGATGTAAGGTCTAAGCCAATTGAAATCAAACTTGCTTCTTTTGTTTTTTTCCATATTAGTTACATGTTGGTTGATAATACGATAGTAAATATCCCCTAATTATTTTTTATGACACTTGATTAGACGTAGAAAATATTTGGATTAGTAAAAGGTGAGGTTGGTTAGGTATTAATTGATGGAGAAGGTTAATCTCCAATGGGTTGGGTGGTGTCCAAATGGATTAACCCAATTAAGACTACCACTTAGTTCAAGCTAGGTTGATGAGGTTTTATAAGTTTGATAGGTTAGGTAAATTTGATAGATTAATTAGGTTTGGTTGGTAGTTGTTAGTTAGATGCGATAAGGTGAATAAGTTGGATAAGGTTGGTAAGGTTGATAGATTGGTTGGTTGGTTTATTCGGCCAAGGTTGATAAGGTTGACTGGGATGATAAGGAAGGTTGGGGTAATTGATATGATTGATGGGGTAAGTGACTCAAGTTTTGACGAGGTTAAGGTAATTGATATGATTGATGTAGATAGGTTGTTGGTTGGTTATAGATGATGTTTGATTGATTGCAAGTGATGTTGGGTTAGTAAGGTAGAGAAGGGTAGTATACAAAGGTTTCAAGGTTAAGGTAAAGTGGTTGGTCAAGAAAGTGACTCTACCAGGTAATGGGAGAAGGTGATTCTCCAATAAGTTTTGGGTTGGGTGAAGGGTACTCTCTAATAGTTTGAGGTTGGTTGGTTGGTTGATAGGTTTGGTTAATATGTTGAGGCAAAAATGTCAAGGGTTAATTTGGTTGATTTTTAAGGTATGATTTGGGTTTTAAAATGGTCAAAGCCTTATGGAGGGAAAATTCCCCTAGTTTTCTCTTTCCATGGATGATTGAAGATGAGAAAAAGGATCTCAAAGTGAAAGTGTGGGTTAACAAGAAGGTTTGAAAGGGGTGAAGGCGTTAGTGACTAGTAGGTTAATTGGTTAGTGGTTAGTGGTTAGATGATTCAAGTTTGTAGGTTGTAGTTTGGGTGGGATTTCCTCTATTGCACCAAGGCTAGGAAAATGATGTTGGATCTGATTTAGGTAGGTTAGAATAGTATTGATGGGTTGATCTTGGTTTGGGTGGTTAGATAGGTCAGTTATGGTTAAGTTAAAAGGTATGTTGATTGATTTGGTGTAGAATTTGGGAGAGGTAAGATAAATGGTTGAGTTGGTTTGTTCATTGGGTTAGTTTGATTATTTATTTTGGTTGGGTTGGGAGGGTTGGGTGGATGGTTACAGGTAAGGTTTGGTCGATGGTAAGTTTAGTTGGGTTAATGGTAGGTTTGGTTTGGTTGATGATATGTGATGTAGGGAGAATGATTGTTAAGGTTGGGTTCATATTTGGTAAGGTATGGTTGATGGTAGGTTTCAAAAAACTATCAAGTGGAAGAGGTAGGTTGGTTGGTTCCACATGGGTAAGTCGAAGAGGTTGATTGGTTGGTTCCACATGGGTGAGTGGAAAAGGTTGGTTGGTTGGTTTCACATGGGTGAGTGAAAAATGTTGGTTGGTTGGTTCCACATGGGTGAGTGGAAAATGTTGGTTGGTTGGTTCCACATGGGTGAGTAGAAGAGGTTGGTTGGTTGGTTCCACATGGGTGAGTAGAAAATGTTGGTTGGTTGGTTCCACATGGGTAAGTAGAAGAGGTTAGTTGGTTGGTTCCATATGGGTGAGTGGAAAAGGTTGGTTGGTTGGTTCCACATGGGTGAGTGGAAGAGGTTGGTTAGTTTCCTTGATTGTGATTTTGAAGGAAAGTTGAGAAGATTCCACTTGGTTAACGAGTGATTTGGTTAAGGGTTGGATTATGGTTTCCTTAGTTATAGGTTGTCTAAGAACCAAACTTAATGGATGGACCTCATTGTGTTGAGGGATTTGGTCATGGGTTTTTGAAACAAGGAGTAAACGAAGAGGTTCAATGATTAATTCATTGAAGATATTCAAGGCTATCTTGGGGGGAACATGGAAAATATCCTTGTGATCGATAAGGTTTTAGATGAGACTCTTAAAAGAGCCACATCTATCAATATCATTTTTGTGTGTTCAATGATACGCAAAAAATTAATTCTCTATAAACTAAATGGGATTTGGAAGAGATTTATAGATAGTTTTGATCTGTGGAAGGCTGATGATAGAAGATTCAAGGAGTTTGTTAAGGATTGAGGCATATGACTCTCCCAAAGGGGTGTATTACCTTTGCGAGCTAATTAGTTGGTTTGATGAGGTTTGATGGTTTGGTAGGTTTGGTAGGTTTGATAATTTAGGTAGGTATGATAAGTTAAATAGGCTTGGTTGGTAGTTGTGGGTTGGATTTGATAAGGTTGATAGTTTGGGTAAGGTTGATAGATTGAGAGGTTGGTAGGTTGGTTGAGAGGTTGATAAGGTGGGTTGAGGTAATTGATATGATGGTTGGGTTGATAAGATGGGTTAGTTTGATTGTATTGGTTGGATTGATAGATTGATAGGTTGGTTGGGCTGATAGGTTGATGGATTGATGGGTTGATAGGTGGGTTGATGGGTTGGTATGTAAGTTGAGGTTGGTAAGTTTGGTTGGGGTAATGGATATAATGGTTGGTGTAAGTGGCCCAAGGTTTGGGGTGATTGATATGATAGATGTTGGTAGGTTATTAGCTAGGTAGATGATGATCAAATGGTTGTTGATAGATTTTTGGTTGGTTGTAGTTGAGGTTTGATTTGTTTTAAGTGAAGGTTGATGGGTCATAGGTATCAAAAATAAATGATTCTACTTTAATGATCTGGTCCATTAACATTGTAACCAGGTCAGGTGGTAGTTGACATTTTATTGGTTGTTTAAAGTTTGAGTTTGATTGGTTATAGGGAAGGTTGGGTTTATTGTAGGTGAGATTGGGAGCATGAGTGGATCGTGATGCAAGGTAATGCTTTAAGGCAAGAGGGTTGCCTTCCATAATTTTAGTAAAGCTAGGATCTCTAGGGATGACTACAGGGAGGCTCTCCATTTAACAAGGTAATGTAGGCAAAATAGTGAAAGGTAAGTTCTTGGTTGGGTTGATCCCTCAATTGTTGTCTAGTAAAGACTATGAGAGGAATAGAACTATGATAGATTATTTTTTGTTTAATTAGCTAGATGTACTAAAATTTCAAGCAAATAATGTATGCATTCAAATTTTAAATGCAAAAAAAAATTAGATTTATTTGAATGATCAAACAATAGAGAAAGAGAGCATATGAATGTTAATTATGAAAAGAAGGGTGGGGTACCACCAGGCATGTCAGAATGTTTTACTCAAATTTTGATTTTATCTATTATAGAAAAAAGGTAAAACTGAAATAGAGGTGTGTAAAAGAACCTAGAAATGTGTGCACTCCATAATCCAAATGATTGTAGATACTCTTCTTTGGCTTGGGAAGATGACCCTGCAATAAGATAAAACTAGAAAAGGGTTGATTAGTTAGGTAGATGGATGGCTTGCCTATCAAGCTAGTTCCAAGAAGTGTGTGACTTCCTTAGATGCTGTCAATCCACCTTTTGATACAAGTTAATGCTGAAAAG
The DNA here is from genome assembly GCA_037957365.1 of Torreya grandis. Lineage (NCBI taxonomy): Eukaryota > Viridiplantae > Streptophyta > Pinopsida > Cupressales > Taxaceae > Torreya > Torreya grandis. Next base: position 4,560,796 of record JARHVA010000345.1, on the reverse strand, counting down.
AAAGGTTGATAAGAAAGATTGCATAAATGAAAGTATTAAATCTAAGAAAGTAAATACTATTCAAAGAAATGTTAACGTTCTAAGAAAATAACATTAAGGTAAATGTTAAATAGTCAAAAAATGGTTCATGTAGGGTTAGGGTGTTGTTTCTAGTCCATAAAGTGATAGAGGGTTAAAAAATAGGGTTTTGGTTAAGGTTGGTGGTTATTTGGTACTCACTAGTTTTGGTTGTTGGTTTGTTTCACATAGTGACTACCGACAGTCAGGCTGACCATCAGTGGTTTGATAGTTAACCGTCAGTAATCAGGGGACTAGAAATAGTTTGAAAGCTCATCGTCAGTAGTCAAGGTAACTAACATTAGTCTGATAGTCGATCGTTGATAGTCAAGGTGACTATTAGCAGTTAGATAATTGACTATTAACAGTTACTATTGATGAATCTAGTTAAGGTAAAAGGCTAGATCTGTAGGTTAGAGGTTAGAGGGAATCACATATTAGGTTATTGGAGGTTGATTGATGGTCAAGAGGTTAGAGGTAGCTGGTTAGAATTGATCTAGTTCAGGTAGAGGTATCAAAATGAAAACAAAGTAACTAAATACATGCAAAACAGATATTTAGCTTTGTTAGTGAAGTAGATTGAAGATGTTGGTGAAGCCTAGAGGAATTTTGGAAGAGGTTCAGGTCCCTATTGCACTTGCACAAGAAGATACGATAGCTTGAACATGAGATTTTTGGATCCCTTTTCCTTTTTATTGTTCTTCTTTTATAAGAAGAAGTTACTAATTAGGCAAAAGGAAGTTGCTAATTAGATAGGGAAAAAGATGCTAATTTAGAATGCTTTAAAGCTGGGTTGCTTCTCACAAGGAAGCTACTAAATTTTTTGCAATGCTTATCTCGTACATAGTTGGTGATACATTAAAGTAGGTTGAAGACATGACCGTCAATAATCAGAGTGACCGTCAGTGGTTAGAGTGTTGACCATCAGCGATTAGAGTGTTGACCATCAGTGATTAGATTGTTGGTTTTTAATGGTTGAAGTGCTGACTGTTGGCGGTTGAAGGTTAAGTTTGGTTGAAAAGGTGAAATGGTCAAGTTTGATCAAGGGGTTAAGTTCGGTCAAGGTGGGTTAGAAGGTGAGTTGTTCAAAGGGTGTTTTGACTCAAGTTTACAGTCGAAATTGGTATGAATGGTAGGTTGGGTATCCAAGGGTTTTTCGACATCTAGAACTATAGTGTGTGGTTTTCTAGTGTCTACACTGGTACTCATATGTATTTTGATGATGGTTGGACTATTGATATGAACATGGATCCCTTGGATGGCTAGGTGATCCTAGATCCTCCTTATGTAGATCCTTTTGCTTAGGTGATTTTGCCTCCCAAGGATGATCCTTTGCCCCCCAAGTGTTATTGCTTTTGCTTAACTTTTGTGTTTGTTGTTAAGTGTTGTGTTTAGTCTAGCTTGGTTTTTTGTTCCCATTGTGTTTTGGGTCTTCTCCTCTGGCATGGAGTATGAGTCATGAATACTGACTTCCTTACTATGTAACATTCATGTATTATTATTTTTTGTAATATATGATATCTTGAATTGTTCTAATATTCAAAAAAATAAATTATAACCATAAACTGAAGTTTTAATTTTATAAAAAACTTTCATAATCAAGGCATTGAATAATGGTAGTTATTTCTTGAACATCATTAATATTCTATTGCAATTAACTAACTCTATACTAAATGAAATATTTGATCAATTTAAGACTAATAAACAAACAAAATAATTTGTTCTACTAAACTATTTATTTATATGAAGGGTCTCACATATATATATATATATAGGATAATGACCTTATTGTTCAAGGAGTCGTAACTTATCATTATAATTCATGTAATTCCTATAATCATGGATAACATATCGCATAATTATCTAAATAATAACATTATCGTCATATTGTTTGACACTATCTAGAAACATTACAAACATCACATGTTTATACTAAACATCTCTAACATATTATAAGTAATTAACACCACCCAAGTCACAATCAATGGGAATCGACCATAGTATATATAATATTTTTGAATTTTTAGGAGAAAGTACTGAAACTCACAAGATTGAAAATTTTAAGAAGGGGAAATACAATCCAATCAAGTAGTTGACATTGCTTTAATAGAGATGAAAGATTTTGAATGTAAATTAAAAATAAGTGAATGAACTGTAACTATTGGGCTTATTGTTCATCAAATTATAGATGATGTTGATTTAGTCCATGGCAATCCATCTAAAAATGCACTGGACCCTAGGTGCATGGTATCCTTGGATAATTATGCATATATTATTATTGATCTTTGATATATTTGTAAGGCTTTAAAACCTTGGTATAATTTTTTAAACCATGTTATCAATCCCCACATGCCAAAGGAAAATGAATAAATATTGACTATGGGAGTTACATTTTTATCCAAAAAATGATTGATTCTTTAGGTTTGATATTTGAATATTTTTTAATGTTAAGCCTTATATATTATTTATATTAGGGTAAGATCACATTTAATAGGGTACCAACCCCAAACACATCAGGAGGTTTAGGTCTTCTCTTAGTAAACGATAGTCGGATATGATTTCAAAAAAGACCCTATCGAAAGAAATTTCAAAAAAAATGGGTCACCTCTAAACCAGAATTTGCTAATCAAGAATACAAAAAAAAACTTAGTTAGAAGAGATAATTATAATGGAAGATAAAAAGGGAAAAATGACAACCACCACTTTTAGCTAGTATAAGAATCAATCAATTTAAAGAACCAAAAACATCAAACCAAAATAAAAAAGAAAAACCAAAACCAAAACCGAAAAAACGTCCAAGGCAAAAGGGGGCCTAGGTCATTAAAAAATTGTCAATAGAAGATAGACCCATGGAGAGATCTAAGAAGCATCCAAAAAATCTTCCACCAAGGAGAAAGTTCCAAACCCAAAACAAACGGTCAAAACCAAATTTAAATTCAAAATAAGTCCCAAGGAGCAATGATGACAACCCCACAAAATTCAAACATAAAAAAGGCGGTTAACCATAAGAGAAAGGATTCCATCGTAAGAGTTGCCAAATGGTCCGTAAATAAATAATCAAGTAAAACATGTGCCATCCACTTCCTTCCCGAACAGATGGTCCATGCCCTTCTACATTATTGTCTTGATATCTGATATACATTTTTTTTTTAAAATATGTAATTTCCTTTTTTAATGAGGCATGTTTTATGTTTTTTATTTGATAATATATATTTCATACGTTCAGTTAAAAATAAATTGTATAGTTAATATATTATTTCCTTTTCACTTAAGGAAAAAAAATCATTTCACTGGTTATTAAAATATAATTTATATCTTTCTTAAGGTTTATTACAATTTATTGGAATATAATTTAAAATTTATTTTCATTAAAATAAATGTGACATTATTGTATAAAAATTGTTTAGATGTTTGACATTTTATATGCATCATATTTTATGTGTAAAACACTTTTTTTCAAGTTGAGATGAAATGGGTTTAATTATAGTTAATATTAATGAGAACTTAATTTTCATAGCAATTAACTTAATATTATAAGTTTAATGTATTTTATATTTAATTAAGTCATACATTTTATTAATTTATATATAGTTTTTAAAAGGACAAAAAGTGTAATAGTTTGATGTTTTAATAAAATTACTTTATAAATTTGATAGACGTTTAATGTTTATTTGATAAAGGATACATTTTTTACCATGATTATAAACTCAAACAATATTTTTAATCAAAACTATGAACTATAGATCCAAAGAGAAATACAATAGAACATTAATAAAAGATTTAAACATAAGACTAACTAATGTTCCAATAGAGAGACCACTACAAACCAATAGAAGGTAAAACACCCAAACATCAAACTAACATAACAACATCTAACTAAAGCTTCAACAAAGATATTGTATCTCAAAGGTAGAAAAAAACTGGCATAGAACAACAAAAGCTACAAAAACAACAAAAAACTTTAGACTGGTTGTATATCTAGTACAAGGGACAAACAATTAACTATATATATATATATATATATATATATATATATATATATATATATATATATATATATATAGAAAACTGAAGACTGGTTGTAGAGACAATGGATAAACAATTAACATGAAAAAGACAAAAAGAATACAATTTATTTACTTTTTATAATTGTTTATCTTATTAAAATAGAACTCCTCTTCTTTGAGAGATTTATTATTAGTAAATTCTTTTTTTTAATTTAGGATATAAATATAGTATCTTGGAGTTTTAGAATTTTCAAAAAGTTCATTTTATTGCACTATTGTTGTCTTTCTACTGTGCATAATATGTTGAAATAGATTTTTGTAGGAGACTTACCTCTGTCTTTTTTGGAGGGCACCGAGGAAGTAGTTATTCTTTTTTATCCACCAGTTCTTCAAAATGAGTATTATGAATGCTCTAATCAAGTTACTTATTCATAAGTGAAACTTTTGAAAAAAAGGTCTTCCTCCACCTTTAAATAAGGGCTACTTAACTGATCATGGCGATAAACTTCTTAGGAAGGATGGGAATGTTCTTTTTCTAGTATGAAACCATATTTTGAATCATCCTTCATAAGAGTTTGAATCATATTTTATTTATTTATTGACTCTCTGCATATATGACCATTAAGGCATTTCCTCTTTAAATGACTTATATGCTAACATCCATAACATCAAATGCTACGGTTCTCATAATCAATCGGTGGAATCTAAATACCCTTCCTTGATTGGAGAGTTACATGCTTTGGGCCTAGAACTGTCACATTCATAAAAATCATTATTCTAAAGTTGCTCATATGGATTCTATGATTCAAATTTTATTTATTTGTTCATCCATGAATATATATTCTCCAATGGCATACCCAATTAGTAAATATTTTTACACCACAAAAATATATGGCAGAGCATAAATATTTACGCATACATGAATAATATTTATGTTTTCTATTAGAGGGTTAAGACAAAAACTATTGTTTAACAAAAAAATTCCCCTTTCACACATGAATCATCCATATATACATTCCAAAACATAATCCCTATTTTCTAAACAGGAGAAAGATGTAAAGAATAATTTTTATGGAAGAAGAATAATGTAGACCTCTTTTAGTCCAGAGTGATATGATTTATTTCCTCAACTCCTCTAAATTTGGCCTTTTTCCTTTGACCAACCAAATGAGTTTCTGAACTTTGAAGTTGTCCACATCTAACTCAATATTATCTTTTAAAATATTGACAAGTGATAATGATATATCAATGGATGCATTAATATCCCTTGCTACATTTTCAAACTCTTAGGTAGTAGTCCCACCATCTAACTTCAGTAAAATAGGGTTTGCTCTGAATCTACCATTCTAGCACTTAGAGTTAGCCATTCCACTGTTTTAAGACAGTCATTTTGTCGCTTTGATTTTATCATTTTGGTGTTCTTATTTTTCCAATCCGTAACTTTGAAATAGTAGTTTTGCCACTCTATGACTGCCATTCCATTGCTTATAAACCATAGATTTCACACTTTGAGACATCCTATCTGTCATATTACAACAACCATTACATCACTTAGAATCCATTGATCTATCAATGTGGACAACCGTTTAATTTTATATATAACTTTTTTATCTGAAATTAAATTAATGTGGTGATTAATCATTAATTATATAAATGAAATAGAATAAATCGAGGTGTTGTAACTAGAGATTTAAATAGTAAACTAAATAAAAATGATTGAAATATACAAATATAAATATAAATGAACAAGGTTAAACTATGAAAATAGAGACAGACTTAGTTTTTTTAGTTCTCACTTGCTTGAATATGAAAACAAAACATAAGAACAAACATAATGCAAAAAAACTAGAAAATTTCCAGAAGCAAACCTTAAGTGCCTTCAAGGACATGAATACCCAATAGAGGATACGAGAAACTACATATATTGTCCTTATTGGTTGATCTTGTATTTTTACAAAAAAAGTAGAATTTTTGGCATAGTTGGGTGTGGAAGTGAAAAGGTAAGTCTTTTTTTTGCTAATTTAATCTTCACAACTATGTGAAGGCCTATTGTATGCCTTACTCAATTTTAAAAACCTAGATTTGTACTTTAAGGAGATAAATGGATGTGAAGAGTGATACCTACATAGCAATACTCTGAAGAGGGATCAAACCTCCTTGTAGTTATCCTATCTAAGTTAATTTTGTAATTGTGTTACTTTGACTATATAAATACATCTGTAATCAACTTAAATACTTGATCATGCAAAATAATGGATGCTTAATTTTGAATTCAAACTTGGTTGATGATTATTTGAAGTTCTTGGAAACTAGTTTGGGAAGAATAGAGAACTTTTATTCAACGTGTACTTATGCAAATAGGCTCTTGTAATAGAATTGATAAGATTGCCACGATATGTGAAATGAATGATTTGAACCATTTTTTTATAGTGGTTCAATAATGGGAAAAAGACCCATTGGAGAGTTTATAAATCTAAAAGTCGAATCTTAAGGATTATTTCTTTTTTAAAATTTTGATTATTTTAATGGAAAGAAAAAAATGATATATAGGGATAGGTATGTTGGGCATTCCTATCCTATTGGGTGTTCTTGTCTCTTCAAGATAAGTGTTGAATTTGGGGTTTGAGTTAGAGCATACAGTTGTATAAATATGTTTTTAACTATAAGCTCATTTATGTAGGTGATAATAGATGGCCTTATGATGAAAGAAAGCATCCTATTACTCTTATGATAGGTCAAATTGGTAGAATAGGTGTCAATTAAGTGCACATGGTAATTAATGATTAAAAATGAATAAAAATATGTATGATCAAATATTTTTGGTGAGATTTAGTTACTATAAGAAGATGCAACCTTGAATTTGAAGTTAATTTGAGTTTTATAGAAATTTTTTTGTTTCAATAATGTGTTAAAAATCATGCTATTAAGAAAATATTAATAATTTAAAATTTTATTTATGGATAGCCACAACACTATATCACCATCATTTCACCTAAAGAGTGGTACTATCATTTATCCACAATACAGATTGGTTCCAATTAGAAGTTCTCATCTTCTATTTTTTTAATAACTATACTCCTCTTACTATCCTTGGTATAATTATTTTGAGATGACATATATATAACATAAGTGATTTTATACATAACCTTTTTAATTTAAGGACAATGAGGTATAACCAAGATTGATTCTTCTTTGATGGGTCTAGAGTTAACATTGAGCTAACGAGTTTAATGTTTATTTTTGGATACGCTAATTGATGGTGATTAAGTAATGATTATATGTTATATTTGATTGGTTTTTGGTGATAAGGTTTTGATACACATTCATAAATAAGAATATTGATGCCACATCATCATCATCATCATCATCATCATCATCATCATCATCATCATCATCATCATCATCATCATTATTATTATTATTATTATTATTATTTAAATGATAAAAGTAATAATTAATCTAAATATCTTTGAAATTTATCAAATTATAAATTGAAATGAATATTTTGGAGAATTTTTAACTTAATTGACATCCTTAATTTAAATAAAACCTTAATTTAAATAAAAGGGAATTTGAAAGATTACATTGGATGGAACAAAACTATATAACTCTGGAGATGCTACACATTATAGAAAATCAACACATATTTGTGACATTCTAGAACCATAACTAAATGAAAATTTTAGCAAATATTAAATTTACTATATATATAAAAAATCTGAATTATTAAAATTCCTTAATCAATGACTCTTTTTTAAAAAATAATAATAATTCATCGTGACTCTTAAAAGATGTATATGCCCTCCTTAACATGCATGCATAAGAGTTATTAATCATCCATTATTACATCATCTTCAATATATACAAGCTAACATGACGCTTTCATGTATAATATTTATTAATAATCCATTATTACATCATCTTCAATATATACAAGCTAATATCATGCTTTATTAAAAAGTCTACATAGAATTCAGTCTCACCCAATATACATGTTTGCCAAATTAGTTTCACACTTTGAATTTTCAATAAAGAAGAAAACTAAAAGATATCTTAAAATATATGTTATAATATTCATTAATAAACCATAAGATTGTATATAGATTACCTCTATTTATAATGATAAGTAGTGGAAGGGAGATCTTTTTATAGAAATAAGTGAAATAGACAGGCATGAGAGACGAGGATGCATAAAAAAAAAAAAATTCACATAAGAATAAAGTAGCTCATAATAGAGAGAATATAGTAGTTTCATATAATCTATAAGATTATGATAATTATGGGAGTTGTATATTAAAATTTAAATTATATTAATTTTTTATTTGATAAGATAAAATGCTTTTGATCGAATTTATAAATCAATATGAGATAGATTTTAGGATCCATTTCCCATAATAAAAAAGAAGGAAAAAGGAAAAACAACAATCACAAATGACATCACCTCCCAAGGAGGAGTACACCAAGAGAGAGGAGATGCAAAAAACTAAGGAAAAATAAAAGACTAGAAGAATATAAGTAGAAAAAAGAAGATGAAGCCACATGGCTTCAACCAAACCTTAACAAAAAATATAAAAACTATCAAAGATTCACCCAAAAAAAAACCCAAATATAAGAGCAAAACAATTCATAACCCAGAGTCTAGACTAGCCAACTACCCACCAAAAGGGTTTGACCACATGTTGAAACCACATGTTACCCACACCTAGAAAGGAGATCCTCTAGGGTCTATTGAAAATCATTGTAGATAAGAGCATGTGCTTCCACCCTTATAATTTTCACCTCTGATCTACATCTTTTTTCTTTGAATAAGCATTAACATTCACACGATTCTTAGAAGGCTTGGTAGGGTGAGCCCAAGAAGGATCCCCTTGAGGAAGGGTCTATCAGGAGGTCAGAGCCTCATGTAAAGTGTCTTCTATGAAGGGCATGGTCTTGGGTAGGGAGGGAGGAACCTCAACAAGTTGAGGGGAGAGGGGAGGGGAGGCAAGGAGTGAAGGCCTAGGACATCCCTCAGTTGCACCCATATTCTAAACAAAGTGAGATAAAGGGGAGTGGTAAAATTTGTTATGATTATGCAAATTGAAATTTGGGCCAGGTTCCCCTTATTTCCTCTTCCAAACTTACTGAGGACATTGACAGGCTTTGGAGGAACACCTAGGGATGCAATGACTAGGGAGGTGAAAATGGAAGCAATGGAAAGGAAGGCCTTCATAATTGAGATGCTGAGTCCATAAGCTATGTAAGGAGAGCATATTAATCGAAAAAGGAGATCGACTTGGAGAGATAAATGTAAACACAAACACGGATCAAGCTGAGGCCCCTTGAGGCAACATCATTATTCACAAAAGATCTGACTTTATCCACAAGGAGCATGATGAAGATCTCATTCCTCATCATCAGATGGATAAAATGGAGCTAAATCCACATAATAAAAATATTGTGTTGAATCTGATCTAGTGAGAAGAAAGGGTTTCAAGGGGGAAAAAAGGCTAGAACGATTGAAGAACCACAGACTGGAGTTCTAAAATAAATATTTATCAGTTGGGATTTAAAATTACACCAAGAAGAAACCAACATGCAACAAGGAGAAATAAGGGGTAGTGATGGATCACCATGCCTTAGAGGCCCAAGCTAAGAGAGCTAAAGGATAATCAAATAACCCCACACATTTCTTGATCAGGAATTTGCTATCAATATCAGATTCTAACTCAAGTAGAGGATGGTTGTGTATTACTAACTCAGGAACTGCCATGGTGAACTTAATCTAAACATCACCTAACATAAGTTCCATTGCAGAGGCTAAAGAAGACAAGCAAGATGTGTCCACCAGAGGAGGGGTTACATACTCAAAGCCCAAGGGAATCAACTATATTAAAATTTAAAAATATGTAAAGTTTGTATAAATTAGGTATAAACAATAAGTTTAATCAGATCAATAAATTTAATATTTTTTTTATATCAATATTTCATTAAAATTTAATTGAATATAAAGAGAAGAAAAAATTAATTAATTATTGTTAAAATTTGAAAAATGTTTTCTTTAATTTAAAAAATATTGTCAGTTCATAAATACATTTTTAATGAAGAGCTAAATGATAATATTAGAAATATATTAATGAGATCCATGATCATGTTGGTAGATTTTGATTATGTTGGTAGTTTGTTACAAATTATTTTAAGCTGAAACCCTATTTATGTCGAATAAATTTCCTATGATACAAATTAAAATATATGGAATTATACATCACCAAGAAAAATGTATGAAATTTTATACTCATTGGTAGATTGTGTACTATTGGGTGGCTCGTACAAAAAAGTACTTCATATTAATATATTCGATGAGAAAAAATAAAATAGTTAATTATGAAAACAAGAATACATATAAACCAAAGATAAAATAAAGATAAATAAAATAAAATAAATCTATATTATAATAAAATAATCATAAATAATATCGAATTTTATGAGGTGGTCACTCTAATCTAACATGTGAATGGTTAACTTTTTGAAAATGGGCTAAAATTAGATAGTTTCCAATATATATTTGAATGAAAACATGATTTTCATTTGAGTTAAGTCAATATTCTAAGTTTTTAGGTGTTTGGTATATACATGAGGCATAACACTATTAACCTGTGCATAATCTTTTAATGGGGACAAATTGTAATAGTGGTATATGCCAATAAAAATAGTTAATTTTATATTTAATATTTAAATTTTTTAAATAAAGTGTTAATTTTAGATTTAAGATTTGTTTTATTGTTATGTAGGAGGTTTTTTTTTTTGTTTCGAGAAAGTGATAAAATAATCATGATATTTTTGGCATATAATAGAATTTAAAGTCCCCTTTTTATTTTTGAAGATTATTTAGAGTTCAATGTAATTTTTCAAATAAATTGAATGCATTTATCAGTAATCAACCAAAAAAATTGCACATAAAATAATGTAATCAATAATATATAAAAATCCAAGAAAAACATCTCAAATTTAATCTCTCAAATATTAAACTATTTACAATTGTATTCTACATTCATTAGATTCAAATAATCTATTAAGGTAACTTTGTCTTGAGCATATGGTGATATGGTGTTGAAAGTATTAATAATTAATGTAATTTTATTTAGAGATATTTTAGATCATTTCAAAGGAAAGGATGATTTTATTAGCTACGATATAGTTTATTGGTTGTGTTGTGTGGTAAAAAAATTGATTAAACATTTCAATGTATTTTTCACTTCCTTTCTCTTCCAAACAATTAATATATTTGTATTTCACCTCCTTCATTAAAATAATAATTAAACTCACAATTATGGTTTTAAAAGGACTGTATCTTACTTATTGGTATTGCTAAGTCGAGGGCATTTTATTGATAGGTAATAGTTGTAGTATAATCATTATATAACCTCTATGTTATTGACATTTCATAGTAATTACAAATGTCTTGTTAAGATTTCTATCTTACATAGTATACATGAACATGTTTTTTTTAGGATATGACCACATGAAATATGCACAACTTTGACTACCTTTTCTAACTCTATGTTCTATTGCTGTTGTTTACTTGTACATAATAGATTACAAATTTGATTTTTTATTGTTTTGGCCATTGGTCCTTGTGTTAGAGTATTTCATTGATGCATATCTTTAATATTGTGTGTTTTTTGTGAAATTTGAACATGTATTTGATTTGGGCCTTATCCCTATGTGCATGACATTTTAAAATTTCAGTACTTGGCCCTTGGCTCTATGTGTGAGTAACATTTGAATATCTCTCTTATTTGTGGCATTATTCATGTCTATGTGTGTTATTTATAAAATTTGAATATGTTCTTGATTTTTTCCCTTGGTCCATCTATGTTTAATTTATATCATTTGTGTGTGTGTGTGCACACGTGCACACCCGCATAGGTGCACACATTTATTGAAATTGATGAGTTTGATACGTGCCATGAATCGTAACATTCACTCCTAACATACTAACACACTCACACACTTTTTGCATATGCTAAAATTTGCAATGATAATATCCTTACTATGCATGCTTCAAGTTAACATTTATTTTGAGATGAGTGATTTTCAGGAAAAATACCACCACCTTAAAAGTTGGTAATTTTAATAGGATTCTCATGGATGAGATGATCCATTTTAAAAATTAAAAAATTCATTATTTGGCACACTCACAATTTTAAATTTATAAAATATTGGAAAATTCATTTATTTAGAATGATCACAGTTTCAAAGTTGCAAAATGTTGTAAAATTAAGTTATTATCACATAGTTTGTGGGAGTATGCCAATGTATATGCACTAATATTTAAGTTTCAAAAATAAAATTCACATAGTTTCAAAGTTTAAAATAGAAGTTACAATGAGCATTCACCAACAATTTGAAATTCTATAATTATAATCAGGGGCATGATATAGTTTCATGCCAGATTTATTCCTTTTTTATAAAAGTGAACATGGTCAAAGCATAGATGAATTTCATTCTCTTCTGAGCATTCTTTACCAAAAAAAAATACCAAACTATACCAAAATATTACAATTGAATATGCAAGCCATATACAATGGTTGATTTGGTTTAGGTGCATAGTGCATGACTTAGGGTTCATTTTTATCTCCAAAATTATGTATGTAAATATGTTATGATTTCAACATATTTCACATATTTGGGTTACAAAGATGAATAAATATAAATTGAGGTTCAATGTTCCTCAATGAATAAATTATTTCATTTTAAAACAATAAATTCAAGTTGGGGTTTGATCACCCATAATTTATCCAATTTTTTAGATAAGGAACCATCTTTGCTAAGTTTTTCATGAGAGGCACTAATTATCCAATTCTTCAAGAAAGCATCATCACCAATAAAAGTCATGAAATGTAGAACTAATTTCAAACATATAGGTTTATTCAATCCATAGTCTAATCTAAAATTTTAAATTATTCCAATACAATAAATTTTCAATTTAGAAAAGTTCATTTAAAATTATAGATTGTCAAACTTCATGAAAATTTTCAAAAATATAAATTCAAGTTTTCATATTTTAATTTTCAAAAGAAAAAATTAATTGTTTCTTGTGCTTTGCAGGGTCTGCTAAATTATACGGTGCCTTGCACTATTGAATTATGCAACTCAAATACATAGTGTGTTTTATATGTACTAAGTTATAACTTACCTTTAATATATAATTAAACTTCTATACTAAGAAAAAATTAATAACCTAACCCTGGTCCTGAATACTTGATCATGTTTGTTTTACCCATTTTTATACTTAATTAAAATTTGCATTTAATTGATATATATTTCACTATTTTGAAATATCATAAGCCTAAGAAAGAACCTATTCTATATTCTTACTATCATTTTTTATACACAAAAATGTTATGATTTCAAGAAACACCTTATTTTAACCTTTTAGGGTTTAGCTTATGTAAATCATATGTTTGATTAAGGGCTGAGAAGACCAAATCAATTAAATAATGTGCATAACATAACCATTGATTTATTACATATTGACTAGCTTTGAATTTCTAAAAATAGTAATAAATATGTGCAAATAAAGACTTATCTAAAAAACACCTAATAGGGATGATATGTGTGTTGAAAATTGAGATAGGAGCAGGCTTGAGTGTCATCAACTGGATCCCTATGTCAGAACCCCTCCTTAGATAGTAGTGCCACATTTGGATAGTAGTAGCATGTGTCTCCAGTGTTTTGATTGTTGGAAGTATTGTCATTGTTGTCAAAAGTCTAGCAATATAGCATTTAATGTTTAAAGGTGTTTTTAATGTTCATATCTTCGCTAAAGTGTATTAATATTAATTAAAATTTTATGAATATATTTTTGGTTGCATAAAGACAAAAGAGGGCCCATGAGGAAGTCAAAGAGTCACTAAGTAAAGACAAAAGAGGGAAAGGACAAATTTTCCCATGAAGGGTCACCTTGAAGAATTCGAAGAGTCATGAGATAAAGACAAAAGAGGGAAAGGATGCATTTTCCCATGACGGTTCATCATGTGACTTTTCATATGAAAGAATTCAAAGGATCATGCAATTTTGGCACTATTTTCCATGTGAATTGAAAAGTCACAAAGGATGATTGCCAAAGGTAACTTGGAATGACATAAAAGGAGGCTTAAGAATCCATTTTTAATAAGCAAGGAAGAGCATGGTTTGTAATAGTTATATCTAGCTTAGAAGAGTAGAGGAAAGAAAATAAAGTAATATAGTAGTGTGTTATCATTTATTGAGAAAGCAACATTGAGAGATAGTTTATGTTTTATACACAAAGGGGTTGGTGCTCTTGTGGGTTGGTGCTCAAAAATCATTGTTGTGTTGGTGCTTATCAAAGGGGTTGGTGCTCCTGAAATTTGGTGCTTGTGAACTTTTTAAACTTGATTTGGTGCTCATTTATATACTTGAGATTATTCTCCATGGTTTTTCCCACTTTGGGTTTCCACGTAAAATCCTCTCTCTCTCTCTCTCTCTCTCTCTCTCTCTCTCTCTCTCTCTCTCTCTCTCTCTCTCTCTCTCTCTCTCTCTCTCTCTCTCTCTCTCTCTCTCTCTCGTGGTGCATATTATTTATTTCAGTTTTAATGCATATCTTAAATGTATGATTAAGTGGTTAAATAAAAAGGAATTTGATTAATTAAAAGATATATCCTATACTTAACACTGATATTGGCACTAATGTCCTCTATGTAGGACTATCCTGAAGTTCAGGATAGTCCTACATAGAATCTGATATAGTCTTACACAAAAGACATTAACACCAATATCAAGACATAAAAGCTAGATGGAGCTACTATCCAAATGTGTAAATATTGTTTAGGAGGGTTTTTGACATAGGGATCTAGTTGAGGACACTCAACTTTCTCCCATTTCAGTTTTCAACACTCAGATCATTTGTATCATGTATTTTCTAGATAAGTATTTATTTACACATAGTTATTATAATTTTTATATAGTCAAAGCTAGTTAAATATGTAATAAATTAGTGTCTATTTTATGCATATTTTTCCCTAATTTAGTCTACTCATCCCTTTAATGAAACATAGGATTTACATAAACTAAAACCTAAAAGGTTAAACATTTTTTTGACTGATCAAATCTGACATCCATCACCGATAACCATGTACTACCAAGTGTAACCTATAGATGAGTCCCATAGCTTTTTATAAAGAATAATTTATTGTCCACCTTTGGGCCACATGCAAATGGTAGTGTAATATGCCCAATGGAGTCTTGAAAATGTATAGCATGTTGTAACTCATTTTCTTGATAGCCTATATGGTGTAAAAATGCCAAAGTAAATGTGTTATGATCAAAATAATCATTTATATCCACATTGGGAATGTATCAATTTGATAAAAAAATATGGATAGTCAATGGATGATTCCATGAATATCTGTATCAATGATTACTATGTCATGGTGCCCATATATGTGAAGATGCTTGTATCTATGGAGGTGGAGGCTATATGATCTGAATTTTTCCCTTAGCCTTAAATTAATTTAATTAATCTCATAATGTTGAGCATGTTTTGGTATCATGTCTTGTAAGTCTATGAAAGTGGCAAAAGGGTTGAATTTCCTATGGTAACAATCTAGTAACTGATCTGTGTTGCACTATGGGTAATATCATCAATCCATTATCAAGTAGTATTTATAAGATCTAGGGTTGTTTGTACTATGAATTTCCTACCTAAATCTATATGACTAATTTGATATCCATGGATGTAACCACATGTCTAGAATGAATCAAATGATCTGTCGCTAGCTATAACTCAGTATGAGAGCCTCTAGTTATAGGATCCTAAACAAATGGTTCTAGTGGTGTAAGGAGAGGTATAAGTGCCTTAGAAAAACATATTTTTACTCACTTGGGCCTGCTAGTGTTAAACTTAATCCACACAAATAGTCATCAATATTAATAGGTGTTGGATCATCCTTTATGGTGGCTTGTGAATCTGTATCAGATTTATGAATTTAAACCTCTTCTGAATTAACAAGTAGTGGTAGCTATCCTATAAGAATATCGTCATCTACCCTAGGTGGGGATGTTTGTGATATGATAGGTTATTATTATATCATCATTGAGGGTAACTTTGATGTAGAAATATGTGGAGGAGATGTAAGAATAAACTTTCTAGACTCCCCCACCTCATACATATACATCTGCTCAATCATAATCTTTTTAGGTCGAGATTCGATGAGAACATGATGTGTCCCATATGAGGATGCATTCAAGGTAAGAGTCCTGGTGAGTCTACAATATTTGAATGGTTGATTATCTGTTGGACACATGTATCACTACCCATCATGTAAAAACTTGATGATTATGTGTAAAGTAGAGGGTACAACCTCCTTAGCATGTATCCAGGGTCTCCCAAGTAATAAGTTATGATGAAAATCATTTGGCATCACCTAAAAGTGTATAGGTAAGGTTTTTAGCCCCATTTTAATGCCCAATATAATAGAACCCAATGTCTTTCAAGGACTGCCATCAAAGAATGAGATATTCTTATATGTCTTTTGAATAGATGTGATATCAACTCCCATGGTGTAGATAAATGTTAGGTTACATATATTAAGTATTGAACCACTATCAATTAAAACTCATTAAATAGTGGTGGCATTGATTTTTGATTGATTAAAGAGATTCAAATTCTAAACAATTATTGACTGTGTAGGCAAGTCCTCATTGATCGTGTTCATGATATATGCAAAATAAGATGGATCAGTGTCACATGGCATGGATGTATGATTAAGTGTTTTCAAAAAATATCCTTAAAAATTATTTCTTTTTGAAGTAATTACAATATGTATATATTGGCCAATGTATTTCTCAATTGATCCACAATATCAAATTCTCTTTGGTAATATCTGGGTCATGTTGAAGTGTGCTAGGGATGAGGAGGGATGGTAGGGTTACACTTCTCTTATATAGGTTGAGGGGGCACCCTATTCTGCCTCATATTATGTTGAACCATGGGATCTAATATTTGTTAAGGGCAATTAGTAGAGGTGGGATGGGAACTTATATAATAAACTGGTCTAGTTGGAAGTGAGATAAAAGGAGTCCTCTGAGCCTTATTTTATCTAATGGTAACTTGAGATAACTTAAAGTAGGCCATGTAGCAAAGACCATCATAAAAATGGGACTCATAAGAAGGAGGACAAATGTGTAAATTAAGATTAACTCTAGCATAATCCATGATAGGAGTAACATAAATGTGTACTTTTATACTAATGGATGGTAATAAACATACTAAGTAAAGTACAAAGATTTATACCATGAAGTAGAAAATGGCATCCATCATGATAATCATGGTAAAAGTCTCTAAATTAAAATAGAGTAGATGCTGAAAATGTCAACCCTAGGGTTATCTAAGGTTAGGATTTGGAGCAATATTCGAATTAAGGTTCACTAAATGTTTTAACCTTTTAGGGTTTAGCTTATTAAACCCTATGTTTGATTAAAGGGTTGAATAGACTAAATCAGGAAAATAATATGCATAAAATAACCATTAATTTATTACAAATTTGAAGAGATTTGAATTTATAAAAATAGTAATAAATATGTGCAAATAAAGATCTATCTAGAAAATACATGATACAACTGATCTGACTGCTAAAAACTAATATATAAGTAGGTTTGAGTGTCGTCAACTAGATACATATGTTATAACCTCTCCTAGATAGTAGCATGGCATTTTTATATTAGTGCCATGTGGATATAGTGTCTTGATATTGGTACTAATGTCCTTTGTGTAAGACTATCCCAAACTTATAGGCGCACCTGTGTCTAGATTTCTTGGTTATATTCCTATGTGCACAAAGTCTATAACTCGGTATTGTATATGTAATGACTGATTTATGATAAAACCTATTCCTCCTTACAAGTAGGGTATGATTTGAAAAGTCTATTCATTAGTAGGATAAGATAGACATCCTCAACACCCTGCTATGAACAAATTTGTCTACATACCAATACTTTGAGGAGGGATCAAGCCAGATGTAGTTTTTCCCAACTAAGTGTTGGTGCAATTGCAATTGATACTAATATGATAGTGTCCTTAAGTGCCTTGAGTGTGCTTGAGATTGGAAACCTATAAAAATTAAACCTATAGATACTTTAGATGGTAGTATGTAGAAGTAGGGTAGAATAGGGATTGATAACATTGATTTTGCTCAACTTGTTTCATATTTGAATAGGTATTTCGCATAGAACCTTCATCTAGTAGATATAGGGATATAATTCATGTATTTATAGTGTTCTAGTTTTTGTGTGGATAGTAAAATATGTCTATACTGACCTTAGGAGGGTTTTAATTTTGAGACTATATTCATTCATGAAAAATGGGGTAAAAGACATATGCACCATTTTGGGGACACTAGAGCCACATGGCACTAGTTTCATTAATGTGGCTCTGATGTCCAACTAGAAGAACACTACGCACAAAGGGCAAAGATTAGGAAATGAGGATTTAGGACTGCATTTAAGATGACTAGGGATGTTTTTGGCCTATATGAAGGTTAGATAAGTGTGATAATTGGATCTAGTATAGGTCTATGGATAAGCTAGGGATAGGTAGTCTCAAGTATCACTCTTAGCACTTAAATATCACTTTTAGGTGATCACACACCTCTATTCATGTTTATTCCTTAGTCATAACCCAAATCTTGGCATGTTTCCTTCAGGGAATAATTAACAAATAAGGACAACAATGACCATTGATCTTAGCCTTATTGAAAAAATATATATAGTTATCACCAACAGTCATAATTTAATTTAAACCCTCCCTAAGGTGGGTCTTATTATTCATAAACTTCTTATTATGTTGTCATATTGATGAGATTATCATAAATACACATTCAAATCACTTATTATAAAACTAATGACTTCAATTCATAAGGCTTATTGACACAAGTGCACATTGAGCAAAAGTTCCTTATTCTTCCCAATGAAGTAGTCCTCTGTCAAGTTTCAATCAAGTTTTATTCAACCCTAATCCTACATTATTAAACATTAAATTCAATTTTATATGCATTCATATAATCAAATGAGCATAATTATAAAAATCACTTAGGTGGAATAACTACATTAAGGTTTAATCCCTGTTTAGAGTATTGGTATATAGGTAACACTCAACACATTTGGGTGTTGAGGTCTATCATAAATATAACATTTACCCATTTTTACTACTTCACATCAATTTATCTCATTGTGGCACAAAGTTAGGGGTTTTAATTTTAATAAAGCACACAATAGGTCATCACATAGATCTGAAGATGAAATAAGCACAAAAAGACCAAATTTTCATTATTGCACCCAGATATTATTAAATATCTAGCCTTATCTAAGCATACAAGATCAACCAATAGGGATAATAGTGAGAGCCACTCATATCCTCTACTAGGTTTTCCTATATTTAAGGGTAGTAAAGTTAAGCTTCTCAAAGGTTTCTATATTTTTTATATCCTCTCTATTCTTGCATATTTTTATATGTTAAATGATTTAACAATTTTAAGATTATTGGTGTATTATTTTTAATTTAGTTAAGGGTCTGAGTTAATTAAATCAGTAAATAATATTACAATTTTAAGCTACTAATTTGTATAAATTAATTGTAATTTTAACCTTTCTATAAATAGCAATAAATGTAAATAAAATAATATTTAGATGGAAATTTTCTAAGATGGTTATTGCAGGGTCTGAATTTTGCTATGTAGGACTGAGACAGTGTTACAAATCAAGATTTGGCTTTACTTTTATGAAAGGATAGGAGTTCTAAAATAGGATACCCTGAGGTATAGTGATATATTCCTCTTATGTCACTATTATCCAAGAGACATGAGCTTTTTGGGTTTTGTTTTCTATGTCTGTGTGAGCTTACCTATGAAATTTTGACTGTTGGATGTTTGTGAAACTCCCTATAGAGCTGATTTAATATTCAAACCCTAGACTCCATTATGCTTTGACAAACTTTGGGAAAGAGGGGGGGTTAGTGTGTGTAATATGCAATAAGCATGTATCCACACACCTTGTGTGGGCATGTTACCTACATACCAATACTTTGAAGAGGGATGAAGCCATATGTAGTTCTCCCACTTGATGTGCTTTATGCAATAGTGTGTATGAATATGAAAAATGCTAAAATTAGGTGTGTTTGAGGTGGATAGGGACTAGAGTAAAGGTTTGAATAAGATTATATTTGTATTGGTTGGCTATATGCAGATAATAAGGAAATATGTCTGAGTAGACTTGCTTGTATTCTTACTTGCTTTGTGATATTTGTCAACCTCTTCTCAATGAACTTTGAATGGGATTTTATATAGATTTATTGGTCATGGTTCAAATGTATTCATATTAGGTTGATAAGAAGAGGAACAATAATTTTAAGGAACTGACCATTGGAGGTAAAAATTTACTTGGACAAGATCACTAGAAATAGACACCGGGTTCAACGCTATAGTCCAAGTTGGGCACTATAGTCCTAAAGGAATGGGACATTGGGGGATGGATTTTTTATGGGAAAAGATACCTAGAGGAAGTGGAATCACTTTATAGAAGGCTATAAACGACTGGGAATGAGTGAAAATATGCCTATGAGGGTCATGAGAGAGAAAAATGGACCTATGGGTTGGGTGTCATAAGCCACACTCAAGATACCATTTTTTACATTTTATATGACTACATTTCCCCCCTCCTTTATTCTAGTGATGAAATAAAGTGAAATACTAGGATAGACTAAAAATAGAAAGCATACATGAACTTACATGCAATGATGAATCTCATGACGCTGTGTGATGTTAGTTATGTGTAGAGAAAACACACTATGAAGTGTAAATATGAAAAATAAAAAAAGAGTAGATCAATTCTTATTAGATACACTATATCTAAAATAAGAACATACAAATCTAGGCAAGAGAGAGAAAGAGAAAGGAATGAATACACCTCACTGGGTATAAGAACCAATACAAAACTTCTTGTGATGTTGAGTGATGTTGAGTAATCCTAGATGATGTTATACCAAGAGTAATATCATGAATGAAGCTGAGTGATCAATTCCCTAAGAGTGGCTCAAGAATGAAAAGGCTAACCCTTTGGCTCCATCATTGCCCACTAAGTGAATCTATATGATCATGCATGTGATAATCGATGTTTGGACTATGTGTCTAATCCTCTGAGTAGGTGGCTCAAGAATAAAAAGGTTGGCCCTTTGTCCCCATTATTTCCTCATGAAGTGAAGCTATGAACTGATACTGGTATGGAATATGTGTCATATGAGATGGTTCCTTAAATTTTTTAATGCTCTATAATCTGACAATGTGGTGTGTATATCTAAATGTGTACTAGAAACTAGTTCAATCTTGGCCAACTCAAAAAGGTGGATATTAGGCTTGTATGAAAGCCACTCTAAAACTAGGAAATAAACTTACATGAAAACCACTCAACAATATGGAGGTTAAGCTTGTATGAAATCCATTCCAAAATGATGCTAACCACATGCAAATGGAATAAGGCATGCAACTGCTAAGATTGCCTAAGTAATATACTGAACTCAGAAAGAAAAGAAGACAAATGTGTTGTGCATATTGCCCCCAATCACTGATGTCTATAACATGGATTCTAATCTAGAAGTTATACCAATTTATCTATCTAAAACTATAAGTGAGATCCATCATGACACAAATGATGCCCCCTATATCTAGATTCTCTAAGAAAAATGTACTAAAAACAGCTAAATTTGAACTAGTCTGAATGTGCAAAACTATATTTAAACCACTTTTATGCCTATTTCTAGAAAACCAATTTTTTTTGGTTTGGATAAGAGCACCAAAAATGGAAACCCTACTATTCTATGCTATACTCTAATATTGGCGCTATTGTCTTGGGCTAATTTTGATGACTATTCTATAATTTTCACTATTTGTTTGGTCTGTTATGCCTAGTTTGAAGTCTGGTTGTTATTCTGAGTGTTCCAAAAATTGATTTTCAAAATAATAACATCTCTAATCTCTATGACAAAACCCTTGTTTGTTTACCCATCTTCTATAGGTAGGAATGAAGACCCTACAATGACTACCCTCAAAAGAAACAGCCTTGCAAGTGTGTTATGCTGTAAAGATACATGATATAGCAATGATAATTGACAATATGTCTCAAGATATAACATGGTTTGTAATGAGAGATTTTTAGATCAACAAGGGTATGCCTAGATATATATAACAATTTAATAAGATGTGCAATATAATGAACTATAACTATAATTTTGGTTAGTTGTTATTTGTTAGTTGTCAAGGAAGGATGGAACATGACGTCCATCATGGCATCCAAGAAAGCAAGAGAATGCATGATGTAGATCATGGCATTGAAAATAGTTGAGAAGTAATCAAGCAAAAAAGCATACAAGTCAAGAAGCAAGAAGCTTATAACAATGGCCAAGGGATCAAGCAAACAAGGGACATGGGCACATGTCAATCAAACTAGAAAGCAAGCATACAAGGCATGTTCAACTGCCACATACACATATAATTTGAAAAAAACAAGGTTGTATGGAAGCCACAATTACATAGAAGAGTACAGGAAAAGGACATTTGGTAAATGTATTAAGGCACACACAAGAATAGAAGCAAAGGACATTGTCAAATGTTCTAAGGCACATACAATAGACAAAATAGGAATTAAAAAAAGCAAACATATCTAGTTATGCAAAGCAAGAAAGGAAAGCATGTAAATACTATAAATACAATTGCATCTAAGTAATCAAAGTATGAATTGAAGGTATGTAAGACATGTAATACAATACTAGGTATATGCTAATACACAAGTTCTATATACTAGTGGGATGTCGATAGATTAATATATGTAAGCTAGTAAGTAATGTACATCAACATGATAACTAAAGTGTGTAGTGTACTAATGACATAACCTAGATGGTGTAGTCATGCAAAAGATGCCCTTAGTGGGTAAATATATCTATGTATGTCTCAAATGTAGAAGTAGGATGCCCCCTCAATGGGTATAATGAAGCAATCAAGGATTTGGAAGTCACAACACATACTCAAAGAAGATCAAGTGAAGCATGGTAATGTAGATAAATAGACAAACAATAGCATAAAATAGTAAAATATAAATCTAGTATAGTAGTAGAGATGTAAATCATAGATAATGCATACAATTGAGATGTTTTTGGTATTTTGAGTTATTGGAATGGTTTTATTATTTTAAATTATTTAAATTTGTTTGTATTTTGAATATTTGAATGTTTTTGGTACTTTTGATATAAGCTATGTACATTCAGTCATGAGGAGACTATGTACAAGAAATACTGAGAAAATATGTACAAGTAATTCAAAAGGAAGATATATACAAGCAAGATTGGGAAGAAATGATACTAACTGATGAGTCTCATGGGAGACTCCCTATCATGATGTCCTATATCAAGGAGAGGAATCATGCTTGATCATGCAACATGATAGAAGGGCTGAGATTGTGGCTTTGAAAGTTATGTATATTGTAAGTGCTATGAAATATTTGAAGTAAAAACCAACTATGGGGTCCCCTTGTAACTCTGAGAAGTGGATGTAACTGTAGGGATCTTAGGGACCCATCTGGTAGTATGAGAAGCTCTTTGAACATGTACTCTATGAGTGGATGTATGAGACCTCAATGATACTACCCTGGGTGTGAACACTGTAGTTGGAAGTTGTCTAGAATTTTAAAATTGTGGTTACTTTAAAAGAGACCTCTGTGGAAGTGTATGAACTCTATATGATCATGATGGAGGTCTCAACTATGTCTGAATCTGAACTGGAGGAAGAACTAAAACTAGTGGAGAAACTGATACCAGTGGAAAAACTAAAAATGGTGGTTGCAAAATAGTAAATGGCTCTAAAGTGGGGAGTGTTAACCCATATATAACTCCACCAACTTTAATAACCTAATTAGCATGAATGAATTTCATGCATCTATAAATTATATAAGGTACCTCTTGAAGTTTCTAGATCTATGGTCAACCAAGTAACATATCAAAAACTCCTACACTAGGAAATATAGTAAATGATGTGGCCATGTGTGTTGGACCAAATTATAGAGGAAAAATAATCTCACCCAATGAACTCTATATGTACCCACTAAATCCATTGATAACTTTTTATATCAGGGTAATATCTTGCTTTGAATATCACAAATGTTGTAATAATGTTATAGTGTACATGTTCACACTAGATCCATTATCTATGAGAACACTATGAATAAGATGATTATAAATGTAAGCTCTAACAAAGAGTGCATGATAACTCAAATCATTCTTGACTATCTCCTACTCTGAGAAGGAGATGGAAGGTCTAGATAGAACTCTGGAATTGTATACACCAATCCTATTGCTCAAAACATGTAACTCAACTGAAGGTGCCATATATGTATCTAGTGGGGGATGTGCATAGTATACATGGTGAACACATGATGTATCCCTTGTATCACCTAATATTTTTAAAAGATTTATCCTATGCTTGATTTTCTTGAGGAGGCTCAACTAAAGTTCCAATATCAATAACATTGCCATCTATCAAGTCATGTATCTTGTGTCTCAAACTAATGCATCTATTTATTGTATGGCCTTGTGCTCTATTAAACTTGAAAAATATATGTTGATCATATCTCCATGGAAGAGGATTTTTTGGATCAACTTATTGAATATGAGGGAGAGATATGATATCACATTCCAAAAGTTGTAAAGCTTTGGCTAGAGGAACTGGTAGATTGGTAAAGGTTCATCAATGAGGTGCTGATAAAACCACATGCTAAGGGAGCTCTAAAGCCACATTGATTATAGGTTGATTCTGACTCTTTCTAGCATTGACCTTAACTTTATATGGAACTTTTTTGTTACTCTTGTTTGTTGTTTTTGAAATACTTTTTTACTTGAGTTTTCCCATTGAAATTAATTTGACTTCCCTTTCCTTTAGTGTGTGAAAAAATTCAATGAAAGAAGAGAACCTTTTGAACATTATTGATTCATGAAAATTTGGTAGAAGACTCTATTTGAAGAGATCTTATAACTCTTTATTGGCCATGGGGCTAGTCATCTTAGCCAAAATAGTCTTATATCAAAGAATATAATCTATGAAATTCTCATTTTTCCTTTGTTTTTATTGTGCAACTTGGGCATAAGAAACCTTATCACCAATGTTAATGCTAAAATGAGCTAGGAACATATTAGTTAAAGGATTGAATGCATTGACCGACTGATTTGATAGACTATAAAACCATTGTAGAACATAATCCTTTGGACTTAATGGAAATAGCTTGGTTAGTAGCTAGTCATTTGTCACATAGTCCAAGAATATTGCATGAAAATATCTCTAGTGTGTCTCTGGATCACCATTGGCATCATATAGAGTAAGCTTAGATTGAACAAAACATTATGGTAAGGGTGTATAAGTAATATGACATGCTAATGGTGTATGCAATAGAGAAAAAGAATCCAAATCCTACGTAGGTCTAGAGGCATACTACTCAAGATGTAGCACATTGGATTGAAGATATTTTATCTCTTTCACAAGGCCTGCCACATCAGGAGATAAAGATGTATTAGTTGTTATTGGTAGTGGCATAGAGGCAGGTTGGGTTTCTATAAGGGTTGTTGAGACATAGTTTCCCCCATATTGTCATGTGTAATTGGTTGTTATGAAGGAATGGAAGACTCAACTTGTTTAGCCTTTTTATTTCCATGATAGATTGTAAAATAAGATTATGATCTCATGGCTGGTCTGTGAGTCTTTCTTGAAAAAGTTTTAGGATCAAATATTTATTGAGGACAACTTCATTATCAATAATTGGTAGAAGTTGATCAAGAGTATGATGTGGTGGATCATAAACATTTGTGTTTTTATCATCATTATTATTCTCATACTATTCACTATCAAAATTATCCTTATGGAAATTGGTGTAATCTGGATGTGTAGGATTTATATCAAGGACCCGAGTTGGTTGTTTATCCATGGTATATGGTCAGGTTGAAGGAACTTGTGTGAACTCTGGAGGGTTGCCACTAAGTCTTGCACTTTTTCTCAAATGAAGAGATGTAAGAAGATTAGATGGCATAAGGAAAACAACTTAAAAAATGAAGGAGAAAATTAAACAAATATAATCTAAACAACGAATTGGAATATGCATAAAAAGGATATAAATGCTCATAAACATATAAGGTGATACCTCAAAAATAATGGAACCTAGTATATGCAGGCAAGGTTTTAAAAACTAATTTATTTTTAAAATTAATAAGGAATTTTAATATTTAAAATTAATTTCTTATTTAAATATGCAGTTAAAAAATTAGAACAATATTGGAAAATTCTTGATTTAAAGGAACCTAGTGTATGCAACTAGGGTTTTGAGGAAAAATAAATTTTTGAAATTACTATGGAATTTTAATATTTGATGTTAATTTTTTATTTAAATATGTAAATAAAAAATTAGAGAAATATTTCTAAAATTAGAAAGAAATTATTCCTAGGGTTGCGAGGGTTTTTATGTGCAAAATGACCTAGTAAATTCAACTTGGATTTGGAATAAATTATTGTAAAATTACTAAGGTAAATTTAAAAATTTAAATGTAAATTTTGTATTTAAATATTTAGGAAAAATAATAAAAATTCTACAAAAATCAAAGGAATTTTCCCTAGGGTTTGTAGGGTTTTTATGCGCAATAAAAGTAAGACATGTTCACCAAATGATTTAACAATTTTGGGAATATTGGTGTATTATTCATAATTTAGTTCAGGGTTTGAGTTAATTGAATCAGTAAATAATATTACAATATTTAAGATACTAATTTGTATAAATTAATTATAATTTTAACCTTTCTATAAATAGCAATAAATGTGAATAAAAATAAGACTTAGCTAGAAACTAACTGAGACAACTATTATAGGATCTAAAGTTTGTTAAACAGGACTAGGATAATGTCACTAATCAAGGTCTAGATTTCATTTTATGAAAGGATATGAGAACTAAAATAGGATTCCCTAGGGTCTGGCACTATAATCCTATTTTTCCAATATTGTCTAAGAGACCTAAGCTTTTTGGGTTTATTTTGTTGTGTCTATGTGAGCTTGCCTATGAAATTTTGATTGTTGGATGTCCGTAAAACACCCTGTAGAGCTGATTTAGTATTCAAACCTTAGACTCCATTGTGTTTTGACAAAATTTAGGAAAGAGGGAGGGGGTTAGTGTGTGTAAGATGCACTGAATGTGTATCTACATCCCTTGTGTGGGAATGCTACCTACATACCTATGATACAAAGAGGGAGCAAGCCATATGTAGTTCTCCCACTTAATGTGCTTTGTGCAATAGTGTATATGAATATGAAAAATGATAAAAATGGGTATGTTGAGGTGGTTAGGGAATAATATAAGGGTTTGAATAAGCTTGTAGTTATATTGGTTGGTTGTATGCAGAGAATAGGAAAATATGCTTGAGTAGACTTTCTTGTATTATTTTTTTCTTTGTGATATTTGCCAACCCCTTCTAAATGAACTTTAAATGGGATTTTATATGGATTTTTTGGTCATGGGTCAAATGCATTTAGGTTAGGCTAAAAATAAGAGGAATAAGAACCAGAAAGAACTGATCATTGGAGGTAAAAATGCACTTGGATAAGAGTGTCAAAAATGGACACCCTATGGTCTGACGCTATAGTCCAAGTTGGGAACTATAATATTGAAGGAATAGGACCCAAAGGGATGGATTCACCATGGGAAAATCTACTTGGAGGAAGTGGAATAATTTTTTGGAAGGCTATAAATGACTGGGAATCACTATAAATATGCCTATGAGGGTCATGAGAGCAAGCAAGAGGGACCTATAGATTAGGTGTCACAAGTCACACTCAAGCTACCAATTTTAATAGAGTACATTTTTAGAGAACTTTTCCTAATACCAGATGGGTCCCTAAGATCCCTTCAGTTGCATCCACTTTTTAAATTTATAAGGGGACCCCATAGTTGATTTTTACTTCAAATATTTCAGAGCACTTACAATATACATAGACTTCATAGCCATAGTATCAAACCTTCCATCATGCTTCATGATCATGTACGATTCCTCTCCTTGATACAGGACACCATGATATGGAGTCTCCCATGAGACTCATTGGTTAGTATCATTTCTTCCCAATCTTGATTGTATAGTTTCCTTTAAATTTACTTGTACATAGTCTCCCCATGATTGATTGTACATAGCTTATATCAAAAATACCAAAAACATTCAAATATTCAAAATACAAAAAAAATTCAAATAATTTAAAAATATAAAAACATTAAAATAAATCAAAATACCAAAAAAAATTCAATTGTATGTATTATCCATGATTTATATCTCTACTACTATCCTAGACTTACATTTTACTAGTCTATGTTATTATTTGTTGATTTATCTACATTATCATGCTTCACTTGATCTTCTTTGAGTATGTGCAGTGACTTCCAGATCCCTAATTGCTTCACTCTACCCATTGAGGGGGCATCCTACTTCTACATTCAAGACATAAATTGATATATTTACCCACTGGGGGAATTTTTTACATGACTACATCATCCAGGTTATGTCATTCCTACACCACACACTCTAGTTATCATGTTGATGTACATTACTTACTAGTTTACATAGATTATTCTATCAACATATCACTAGTATATAAAACTTGTGTATTTCTTAGCATATACCTAGTATTGTACTACATGTCTTGCATACTTTTAATTTTTGATTTGATTAGTTAGTTGTAATTGTAATTCTAGTATTTACATGCTTTCCTTTCTTACTTTGTATAGCTAGATATGTTTTCATTTATTAGTTAGTTCCTATTTTGTCTCATGTATGTACCTTAAGACATTTGCCAATATCCTTTGCTTATATTCTTGTGTGTTCCTTAGGAAATTTACCAAATGTCCTTTACCTCTACTCTTCTACAAAATTGTGGTTTCCACACCAACCTTACTTGTTTCTAATTATATGTGTATGTGGTAATTGAACATGCCTTATATGCTTGATTTCTAGTTTGAGTGACATGTGCCCATGTCCTTTATTTTCTTGGCCCCATAGCCATTCTTGTATGCTTCTTGATTCTTTCCTTGTGTGCTTGTTTGCCTGATTGCTTCTCAATTATTTTCAATGAATTGATCCACATAATGCATTCTCTTGCTTTCTTGGATGTTATGATGGAAATCATGCTCAATCCTTACTTAACAACTAACAACTAACAAGACTTTTATTTCTAGTTTATTATATTACACATGTTATTACATTATTATATCTATCTAGGCATACCCCTATTTATCTAACAATCTCTCATTACAAACCATGCTATATCTTGAGATATCTTATTGATTATCATTATTATATCATGTATATTTGCAACATAGCACACTTGCAAGGATTTTTCTTCTAGGTGTAGTAATTGTAGTGCCTTAATTCTTGCCCTTAGAAGATGGGGAAACAAACATGAGTTTTGTCATAGAGATTAGAGTTCTTATTGGTCAAAAAATCAATTTTTAGAATACCTAGAATATCAACCAAACTTAAAACTAGGAAGAATAGGCCAAATAGATAGTGAAAATTATAAAATAGTCATCAAAATTAGCCCAGGATAATATTACCAATTTAGACTACAACACTAGATAGTAGGGTGTCTATTTTTAGTGCTCCTATCCAAATGGGAAAAAAAATTATGTTTTTTAAAAATAGATAGAAAAGTAGATTCAACTATAGTTTTGTACATTCAAACTAGTTTAGATTCAACAGTTTTTAGTATAGTTTTTAATCATAGAATCCATATATAAGGGGCATCATGCATGACATGATGGATATAACTTCCAATTTCATATAGGGCAGTTGGTAAAATTCTAGATTGTAATCCATGTTACAGACACCAGTGATTGGGGGCAATTTATGAAACATATTTGTCTTATTTTCTTTCCTAGTTTAGTACATTACCCAAGAATTCTCAAAAATTGCATGCCTTATTCCATCTGCATGTGGTTGTCATATTTTTGGAGTGGCTTTCATACAAGCCTAATCTCCACCTTTTATGAGTTGGCCAAGATTATCCTAGTTTCTAGTACATGTTTGACTATCCATGCCACATTATCAGATTATAGATCGTTCATTGGATTTAGGATTCATCTCATACGACACATATTCTATACCAGTATCAATTCATAGCTTCACTTCACAAGGAAATGAAGGAGATAAAAGGCCAACCTTTGTATTCTTGATCCACCTACTCAAAGGGATTGGACACATAGTCCAAACATTGATTAGCACATGCATGATCATATAGCTTCACTTAGTGGGTGATGATGGAGCCAAAGGGCTAGCCTTTACATTCTTGAGCCACTCTCAGGGAATTAAACACTTAGCTTCATTTGTGATATTACTCTTAGTACAACATCATCCAGCATTACTCAACATTACTCAACATCACTCAGCATCACAATAGGTTTTATATTGGTTTGTTTACCTAGTGAGGTATATTCATTTATTTCTCTTCCTCTCTCTTTTACTCAACTTTATACATTTTTATTTTAGATATAGTGTATCTAGTAATAATTGAACTACTCTTTGTTTTATTTTGTATATTTACACTTCACAACATGCTCTCTCTATGCATACCCAACATCACATAACTTCATGAGCTTCACCCTTGTGGGTAATTTCAAGTACACTTTATATTTTTCTTTTATCCTAGTATTTCACTTTGTTGTATCACTGTAATAAAGTGGGGGTAAATGTAGTCATATAAATTCTAAAAATTGGTAGCTTGAGTGTGTTTTGTGAACACCCAATCCATAGGTCCCTCTTGTTTGCTCTTATGACCTTCATAGTCATCTTTTCACTGATTTGTTGTCATCCATAACCTTCCATATAGTGATTCCACTTCCTATAGATAACTTTTCCCATGATAAATATTTCCCCATGGGTCCTATTCCTTTAAGACTATAGTGCCTAACTTGGACTATAGTGTCAAACCCTAGGTCATCCATTTCTAACACTCCCATCTAAGTGATTTTCTACCTCCAATGATCAATTCCTTCTAGTTCATATTCCTCTTATTGTTTACCTAATCTGAATACATTTGACCCATGACCAATATATCCTTATAAAATTTCATGCAAAGTTCATTTAGAAGGGGTTGGCAAATATCATAAAGTAATCGGGAATATAAGCAAGTCTACCTAGGCATATTTCCCTATTCTCTAAATACAACTATCCAATATAAATACAAGATTATTCAAACCCTTACACCAATCCTTAGCCACCTCAAGCACACCTAATTTTAGCATTTTGCATCTTCATACACACTATTGAACGAAACATATCAAGTGCGAGAACTACATATGGATTGATCCCTCTTCATAATATTGGTATGTAGGAAACATGCCAACATAAGAGTTGTGGATACACATTCATTTCATCTTACACACACTAACCACCACCCCGCCCCCCCCCCCCCCCCCCCCCCCCCGCCTCACCCCCCTTCTTTCCCAAAGTTTGTCAAAGCACAATGGAGTCTAGGTTTTGAAGACTAAATCAACTCTACATGGAGTTCTATAAACATCCAATAGTTGAAATTTCATAGACAGGCTCATACAGACATAATGATCAAAACCCAAAAAGCTTAGGTCTCCTAGACAATAGCAGTAGAAGAGGACTATAGTGCCAACCCCATGGTGTCCTATTTTAGTGATCTTGTCCTTTCATAAAATGATATCCAGATCTTGATTTGTAATACTATCCCAGTCTTACACAATAAATTTCAATCCCTGCAACAACCATCTTAGTTATTTTTTAGCTAAGTCTTATTTTTTTCACATTTATTTATATTTATAGAAAAGTTAAAATTATAATTAATTTATACAAATCAATAGTTCAAATATCACAATATTATCGACTAATTTAATTAACTCATACTATTAACTAAATTAGGAATAATACACCAATATTCCCAAAATTGTTAAATCATTTAACATATAAAAATATGCAGGAATAGATAGGATGTAAAAAATATAGAAAACTTTAAGAAGCTTAGCTTTTATACCCTCAAAGACATGAAAACCTAGTAGAAGATATGGATGACTCTCATTATTATACATGTTGGTTGATCTTGTATGCTTAATAAAGGCTATATATTTAATAATATATGGGTGTAATAATGAAAATTTGGTCTTATTGCGCTTATTTCAACTTCAGAACTATGTGATGACCTGTTGTGTGCCTTATTAAAATTGAAAACCCTAGCTTTGTGCCACAAGAATATAAATGTATGTGAAGTATTAAAAATGGGTTAATGTTATATTTGTGATATACCTTGACACCCAAATGTGTTGAGTGTTACCTACATACCAATACTATAAATAGGGATTAAACCAATCTAAAGTTTCAAAAAAAATTGAAATTGAAACATAAATATAAATACATAAAATTATATGTTATAATATTCATTAATCAACCTTAAAATTGTACATAGATTAACTTTGTAGATAAGTTTCAAAATTTCAAATTCAAGTTCTCAAATTTTAGTTTTCAAAAGAAAAATTCACTACTTCACGTGTTTTATAAGATTTTTTAAATTGTACAATTATTTGCACTATTAAACTATGCAACTAAAATACAAAGTATGTTTTACCCAATAAGGTATAATTTTCATTAAATTTAATAATTTCATTTCAATATTAAATGGGAGGAAAATTTAGTAACCTAAATCTATTCACTAATACTTAATCATGCATATTTTACTCATTTTTATCCTTAATTAACTTCTACAATTAATTAATACTTATTTCACCATTTTGACCTATATTAAGCTTAAGAGATGACCTATTATATATTCTAACTATCATCTATTGTACATGAAAATGTTATGATTTCCAAACTCACCTCTATGAATATTTATGATTCAATCTTAACCCAAATCTTAGAATGTTTCCTTAAGGTAAAAAATTCACCAACAAGGACAATAATGAACATCAAACTTGTCCTTATCAAACAATTCTATCCAGTTGATGCCAACAGTCATAATTTTAAATGAAAACCTCCCTAAAGTGGGCATTATTATTTTAAATCTTCCCAGTATGTTGTCATCTTTATGAGATTGATATAAATATACAATCAAATCAGTTATTACACAACTAAGCATTTCCATTCACAAGTCTTAGTAACACAAGTGCAAATTGAGAAAAAAAAACCCCTTATTCTTCCCAAATCAATTTCCAAACACTTTAAGTAATCCTCTATCAAATTTCAAGCTAGTTTTATGCAACCCTAATCGCACATGATCAAGCATTCAATCTGATTTTAAATGCATTCATATAATCAAAGGAACATAATTACACAAAGCACTTAGGTAGGAGAACTACACAAAGGTTTCATCCCTCTTTGAAGTATTTATATCTAGGGAGATCTCAACACATTAGGGTGTTGAGGTCTATAAAAACTTCAAAATTAACCCATTTTTACTCCACATCTATTTGTCTCCTTGTGGCACACATTTAGGTTTTTTAACTTAAATAAGGCATGCAATAGGTATCTACATAGTTTCAAATATTAAATCATCATAATAATAACTAATTTTCATTATCACACCCAAATCTTGTAAAATATCTAGATTTATCTAAATTTATACAATATCAACCAACAAGGATAATATCGATAGTAGTTCCTATCCTCTACTAGGTGTTCTTACCCTTAAGGGTAGTAAGGCTAAGAATCTTAAAGGTTTACATCCTGTCTATAAGGTAAATTTTAATGGCCTATATATAAATGAACTTGGTTTTTTTGATAAATTTATAAGTATGTATTTGTAAAGTTTGGAAAAATTTAGAAGATAATGTTTAGGTGTTTAGGTGAATTGACAGGTAAAACATAACTTTTTATATAAGATATGCTAACATGTGACTATACAGAAAACTCATGGATGGATGGTAGTAGTTTTCTTGGATGACAAACCTTTTCTTTTGAATGAAAGGAATTTATTCACATGATAACCATAATGTCGAATGATAGGTCTATTATCATTTAATATTTATGTTCGTACTCGATATTTTTTATATCACTTGATAACATTTTTTCATTTGATAAAAATATTGTCACTTAAAAAAATTGTTAACATTCAATAACATTTAGCTCAATAAAATTGATGTCAATCAATAACATAAGTGTCACTCAATAACATATATATTTTATGACACCATAGTTATCTTATGATAGATGCACTATCAAATGACATCTCTACTTCTAAATGACATTTGTGTTATCTGATGGGTGATAGTGTTGTAGGTAAGTGAAAACTATTTTGGTGAGTGACATAAGCATTTGTGGATGTAGTTGTGCTGGTATGCTTTGAAAATTCAATCATTAAATGATTATATATTACATATAATGGTGAATAACTCATATGGACTTTTGATAGAGTGATGAATTATATCTATATGTATTAAATTTATTTTAAATAGTAGGTGATCCAACTTGGAAAACAAACTTACACCCAAATATTTTAGGTGAATCCACATTGTTCACCACCCAATGAAATAGTCAAATTCAAATTTATAAAAGAAAAATATTCATGAATTAAAGAAGAATAGACACTAAAATTTACCCTGCATGTCTATTCCTACATAGTTTTTTAGTTCAATCAACTAATGACTTAGAAAGCTAAGTTCATCTTTCTTCTTCATAGTTTAGCCCGTTCATTTCAATTTTGATTTGACTATTTCAGTAATTCATCTTCAATTTGTTATTTAAAACTATACTTATAAAATCCTACTTTATTTTATTCTATTTATGTGAATTAGTGTTAATTTCAATATTAATTAAAAAACATCATAAATAATTACTGGAAAAAGGAAAAAAGATTCAAAACACCAATTTTAGATACAACTAAAGATGACAAGAAGTTTGTAATATTTGCTTTTTTTCCTTAGGAACCAACAACCAATTTTGATTATGACTATAAATCTTTGCACTTTATTAACTCTAGTTATTTCTAAAATACTATATTATTCCTAATAATCTAATGAAATCTATCAAAAGGTAACATACTGGTTGTAGTTTTGATATATTGTTAATTACATGAAATTTATCTCAAGTAGTTACGACAATACCATAATTAGCTTACATGTTTTTTACTTTAATTCTCAAGGGGAGGAAGATTTTAACAACATTAATTAAAATTATATAATTTTTAGGAAAGTCCATATAATTTTTTTATTATTTTTCTTAGTTTTGTTTGATGCATAAAATTTTTCAATTAAACTCATTAATTTGTGAAATTGATGAATGTTTATAGTTTGTAAAATGTTATATTGTTTTAATAGTTATTATAACTATTTTTTGAGCAAATATCTTGATTTAATTTTGATTTATGATTAAATGTGCATGAAACAATTTGTTATAGGTCAAAATCCTTCTAGGTCAATATCACCAAATTATTTTGTATATAATCGCCTTAGACTCTTTATTGAGTCAATCTTGATCTAGGTTATTACTAGAAAATGGTAGACATTAGTTCAAAATGCATGTTCAATCTCATTAAAATATATATGTGCCCACCTTGATGTACATGTATAAGACACATTAATATGCCTTTGTTACATCTTCTTAAATTTATATAAACTAGCACCATTTTTAGCTAAAAATTATACTTAGAATTTAGGCTCACCTAAAATACTTACCTATCCAATATAAAGTAAGTTTTAATAAAATAAATAAATAAATAAAACACATAAAAATATGTGTTATAATATTCATTAATCAACCTTAATGTTATACATATGTTACCTTTATTTATAACAATAAGTAAAAAATTAAACATAGATTACTAATATTAACAAGGGAGCTAGTTGCCAAGTTCTTGTAGGAGTTGTGTACAAATGATTGAGCAAAAAATGAAAATTCAGAAATCAAAGAGAGGAAAATTAAAAAAATTAAAATTCATAAGGAAATTTTAGGATCATCTAAGCTTCCAATGTCAATCAAATTAAATCAAAGAACATGCATTACAAATATGAAATTATAAAACCAAAATTTTCTATGGTAGAATTTAAAATAAAATGGTATTTTGTGGAAAAAGTGTCCTACATGAACTTGACAAAGATAAAGAATATTCAATTTTAGAACAAAAAACAACAAACATTTTTCAATTCCATCATAAAAATAGAGAACATACAATCTAACTTGTTGGATATATATTTTTTAGGCTAGCAAGGATACCTAGGAAGTCATGGAATTAAATCCCCTTCATTTAATAGTGAAGCTCCCGTATGATTATGTTTATCTACTCTAACTATTCACACTTTCAGTTATTCACAGTTTATACAAATTATGTAAAAGTTATCTTATTTTTGGGTATTAATTTAATCACAAAGTTCATGAACCATAACAGAGTGATTTTATATCAAGTACGCTATTCGTTTATAAATTATGCAAAGAAGTTATTAGAATGTGGAGAATGAAAATAATAAAATATGTGAGAAATAAAGAAACTATACTTCACAACAAGTAGTTTTGTAGAGCTTATTATATCCGTACAAACATATAAACATATAAGATATGATAAAAATTTTCATCAAATGATTAAGAAAGATTTGAAATCATATTTAGATTAAGTTATAACACAAATTTTACCAATTTAATCCTCATGAAATGCACAAAAAAAATCTCCTTAGATGCAAAGTTCTTCAGAAATCCACTTTCTTCTTATTCATTTTGAACAAAGTTCATACAAAAAACATACAAAAATCTAAACACAAAGTTTCATATTGCTTAAAATTTATTGTACCTTAGTTAAAATTGCTTTCCAAAAATTACCATCCCTTGACACATATGCATTAACCCATATTTATACTATTTTATATATCAAAAATAATTAGGAGACAACTCCTTGAACTTCCTATGTAATACATCAAATTCTGAAAACTGTTAAGAGAGGTCTTCCTTAAGTTTCTCCTGTGTGGTATGCAATGTCTCATGACATGTAGCACTTCTTTGTTTTAGTATTTGGATCAAATACAACTTTCTTTCATGTTATGCAGAGCTTGCTTAAGTAATTTATTTTCACAAAATGACTTAAACTAATGATGTCTAGCCAAGTTACTTGAGTCTTACATTTTACAAAGCAACTTATTTTTATAATTAACTTATCTAAGTGACATTAATTACAAATTAATTAATTAAAACAAAATTTCTTAAAATACATTTCTAAAGAAAATAGAAGAAAATTAAAGAAGTTGAAAAGAGAAGTAATAGAAATCATTCTAAATCATGAACCTCTATTCTGCAATTTTCCCTATACTTAATATGTTGAGACATCATAAACTGAATGAATATGTCGTTTAACTTGGAAATTGATTTTATTTATATTTCAAACCTCAAAAACTAATTCTCCAACATCTTTCAATAACCTTTCACCTTTTAAATCTTATGTTCTAGCCTCTTGACCTATTGTTGACTTTTATCAACTCCTTTATTGATTTTGCTATGAATGGAGTCATAGCCTTTTCAATTACTTGATCAAATTTATGATCTAATCACCCATGTGTTCATTATGTTTCTTCATACCATACATTCATGAGAGATACAATCCTAATATCTAATTTTACATTGCGAGCATCTTCTTTTAGAGTTTTTATTTCTTCTAACATTGCTCCAAAAATACGCATGTGAAAAGATATGATGTGATTTTCTTGATTTTATTTTGTAACTGATCCCTCTATAACAATATTTTATACAATAAAAATCTTTTCACTTAAGGAATTTATTTGTTTATGGATTTATTGTTGCAATTTAGATATTCCATTTTCACTTTCAATCTCCATAATTGTTTTCAGTTGTGCCAATTTCTTCTCAATATCACCCAAATTACCTAGAACCTTAGGAAACTATTTCTGTGTAGTTTGTATCATTTTATCTATATATCTATCAAATAATTTGGCCTTGTCACCATTTTCCTCTACCTAAGTTATTATTTGTTGATCAAGCACTTCTCCTAAAAGTAATGATTTTTGAGGAGTAGATCTTGCCACTTTGGCAATTATTTCACACAACATAGAAATTTGTTATTTTAATTTGGATTTAGTAACCTTCTCCTCATAAATATTCTAAATAAGATTATTGATAAGGGTATATTTTTCTTTACTTCAAGACCTTTATATTGACTTCTCCAAGGGATACCTTTGTGATTGCTAAGTCTTCTTCAGTGATTTCACTTTATGTTTACCCTGTGAAGGAACTAATATTTCTATAAATTTTTGACCTAAAATCTCAATTATTAGCTTTGAATTCACTCTGTCACTCTTGGGATTTTTACCTTTATGATCAAGACTTTTCAGAATTTA
This sequence comes from Torreya grandis, assembly GCA_037957365.1. Classification (NCBI taxonomy): domain Eukaryota; kingdom Viridiplantae; phylum Streptophyta; class Pinopsida; order Cupressales; family Taxaceae; genus Torreya; species Torreya grandis. The sequence goes on along the minus strand of JARHVA010000345.1, from coordinate 4,522,331 downwards.
AAAGTCTATCTCCTCTAAGTTAATTTCTTCTTTTCACTTAGGAGTTGTTTTCAATTCTAACCATGAAGAAAAATCTGTACCAATGGAAGTGGATGAATGTATTACCATTTTCTATTGATTATTTCTCACCACTATATTTTGAGAAGGAACTTCCTATGCATCTGGAATACCTTGAAAAATATTGGAAACTATTTGTTCATATTTCTCTTTATATTTATCTTTCTCTGCCTCTTTTTATTTCTCTACCTCTTTATCTTTATCTACCTCTTTGTCTTCTCAAGTGATTTTATCCTCAGGATCGACTGATACTTTTTATTGTGACACCTCCTGAGACGAGATCACTTATATAGTAGTTACCTGCTCTAGCTCTTTCTGTAAAATAAGAAGAGGTATGGTGGGATGATCATCAGAAGGAGGTAGAGGTAGAGTAGTAGGTGGAGAAGATGGGGGTGGAGGAGGAGGAACATCATTATCCTTCTGAATAGGTTTCTCAGGAGGTTTAAAGCTAGGGGACTTTTGAGGTGACATGAGTATGAATGGATCAACATCTTTCACTACTAGCTATATATTATTCACTAGTAATGAAGATGAAAATATGATGAGTGTGGTAGAGATAGGAGTGGTAGAAGGGAGAATGTCTATGGAGGAGACCAGAGGAGATGTAGGGGTAACTAGCTAAATTGAATACTTTTATTTTACCACAGAGTATGTGTCATCAACATTCTTACAAAGTTTCAAATTCTTATTGGGCTCTTGACTACTTTTTCCTTATAGTACTTTCCTCTTATGACCTACTTGGATAATTTATGTCATTACTAGCTTCTTCATGTAGTAGACCTTATTGAGAATCCATGTTGAACTCATAATAATAACTAATTAAGTTCTCTCATCAATAATATTTACTTGATTATTATAGTAGTTAATTTATAGGAGTGGGGAACTATCTCCTCTCATTGCATGATAAGAATCATAAATTACTTGCCCATCATCTTCCATGTCTTCATGAATTTTAGTTAAATGAAATCAATGAATTTGTTTAATAGTCGTCCTACTGTTATCCCTCCTTCTCACTTCAAATTCATCTTTGCAATCAATCCAAAAGTCTTCAAGTGCAGGGATATACATATATTTAAGAGAAATTATATTTTATGCTATGCCTCTATAATCAAAATTTTCTCTATCCTTAAAATGTGATTGATTATAATTATGATACATCTATGTTTATATATTTTTATCCTTATAAATACTTGCACAATGATAATGGCCAATAACAATAGGAAAACCAATTAAAGAATGATGTACTTTTGACTGTAGATCATGTAATTCCATAGATGCCTACATAACTTAATAAGAATCCATTTAGCACTAGGATACCTTGGAAATTTGACTAGTGTCCTTATGAAACCACCAAATTTGATATATATGAAATTCAAGAATTGAATAAAAATACCACCAAAATGGGAAACTGCCTCCCAATATACATTAGATACTCTCTTGGCCTTTAAAGCAACATTCAATTTACAAATGACTTCATAAAAGAATGCATCATTTACCCTTTTATAGTGCTTGAAGTATTCAAAAATATTTAATTGAGGGTAATATTCATAGATGGGCTTTGTTACTAATAAACTTTTTGTAGTCATCCTAGAAAAGGCTCCATTAAATGCTACAACATATACTAAATGTGAAGTCATTTTGAAGTCAAGAGTATACAATACATTACTCAACTAATGATCAATTTTTTCACTTATAATTATTGACTATTAAATCATAGAAAAACTTATATTGACATCAATAGCCCTTATATAAGCATACATCTAGGTGGAATTGTTCTTGGCATTTTTCTCTCCATTGATTCTACACAATAAATATGTGATATCATCAACTTATTGGATCAAGTCAGACCTCACTATTAGCCTTGGAAAATTTGAGGGTTGTTTTGGTTTCTTCAGATAAGTAGTAATCATTATCTTCATGCAATCTTTTGTTTTATACTCCCATTGATTTTTAGCTTTTTCCATTGATAAGTTGAGCACTTTAGGTCCTATTTGGATCTTTAAATAATAGTCAAAATACTGAACATCTAATCTAAACAACACATTTCCTATAATATCTTTTACTATCCTAGTGAGAGAATCATAATACTTGGCACATTCTAGAAAAACTTTAAGAAGTTTTGTAGATCTTAGGAAAGTTGCAGCTTGCAAGATTCCACTATTTTTCATTTTTTGCATGAGTGGTGTTTTTATTGTGGATTTAGACCTTTCTAATAACTCATTTACAAAAACATGTCCCATGTTAGTATCACTAATTTTAGATAATTTAGATGTAATGCAAGACTTAATGGGATATCCCTTGTATTCATATTTCATCTTTGATTCTTTTGACTTTTCAGTTCTTTTTTATTTTGTCTTTCCTCTCCTACTTGGCCCTGGAACATCTTCAAGTAAAAGATCAGGAATTTCTTCAATCAAATTTGCTTCTTATTCTACTCCTGACATTTTTTTTGACTAACACTAGAAAGACTTGGTAAATGCTCTTGAAAATTTATTAATTATTCTTGTTGGTTTAAGAAAGGTTGAAAAACTAAGTTAAGTTGTTGTCTTATGTGAAAATCCTAAGAAAGCTTTAGGTATTAGGAACTTCAAGTAGTATTAAACTCTGAAAACTCTAAGAAATATATTCTAAGTAATAGGGTGTCATAATTTTGGGAAGGTTTGGGTATTTCTTAAGTCTTCAAGATTGAAAACTTTGAGTATGTGATGAACATTTACAACTTTGAGTTTCTTTGGGCAAGTTACTAGGTTTTTAAAACCTAATGAAGTAGAAGTAAGAGGTATTCAAAACTCTGTATAATCAAGTAATTATTCAAAATCTGAGCAAGTAATGCCCCTTGGGAACTTTGGGTTTCTTGAGACCAGTTTTTGAGGTTTGAAACTCTAAGTAAGCAATAATTTTTTAGGGGTCCAAGTAGAATATCTAGGTCAACTGCTAGGTTTGTAGAAAAGATTCTATATTTTAGGATTATGTTTGATATTTTCATATGCAAAGTGTTTCTAAAAAATTTACAAGGTTTCCAACAACATCATGTATTCAAAAATTACAACAATTGCAAGCAAAAAAAAGAATGAAAGAGAAATATTTAAAATGGTGAATGAAATCCTACCAGAGGAAAAATGAGATAAACATCCAAAATGAAAACATGAAACTGAATGGGAAATAATCTAAATACCTTGACAAAAAATGGGTTGTGAATAATTTACTCTAAAATTGCTCTAGAAGCTCAAACAATGTCATTGAGGATTCATAGGGGTAGTAGCTAGGTTATAAAACATGAAAGCCAATTGGGAAATGAGGTGGAACTTTCTAATTTTTATATTAACCCATGCATTAATGTCAACTAAGTGATACATGTGAGGAAAGTCACATAGGCATTTTGATGATTGTTGGGTTTCATCAATTGCTTTACTTACTTTGGTATATGAGTCAAATAATTACGTAATCTCGATTTATTCTAAGCTTGTGAAGACTTTAAACTTATGAACATTTATTGATTTTACTTATGAATTTAATCAAGAGAAGTAACTTCAAAACTCTGAGTTTCTCTAATTAGTGCTTTGTGGATTTATGAAACTAATTTACTTATCTTTTATGAGAAGTAATGTCATTACACAATTCTGATTTGATTTGAAGAGTGTAACTCAAGTCTATGAAGATAACTTACTTCACCTTTTTGAATAAATAAATCAACTTAAAGAACCTTAGTTGCCTTAGCAATGAATCCAAACACTTAGTTTTTTGAATCTCTTAGAAAGATGGACAAATAAATTTTATGATAATGACCCAGGCAATCATTTTCTAACCTTCTAGACTAATTTGAATAAATCTTGATAATAAAAGCAATTATAATGAAAAGTACTAAAGTCTAAGTCTTATTTAGGGGACTAAGTTTTGACAAGTACAAATGACTCACATAAGATAAAAGAGAAAAAATTCAATAGGGGTATCCCAAAATTCCAAGTATAAAATTTTAGGGATACCAGTTAGCTCCAATTGGGAACATATTTATTTCTATCAAAAAGAATGAAACAAGGATGAGATCATAGTATCTCTAGTTTTGAGTCTTATCTATTGGGTAAGGAGTCATGTAAAAGTCAATCATGAAAAACCTCAAAAAAAAAAACGTTATAAAAAAAAATTGAGGTTTTATTTATATACATACAGGTGTTACCTTATTGCTCAATTCTTATAAAGCTTCAAGTGCTACCCATTGTAAGGCAGATACAGTTCAATTCCATCTTCATAAGCTAGGATGAAACTATCTTTTCTAGTAACTTTCTTTATTGTGAAAGGTCCTTTCCATAGTGAATGAAATTTGTTGTGCATAGCTTTTGGTTTATTTTGCTTGTCCTATAGTAGGACCAAGTCACCAACTTTAAACTTCCTTTCTTGAGCCTTTTTGTCAAAAATCTTTTTTAATTTCATTTGATGATCAGTGAAATGGCTAGAAACTTGAGCATTCACTTCTTTTATCTTAGATAAATAAATAATCCTCTTATCAAGTGAATCTTCATAAGTTGCATCTTTCATATCCTTTGACAATTGTAAAATAGGAAACTTTATGGTGATGGGTATTTCAACATCTATTCCACATAATAACTAAAATGGTGACATGTCAATGGCTTTCTTTTGAATGATCATATTAGCCCATAATGCGTCAAATATATTTTTGTGCTAGGTATGTGTATTATCATCCACTAGCTTATGAATGATTGTCATCAAGTTCTTGTTACTTGATTCCGCATGGCCATTCTCTTGAGGATAGTAATTTGAAGAGTGAACAAATTATATTCTATGTAAATAAAATAAATAAGTTAGTTCAATTGAATAAATGTTAGCCACATTATCTGTTACTATCTTGTGAATAACACCAAACCTTACTACAATGTTTTTCTTGATAAAATCGTATACAACTTCAAAAGTAGCTTTCTTGACAGGAATGGATTCTACCTAATTGCTGAAGTAATTAGTGGAAGTTAAAACATAACAATGGTCTACACTTGAAGAGGGATTCAACATGCTAATGAAATATATGACCCACTAGTGGAATGATTCATTGATTATGACTAGTGCTGACAAATTTAAATGTCCCATAAAATGCTGACATGCTTGACATTTAGAAACACAATCCAAAGTATCCTGGAAAAGAGTGGGCCAATAATACTTTACTCATAAGATTTTATGTGCTATAACTTGTGTTTAAAAGTGACCTCCACATGTTCTATCATGGAACTATTCTAGTAGTCTCTTTTGTTGTTATTTGTCTAGACAATAGAGGAATACACCATCAATTCCTCTTTTATATAAACTATTGTCTTAAAAAATCAAATCCTTTGACTTCATCTTGATGGTCCATTTTTCCTTATGGGTAAGATGAGATATAAATTCTCCATAAGTTAGGAAGAAATCAATCTTACTATACTATTCATCACAAGATCAACAAAAAGAACCATGGACAAATTTTCATCTGATTCATCTAGAAGCAAAGACACCATAGTATCTATATCTTCTAGTTTATTTTCTATCATTAGTTGGCACAAGCCTCTTCCTCTTAATAGATTTTTTAGTTTTATATCTAGATAAACTCTTAAACCTTAGCTACCCAGGTGCCTCGTATCAATACCAACTCTTTTTGAGTTATAATATATTTAATTATAGTGGCATGTTTTTCCATCTATGTATACTTTAGTTCATAACTCATCAATGGATGGCTCATGAAAGCTATGAGAGATTCAATATATTCATCATTTTTTTTGTAGAAGTATGGATAACATGATGTGTTTAGAAGAATAACAATAGAGAATAAATTCCTTATTGAAATCTAGAGGAACCATCACTAGAGCTTGAGATATGGTTGATTTAATCTTTTCAAATACCATCTTTCCTTCAACATTACACTTGAAGTCTTGCTTCTTCTTCATCATGTCATAAATGTGCCTAGTTAACTCAGTGAAGTCAGGAATGAACCTTCTGAAGAAGTTAACCTTACCAAATAATGAATGTACTCATTTATTAGACATAGGCATAGGTATATTTTGAATGGATATCACCCTTTATAGATCAATATTCATTCCTTCCTTTGAGATTATGTGACCAAAAAGCTTCCCTTCAGTCACAACAAATATTGATTTTTTATAATTCAATGAGATCTCATGTTTTATACACTGGATGAGAACCTCTTCTAAATAATCCAAATGATTACCTCTTTCCTTAGAGAAGACTATCAAGTAATCAAGATATACAACTATATTCTTGTTCTTTAAATGTGAAAATTCCAAATCCATCACTCATTGAAAAGTTGCTCCAATATTAACAAGCCCAAAAGGCATCTTTTGATAGGAAAATATCCCCCATGGTGTTGTGAAATTCATGTTGTACTAATCTTCTTCCATCACCTTTATCTGATTATATCCTAAAAATCCATCTAACATGGATAACATTTCTGAGCCAGTAACTACTTGCAAAGTATGATCCATAATAGGTAATAGATAGCTATCCTTCAAACAAGCTTGATTGAAATTATGAAAATGAAGAGACAAATGTATTTGTCCATTCTTCTTTCTTATTGGGACAATGTCAGCTAACCATGCTAAATGATGAATGGGATAAATGATCTTAGCATCAATTAGCATCTGTATTTTAGTGAATATATTACCTATGATCATTGGGTTCTGATGGTGAAGCTTTTTCCAAAAGACTTTACTTTTAGTTGGAGCGGAATGTAGTGTTGTATCTCTTTCAGATGAAAGGTCTTCAGGTCTTTGTAGGACCAAGCAAACACATCAATATATTTCTTGAGAAGCTTAATGAATGCTTCTTTTTCCTTTTGGGAATAACATTTTCTAATGTTGACCATCTTGGGCTCTTCTTCAGTACCCAAATTAACCTATTGTACTTCTAGATAAGAACTCTCACCATACTCTTTATTTTCTTCAAAAATTGATCATTCTTATAAAAAAAATTATTCTAAATAAACTAACCCTTTAAAGATTTTATTTCCCATTAATTGAATCGCATATTCATTATCATCTTGTTCAGGGTCAGTATTACCTTTTATTGTCTAGCATGAAAGCAAACTACTTCCTTCAAAATATAGTTATTCAAAATTATCTTATTGCTCAAGGAAAGTAACTATCTATTTGTCATCATTAAAGACTTGCCACTGATTGACATTGTCTAGAACCTTTGGATGAAAAAACATCTCTACTCTATAGTCACTCTCTTGAAAAAGTGTAGGCTGCTAATTTGGCATGAGCAAATCTATAGTAATTACAATAGAATCAACACTAAAGTTTTGATCATGAGGAACAAAATTGATTGAAAATATTTTAAAATTAAGTATTGCACTCTAAATGCAATCATTATTCATAGTGCCTCATATTATCCTTCTTTACTTGGTATTGGCCATGAATTTGATTTACAATCAACTCAACATCTCCTTGTGCTTTTAAAAGTCTCACTCCTTTTTATTTTTCTTGTTCTAGTCTTATCAATAATGCTTCATACGATGTTGTGTTGTTAGTATTTTCAAACATAAGATTATAAGAGTAAAGATATATCTTACCATCTAGTGATATCAATAAAACCCTAGTACCTAAACAAAGAGAACAATAACTACCATCAAATTCTAGCATCTATATTCTCTCTTCTTCTTGTGTCTCTAGTTCTTATGTGTCTTTGCCCAATTCAAGGCAATATGCTCCATGATCTGATTCTTTAAAAAGAATATGTTATCTTGGATCATCTGGCTTGGAAACTGTATACTTGGATTTTTTCTCATGTTCAAGTTTTTGATTTACACTTTTGATTTGAATATGAGCACAAGACCAATCCATCTTGACTTCTCCCTCAAAGTCTTTGTAGAATTTTTTACTCAACAACATTTCATAATAAGTAGGAACATTTGCAATCAGAATTATCATTTTTAAGTTTTTTATCTAGAAAAGTTGGTAGAACAACTTGAGCATCTTTGATTTGTCCAATCAAGGGAACTTGTATTTCTATTGAGTAACATCTCCCTATTGACTTAGTTAGAGTGAGACTAAGGGCATCGGTTGATTTCACTAGAATGACATTATCAAAATCTCTAGAATCTAGGATATAATTGCTTAATTTGAACCCCTTGATTAAGAGAGATACATAGAATGGCTCTATTCTTTCAGATATGGAAGAAGATGTGGGAGAGGTAGTTGTAGAATTATTTTGAGAAGAGACATGTTTGGGAGTAGGTAAGATACCTTTTGAAGCATTAGTTGTATTATTTGATCCTTTAATTTGAACATAATTAACAAGTATATTTAGTTTATCAGGATATTATCTCAAGTACTCAACTTTTGACATTTGAATCTTAGTTTTCTTGATGTAGTCAATAATGTCAAAAATTATGAGTGACTGTCTTATGAGTTTGAAAATAAGATGTTGTATACTTATCATTTGGGGTAAGAGAAGTGGGTAAATGACTACCTCTTTTGAGAATGCTAACATCTGGCATGATGTCTTCGTTCTCTTTCCATTCTTCCTTGAAAGATTTTTCACCAACTTACCGAGTTTGTGATCTTTTAAACACTACAAAAGAGTGACTATGATCCTCTTCAATAATTTATTCATAATCACTTTCTGATTAATATTTAAGGTAACCTATATTAGAGTCACTAGTAGGATCTACAAAATTATTCTCATTAGCAAATCTTTGATCAAAATCAATAGCCATATGATCTTCTTCATTCATTTTTTATGTGATTTTTTGGAGCATCTTCAATTGATAATATTTTTGGAGATCTAGCAATATGATTCTAGTTCTGATTATTGAAATTACATGTAGGTACATTCATGATAGGAGCAAAATTATCACTTTGAGAAATTTACCTTTTAACTTACAGTAAGTCATTAGACAGTCTCTACAACAAGGGATTTGTAGTGGTTTGCAATATAATTGAAGCAAAAATATCCACCTTTGAAGTTGTCTTCTTAATATTTCCAACCATAATAAGGTCATCCTTAACCTCTATAACAATATTTTGAGTTATTTCTAAATCCACAAGATGTGTTTTACATAGTTGATAACTAACCTTTGATAACTGAGCACTGATGAAAAAACACTTTTGATTATCATCAGAGGGTTGATCAACCTAAGGTATTTCGTAGAGTAGTATGTTAAATTTAAAAATTAAATTTTGTATGTTTTCATGTGGCTCTTTTTTAAGCTGAGTCAACTAGGTGAGCAATATGTGTGAGTATTCAACAACTTTAAACCATTTTTTAAATTTCTCACACATAAAGGCCAAATTGGTTATGATTCTAGGAGCCAAATGGTATAACCATTATGTAGCTAAATCATGTAAGTTTTTAATGAAGACTGACAGATCTTCATGTTTAACACCAATCACTCTATAAGAAATAAAGAAAGAAACTAAGCACTCATCTAGACTCTATTTTCCATCCCCTATGAGCTTATGAAAATTCTTTATTAACCCCTTAATAAATTCATGGAGAGGAGGAGTTAAATTCAATGGGCCAATCACTGCCTCCCTAAGGAATAGGAAGTTGTTGGACCATCCTTATGAGAATAAGAAATTGAGGATTAACAGATTGGATTATTCCTAAAGAATTATGTTGCAATTGATTCATAGGAGTTCGCACTTGTTTTATAAGTAAAAGACCTGTTATTCTTATTCTATTTTGGGGAGGGAAGCTAAAATTAAACCATTATTTTAATTGAAAGAAGGCATCCATATGACCTCACTCTCTTATTTCCTAGTGAAAGTTTGATTTGCCAGATTGAAGCGCTTATGCTTCTCTAAGGATTTGTTTAAGTTACTTTATAGTTATAAGCAAAGACATAGTGAATGATTACTTGACATGAAAAAACATAAGATAAACAAATTATTTCTTTTAACATGAATCAACTCAAGATAAGCAAAGCATTTCTTTTAGACAAGTAAAGCTATCTTCACAAAACATGTGTTTCTATTCAAAAGTGCACCTTTATTTTTGATGCATCTTCTTATATGGCAGTGTGGAAAATATGCAATTTTGGATAACTAACCACTAGTATATGTACCTATCTTACCCTTTTGTGGATAATCTAATCTAGTTCTGGTTTGGTTAAATTTGTGTTCCCTAGTGGAGTCACAAGAAACTATTGGCTAGATATTTTGTAGGTTAGCAAAGATACCAAGACAATCATGGGATTAAATCCCCTTAATTTAATGGTAAAGCTTATGTATGCTTATGTTAATCTACTCTAACTATTCATGCTTTTAGTTATTCATAATTTATATAAATTATGCACAAATTATCTTATTTTTGGGTATTACTTAAATCACAAAGTTCATGAACCATAACAAAGTGATTTTACAACAAGTAAATAGATGATTCAAAAATTCTGAAAATAATTTCTTAGAATGTGGAGAATGAAAAGACTTAAATATGTGAGAAAAAAATAAATTGTACTTCACAAGTAGTTTTGCAGAGCTTATTGTATCCATAAAAACATATAAGCTAGGATAATTCTTTTCAGCAAATGATTAATAAGGATTTGTACTCATATTTAGATTAAGAGATAACACAAAGTTTATCATTTTGATCCTCATAGAATGCATCAAAAAATCTCCCTAGACATAAAGTTCTATAGAAATCCACTTTCTTCTTATTCACTTTGAACAAATTTCATACAAAAAAATATACATAAATCTAAATGCAAAGTTTTAGATTGCTTAAAATTTCTTGTACCTCAGTTACAGTTACTTTCCAAACATTACCATCCATTGGCACATAGTCCTTCACCAATATTTATACTATTTTAGATATCAAAAATAATTAGGAGACAACTCCTTGAACTTCCCATGTGGTATGCCAAATTCTAAAAATTGTTAAGAGATGTTTCTCCTGAATTTATCCTATATGGCATGCAATGAATAATGACATGTAACACTTCTTGGTTTTACTATTTGGATCAAATACAACTTCCTTTCATGTTGTGTGGATATTTTTTATGTTTTCTTATATAAAATGACTTCAAGTAATGATGTCTAGACAAGTTATGTGAGTCTTATATTTTACAAAGCAACTTACTTTTACAAGTAACATCTTTGAGTGACATTACTTAAAAGGTAATTACTTAAAACAAAATTATTTTAAATACATTTTTGAAGAAAATATAATAAAATTAAAGAAGTTGAGAAGAGAAGTAATATAAATTGTTCTAATTCACGAACCTCTATTCTGAAATTTTTTCCATACTTGATATGTTGATATATCATAAATTAAATGGCTACATCATTTGATTTGGAAATTTATTGCCTTTTTGTTTCAAACCTTAGTAGTTTATTATCCATATTCTTGCAATAACCTTTCACCTTCTCAAGCTTAGGTTCTAGCCTCTTGACATGTTGTTGACTTTTTATCAACTCCTTCATTGATTTTGTTGTGAATGGAATCATGGCCTTTTTAATTACTTTCTTGAATTGTTCATGTAATTGATCATGTGTTCTCAATGTTTCTTTAGATCAAACATTCATGAGGTAGGAGATACAATCCTATAGATCTATTTTTACGTTGCAAGCATCTTCTTCTAGAGTTTTTATTTCTTCTAGCATTTCTATAAAAATATGCATGCGAAAAGATATGATTTGATCTTCTTTCTTTGATTTTGTAACTGATCCCTATGGAATAATATTTTCTTCAATAAAAATATTTTTACTTAAGGCATTTATTCATTAAAGGCTTTACTATTACAATTCAGATATTCCATTCTCACTTTCAATCTTCATCATTATTTTTAGCTATGCCAATTTCTTCTCAATATCAGCCAAATTCCCTAGAACTTTAAAAAACCATTTCTATGTAGTTTTTGTATCATTTTCTCTATCCATTCATCAATTGCTTTGGCATTGTCACTAGTTTTCTTTACCTCAGTTACTTTTTACTGATCAAACACATCTCCTGAAAGTAATGATTGTTGAGGATCAGATCTTTCCACTTTGGCAATTATTTCACACAACTTAGAAATTTGTTCCTTTAACTTGGTTTTATCAACCTTCTCTTCATCAAGCTTCTAAAAAAGAATATTGATAAGGGTCCATGTGACCTACTTTAGGCCCTCTGTAGTGACTTCTCCAAGGGATACCTTTATGATTACTAAGTCTTCTTCAGTGATTTTACCTTTATGTTTACCCTATAGAGTAACTGATATTTCTTCAAATTTATGACCTGAAGGCTCAATTATCAGCTTTGAAGTCACTCTAGCAATATTGGTCTTTTTACCATTATGATCAAGACTTTTTAGAAGTTGTAAGTCTATCTCCTCCAAGTTAATTTCTTATTTTGACTTAGGAGCTATTTGCAATGCCAACCATGAAGAAAATTTTTTACCAGTGGAAATGGTTGAATGTATTACCATTTGTTGATGATTATCTCTCACCATTATCTCTTAGGAAGGAACTTCCTCTACATCTAGAATACCTTGAACAATATTGGAAACTATTTTTTCGTCTTTCTCTTTATCTTTCTCTACCACTTTCTCTTTCTCTACCTCTTTGTTTTTCTCTACCTCTGTGTCTTCTCTAATGCTTTTATCCTCAAGTTTGAATATTACTTTTTATTGTGATACCTTCTGAGATGAGATCACTTCTCTAATAATTACTTATTCTAGATTTTTTTATGTAGGAACAAGATTTATGGTAGGTTGATCATCAGAATGAGGTGGAGGTGGAGTAATATGTGGATAATATGGGGGTGGAGGAGGAGGAACATCATTCTCCTTTTGAATAAATTTCATAGAAAGTTTAAAGCTAGGAGACTTTAGAGGTGGCATGAGTATGGATGGATCAACATATTTCACTACTAGATATATACTTTTCACTGGTAATAAAGATTAATATGTGATGGGTATGATATAAATAGGAGTGGTAGAAGGAAGAGTGTCTATGGAAGATACTAGAGGATATGCTAGGGTAACTAGCTGAACTAGCTCCTTTTATTTTACAAAAAAATATGTGTCATTAGCATTATTCTTGAGTTTCAACTTATTCTTGGGCTCTTAACTACTTTATCTTTGCATTTATTTCCTCTTATGACTTACTTGGCCAATTTCTATCATTATTATCTCCTTTATGTAGTAGCCCTTCCTGAGAAGCCATATTGAAGTCATATAAAGAACTAATGAAGTTCTCTTAGCAATATTTTCAACTTGATTTTTCTTGTAGTCAATTTCTAGTAGTGGAGCACTATCTCCTCCCATTGCATGATAAGAATCATGAATTACATACCCATCATCTTCCATGTCTTCAAGAATTGTATCTAAATCCAATGAATGAATTTGTTCAATAACCATTCTATTATTATCCATCCTTCTCACTTCAAATTCATCTCTGCAATCAATCCAAAAGTCTTCAAGTGTAGGGATATGCACATATTCAAGATAAATTAGGTTTTGTGTTATTCCTCTACAATCAAAATTTGATCTAGCCTCAAAATGTGACTGATTAGTATCATCTTTATTTGTACCTTTTTATCCTTATAAATACTTGCATAATGATAATGACCAATAACAATAGGAAAACCAACTTAAGAATGGTGTACTTATGACTATAGATTATATAATTCTACTAGCTACCTACACAACTCCATAAAAATCCATTTATCACTAGGATACCTTGGCAATTTGACTAGTGTTCCTGTGAAACCACCAACTCTTATATATGTGAAATTCAAGAATTGAATAAAAATACACCCAAAATAGGAAAATGCCTCCCAAGTTGCATTAGATACTATCTTGGCCTTTAAAGTAACATTCAATTTACAAATAACTTCATAAAATAATGTGTCATTTACCCTTTTATAGTGCTTCAATTATTCAAAAAGATTCAATTAAGGGTAATATTCATATATGGGATCTATTGCCAACAACCCTTTGTAGTCAACCTAGAAAAGGCTTCATTCGATGTTGTAGCATATACTAAATATGAAATAATTTTGAAGTCAAGAGTCTATAATACATTACTCAACTATTGATCAATATTATCATGTATCATTCTTGAACATTCAATCATAGCAAAACTCCTATTGACATCAATCGCCCTTATGTAAGCATACATCTAGGTAAAAAAGTTCCTAGCATTTTTCTCTCCATTGATTCTATAAAATAACTACATGATGTCATCAACTTCTTAGACCAAGTTAGACCTCACTATTTTCTTTGAAAACCTTAATGGTTGTTTTGGCTTCTTTAGATAAGTAGTATTCATTATCTTAATATAATCTGTTATTTTATTCTCCCATTGATTTTTAGCTTTTTCCATTGATAAGTCAAGCACTTTAGGTCTTGTTGAGATCTTCAAATAATAGTCAAAATACTGAACATCTAATCTAAACACCATATAACTTGCATTATCTTTTATTATCCTTGTGAGAGAATTATAATACTTGGCACATTCTAGAACAAATTCAGGAAGTTGTGCAGATCTTGGGAAAGATGCAACATGCAAGATTCTAATGTTTGTCATTACTTACATGAGTGGTGTTTTTATTATGGATTTAGACCTTTCCAATAACTCATTTATGAAAACATGTCTCATGTCAATATCACTAATTTTAGATAATTTGAATGCAATGCAAGACTCAATGGGATATCCCTTGTATTCATACTTCATCTTTGCTTCTTTTGACTTCTCAACTCTTTTTGTTTTTGTCTTTCCTCTCCTACTTGGCCCTAGAACTTCTTCAAGTGTAAGCTTAGGAACTTATTCAATTATATTTGCTTCTTCTTCTACTCCTAACATTTTTTGTGATTAACTCTAGAAAGACTTGGTAAATGCTCTTGAAAACTTAGTAATTGTTCTTATTGCTTTAGAAAAGGTTGAAAAACTGAGTTAAGTTATTTTCTTATGTAACAATCCTAAGAAATATTCAAGTATTAGGAACTTCAAGTAGTAGTAAACCTTGAAAACTCTGTGTCATAATTTCAAAAAGGTTTGGTTATTTATCAAGTCTTCAAGATTGAAAACTCTGAGCAAGTGATAGGTATTTATAACTTCAAGTTTATTTAGGTAAGTTATTGGGTTTCTTTGGGAAATCTACTAGGGTTGGAAAACATGATGAATTAGAAGCAATAGGTAGTCATAACTCTAGATAAGAAAACAATTATTCAAAATCTAAGCAATGCCCCTTAAGAACTTTGCATTTCTTGAGACCAGTTGCTCGGGTTTGAAACTCCAAGTAAGCAATAATTCATGAGGGGTATGGGTAGATGATCTAGGTCAACTACTAATATTTAATAAAAGATTCTATCTTTTAAGATTTTTTTTGATATTTTCATATGCAAAGTGTTTCTGAAGAATTTACAAGGTTTTCAACAACATCATGTATGCAAAAATGATAAACAATTGCAAGCAAAACAAGGAATGACAGAGAAACCTTCAAAATGATGAATGAAATCCTAATACATAAAAAACAAGATAAACACCTAAAATGGAAAAATGAAATGGAAGGGGAAACAATATAAATACCTCATCTACAAATGGGTTATAAATAATTTTCTCCAAAATCGCTCCATACACTCAAACAATGTCACTAGAGATTCACAGGGGTAACAACTAGGTTAGAAAACTCAAAATCTAGGTGGAAAATGAGGCGAAATTTTTTAATATTTATAATAACCCATGCATTAATGACAACTAAGTGACACATGTGAGGAAATCTACATAGGCATTTTGATGATTTTCAAGTTTGATCAACTACTTTGCTTAATTTGGTCTATGAAGTCAAGTAATTACTCAATCTTGATTTGGTCCAAGCTTGTGAAGACTTTAGACTTATGAAACTTTATTGATTTTATTTATGATGTTAATCAAGTGAAGCAAATTCAAAACCCTGTGTTGTTCTAATTAGTGCTTTGTAGGTTTACGCAACTACTTTACTCAACTTTTAGAAGAAATAAAGTCATTGCGTAATTCTGATTTGATCTGGATGGTGTAACTCGAGTCTCTGAAGACAACTTATTTCACCTTTTTGAATAAGTAATGCAATTGAGAGAACCTGAGTTGGCTTAGCAATGAATCCAAACACTTAGTTTTTTGAATCTCTTATAAATATTGACAAATGGGTTGTATGATAATGACCCAAGTAGACATTTTATAACCTTCTAGAGTAATTTGAAGTAATCTTGGTAACAAAAGCAATTACAATGAACATTACTAAAGTCTAAGTCTTATTCATGGGACTAAGTTTTGATAAGGACAACTGATTCACATAAGACAAAAGTCAAAAATTTCAAAAGGGATATCCTAAAATTCACAATGTTAAATTTTGGGGACACCAGTTGGCTCCGATTGGAGACATCTTTATTTCTATAAAAAAGAATGAAACAAGAGTGAGATCCTAGTATCTCTAGTTTTGAGTCTTGTATATTGGGTAAGAAGTCATGTAAAACCCAATCATGAAAAACCTTAAAACAAACAAATATATATATATATATATATATATATATATATATATATATATATATATATATATATAATAACATTTTATTTATATACATATAGGTGTTATCCTAATGCTTCATCCTAGCTTATTAGGATAGAATTAAACTGTCGCTACCTTATAATGGGCAGCATTTTAAGCTTTATAAGAACTGAGCAGTAGGATAACAATTGTATGTATATAAATAAAATGTTATTTTTTATTATATATATATATATATATATATATATATATATATATATATATATTATAGGATAACACATGTATGTATATAAATAAAATTTTATTTATTATTATTATTATTATTATTATTATTATTATTATTATTATTATTATTATTATTATTATTATTATACACACACACACACACACACACACACACACACACACACACACATATAAGAATTGAACCACCGCTACCTTATAATGGGCAGCATTTTAAGCTTTATAAGAACTGAGCAACAGGATAACACCTGTATGTATATAAATAAATTATTATTATTATTATTATTATTATTATTATTATTATTATTATTATTATTATTACAAAAGAAAAAATAACATTTTATTTATATACATATAGGATAACACCTGTATGTATATAAATAAAATGTTTATTATTATTATTATTATTATTATTATTATTATTATTATTATTATTATTATTATTATATAAGAATTGAACTGCCACTACCTTATAATGGGTAGCATTTTAAGCTTTATAAGAACTGAGCAGTAGGATAACACCTGTATGTGTTATCCTACTACTCAGTTCTCATAAAGCTTAAAATGCTACCCATTATAAGGTAGCGGCAATTCAATTCTATCCTAATAAGCTAGGATGAAGCTATATTTTCTAGTAACTTTCTTTATTGTGAAAGGTCCATCTGATAGTGCATCAAATTTTTCGTGCATCCATTTTGGTTCATTTCTCTTGTCCCATAGTGGGACCAAGTCGCAAACTTCAAACTTTCTTTCTTGAGACTTTTTGTCAAAAATATTCTTTACTTTCATTTGATGATTAGTTAAATGGTCATCAACTTAAGTATGCACTACTTGTAGCTCAAATAAAAACATAATCCTCTTATCAAGTGAATCTTGATAAGTTGCATCTTCAATAGCATTTGATAATTTTACAATAGATAACTCTATGGTGATGGGTATTTTAACATCTGTTCCATACAACAACTGAAATGATGACATGTCAATGGATTTCTTTAGAATGATTCTATTAGTCCATAATGCATTAAATATCTTCTTGTGCTAGGTATGTTGATTATCATCTAATAGCTTGTGAATGATTTTCATCAAGTTATTATTACTTGATTCAGCTTGGTCATTCCCCTAAGGATAGTAATTTGAAGAGTGAATTAATTATGTTCTGTATAAATAATAGAAATAAGTTAGTTCAACTAAATAAAATTTAGCTATATTATCTATTACTATCTTGTGAGGAACACCAAACCTTACTATAATGTTTTTCTTGATAAAATCACATGCAAATTTAGAAGTAGATTGCTTGACAGGAATGGCTTCTACCCACTTTTTGAATTAATTAGTGGTGATTAAAACATAACAATGAACTGCACTTGAAGAGGGATTCAACATGTCAATGAAATCTATGCCCCACTAGTGGAATGGTTCATTGATTATGACTAGTTTTAAAGGCAATACTAGCAACTTTAAATGTCCCACAAAATGCTGACATGTTTGACATTTAGAAACCCAATCCAAAGTATCCTAAAAAAGAGTGAGCCAATAGTACCTTTCTCATAGGATTTTGTGTTGTAACTCATGCTAAAAAGTGACCTCCACATTCTCTATCATAAAAAATTTTCAGTAGTCTCTTTTATTGTTATTTATCAACACAAGGGATCAAGACACCATCAATTCCTCTTTTATACAAACCATTTTCCCAAAGGACAAAATCCTTTTGACTTCAGCTTGATGGTCCATTTTTTATTATGTTTAAGATGAGTTAGACATTTTCCAAAAGTTAGGAAGAAAGCAACCTTACTGTGCCATTCATCAACAAGATAAAAAATGAAGAACCATGGGCAAATTTTCATCTGATTCATCTTGAAGCAAAGACACCATAGTATCTATGTCATCTGGTTTACTTTATATCATTATTTGGCACAAGCCTCTTCCTCTTAATAGCTTTGTTAGTTTGATATCCAGATCAAACTCTTGAACCTTAGCTACCCAAGTGCCTCTTAGAAATCTCAACTCTTATTGAGTTAGAATAGATTTAATTGTAGTGTCAGGTACATATACTTTAGTATGTGAACATAAGATATAGTACCTAAAAGCTTTGCATGCTTTGACTGTAGTAAATGTGTGATTTTCCATCTATGTATACTTTAGTTTATAACTCTTTAATGGATGGATCATGAAAGATATGAGAGATTCAATATCTTTATCATTATTTTATAGAAGTATGGCTGACATGGTATGTTCAAAAAAATAATAATAGAGAATGAATTCCTTACTAAAATCTAGAGAAACCAGCACTGGATCTAGAGCTATCGCTACTTTAATATTTTCAAATGCCATCTTTTCTTCAGAATTTGACTTTAATTCTTTCTTCTTCATCATCATTTCAAAAATGTGGTGAGTTAATTCGACAAAGTTAGGAATGAACCATCTAAGGGAGTTAACCTTACCAAAGAATGAATGCACTCCTTTCTTGGACATAGGCATAGGTAGAATTTGAATGACTTTCTCCCTTTATGTATCAATATTAATTCCTTCCTTTGAGATGATGTGACCAAGAAGCTTCTCTTCAGTCACAAAAAATATTGATTTCTTAGGATTCAATGAGATCCCATGTTTCTTCCACTAGATGAGAAAATCTTCTAAATTAGCCAAATGATTACCTCTTCTTGGAGAATACTATCAAGTCATCATTATATACACCATAATCTTGCTATTTAAATGTGTAAATTTCAAATCCATCACTCATTGAAAATTTTCTCTAACATTAAAAATCCCAAAGGGTATCTTTTGATAGGCAAATGTCCCCCATGGTGTTGTGAAAGTCATCTTGTACTGATCTTCTTCCACCACTTTTATCTAATTATATCCTAAAAATATATCTAACATGGATAAAATTTATATGCCTATAAATACTTACAACGTATGATCCATAATATGCAATGGATAGTTATCCTTCAAAGAAGCTTGATTGAGATTACAAAAATCAATACACAAACGTATTTCTCCATTCTTCTTTCTTACTAGGACAATGTTAGATAACCATTCTGAATGATGAATGTGATAAATGATCATAGAATCAAGTAGCTTCTATATTTTAGTAAATATATTACATGTTATCATTGGTTTATGATGGTGAAGCTTTTGCCTAAATGGCTTTACTTCTGGCTGGAGCAGAATATAATGTTCTACCTCTTTCAGCTAAAAGGTTTTTAGGTTTTTGTAGGACCAAACAAACACATCAATATATTTATTGAGAAGCTTAATTAATTCTTCTTTTTCCTCTTGGGAACAACATTTTCCAATTTTGACCATCTTGGGCTCTTCTTTAATACCCAAATTAACTATTGTACTTTTGGATAAGAACTCTCACCATACTCTTTCTTTTTCTTTAAAATTTGATCATTCTTATCAAAAATTTATTCTATAGAAACTAACCCTTTAAATATTTTATTTCACTTTGATTGAATCACATCTTCATTATCATCATGTTCAGGGTCAATATTACCTTTTGTTGTTTGGCGTGGAAGTAAACTACTTCCTTCAAAATATAATTCTTCAAAATTATCTTGTTGCTCAAGGAAAGAATTTATTTATTGTCATCATTAAAGACTTGCCACTAATTGACATTATTTATAACCTTTTGACAAAAAGTCATCTCTACTCCATAGCCACCCTCTTGAAAAGTGAAGGCTACTAATTTGGCATGAATAGAGTTGTGGTAACCATAAGACAATCAGCTCTAGAGTTTTGATCACAAGGAATGAAATTGACTAAAAAGGCTATAAAATCAAGTATTACACTCAAAACTCAATCTTATCCTTCTTTAGTTGGTATTGGCCACAAATTTACTTTACAATCAACTTAGCATCTCCTTGTGCTTTTAGATGTTTCACTCCTTTTTCTTTTGCTTGTTCCAATCCTAATAATAGTGTTTCATACTCTGCTATTTTTTTAGTATTTTCAAATATAAGCTTGTAAGAGTAAGTATATACCTTACCATCTAGTGATATCAATACAACCCCAGCACCTAAACCAAGAGAATAAAAGTTTCCATCAAATTCTAGCATCCACATTTTCTCTAGTTCTTGTGTGTCCTTACCTAATTCAAGGTAATAGACTCCATGATCTTATTCTTCAAAAAGAAAATGTGATCTTGGATCATCTAACTTGAAAACTGTACTTGGATTTCTTCTCAGGTTCATGTATTTGATTTACCCCTTTGATTGGAATATGAGCACAAGACTAATCCATATTGACTTCTCCCCCCAAGTCTTTGAAAAAGTTTCTACTCAACAACATTTCATAGGAAATAGGAATATCTATTACCAGAGTTGTCATTTTAAGAATTTTATCTGGAAAATCTGTTAGAACAGCTTGAGTATCTTTGATTTGTCCAATCAAGGGAACTTGTCTTTCCATTGAGTAACATCTCCTTATTGACTTAGTTAGAGTGAGGCCAAGGGAATCATCTACTTTAGCTGACATAACATTATCAGAAGCTCCAAAATCTAGGATACAATTATTCAACTTGAACCTGTTGATCAAGAGAGATTCATAGAATGTATCTATTCTTTTATATGTGGAAGAAGATATGGGAGAGGTAGTTGTAGTATTATTTTAGAAAGATACCTCTTTTGGAGTAGGCAAGATACATTTTGAAACATTGGTTTTATTATTTGATCCTTTACTTTGAATATACTTAACTAGTCTATTCAATTGATCTGGATAGGACCTCAAGTATTCAAATTCTGACATTTGAATCTTAATTTTCTTGATGTGGTCAATAATGTCAAAAGAAGGGATCGATGTAAATAAAGTAGGATTAATTTCATAAGTATGAGTGAATGGCTTATGAGGTTGAGAAGAAGATGCTGCATAATTATCTTTTGGAGCAAAATAAATAGGTAAAGGACTACCTCTTTTGAGAATGCTAAGATCTGGCATGGAGTCTTCTTTTTCTTTCCATTCTTCCTTGGAATATTTTTTACCAACTTGTTGAGTTTTTGATCTTGTAAACACTACAAAAGAGTGACTATGATCCTCTTCAAGAATTTTTTTCATAATCACTTTATGATTGATATTCAAGGTAGCTTATATTGGAGTCACTATTAGGATCTACAAAATCATCCTCATAATCAAATCTTTGATCAAAATCAGTAGCCATATGATTTTCTTCATTCATTTATACATGATTTTTTAGAGAATCTTTAATTTATAGTCTTTATGGAGGTCCAACAATATGATTTTGGTTTTGAATATTGAAATTTTATGTAGGTGCATTCTTGATAGGAGCAAAATGAGCACCTTGAGCAATTTGCCTTTTAACTTTTAGTAAGTCATTAGCCAGTTCTAGCAATAGGGGATCTATAGTGGTTTGAAATGTAGTTGAAGTAGAAACATTCACATTATAATTTGTATTCTTAATCTTTTCAACCATAATAATGTCATCTTTAACCTCTATAACAATGTTTTGAGTTGTTGCTAAATCAACAAAACATGCTCTACATAGCTGATAGCTAACCTATGATAACTAAGCACTGATGAAAAATCACTTCTAGTTATCACCAGTGGGTTGACCATCCTGAGGTATTTTGTATATTAGTATGTTAAATTTATAAATTAAATCTTGTATGCATTCATGTGGATCTTTTTTACGCTGAGTCAACTGTGTGAGAAATATGTGTGTCTTTAGCAACTTTAAACCTTTTTTTCAAATTTCTCATGCATAGTGTCCCAATTGATTGTGGTGCTAGGAGCCAAATGGTAAAACTATTCTATAGCTAAATTATGTAAGGTTTCAATGAAGAACCTGATTGACACATGTTTATGTTCAACGCCAATCACTCCACAGGCTATAGATAAAGTATCTAAGTGCTCATCAAGATTATATTTTTCATCCCTTATGAAATTAGGAAAGTTCTTTCCTGACCCCTTAGACAATTCATGGAGAGGATTTAAATTTAATGGGCCAATTGCTACCCCCCAAGGAATAGGAAGTTTTTGCACCATCCTTCCAAGAATAAGAAATTGAGGATTAGCAGGTTGGATTATTCTTGAAGAATTATGTTGCAATTGATTCAAAGGAGTTCATACTTATCTGACAAGCAAAAGAATTATTCTTTTTATTTTATTTTGGGGAGGGAAGCTAAAATTAAACTATTCATGTAATTGAAATAAGTCATTCATTTGGCCTCCAGCTCTTCTTGCCCTAGTGAAAGGTTGATTTTCTAGATTTAAACACTTATGCTTCTCTAAGGATTTATTTAAATTACTTTAGATTTATAAGCAAAGACTTGATGAAGTATTACTTGAAATGCAACAAATTAAGATAAACAAAGAATTTATTTTGACATGAAGCAACTTAAGATAATCAAAGCATTTATTGTAGACAAGTAAATTTATCTTCATAAAACATGCATTTCTATTCACAAGTGCATCTTTATTTTGCATGTAGATTCTTATACGATAGTGTGGAAAACATGTAATTTTTGATAACTAGCCACTAATCTACGTCTATTTTACCCTTGAGTGGATAATCTAATCTAGTTCTGGTTTGGTTAAATTTGTGTTCCCCATTGGAGTCATCGAAAATTATTGGCTAGATATTTTATAGGCTAGAAAAGATACCTAAGTAGTAATGGGATTGAATCCCCTTCATTTAATAGTGAAGCTCTTGTCTACTTATGTTTATCTACTCTAACTATTCACACTTTCATTTATTCACAATTTATATAAATTATGAATAAATTATCTTATTTTTTGGTATTACTTTAATCACAAAATTCATGAACCATAATGTAGTGATTTTGAAAAATTAAGCAACTGATTCAGAATATATGCAAAGAAGTTCTTAAAATATGAAGAATGAAAATACTAGAATATGTGAGAAAGAACAAAATTGTACTTCACAAGTAGTTTTGCACATAGCTTATTGTATCCATACAAATAGATAAACATATAAGATATGATAATTCTTTTTAGAAAATTATTAAGAAATATTTTAACTCATATTCAGATTAAGTGATAACACAAAGTTTACCATTTTAATCCTCATAAAATTCATCGAAAAATCTCCGTAGATGCAAAGTTATTCAATAATCCAATTTTTTCTTATTCACTTTGAACAAAGTTCATACCAAAAAACATACAAAAATCTAAACACAAAGTTTTAGATTGCTTAAACTTTCTTGTACCTTAGCTACAATCACTTTCCAAAAATTACCATCCCTTGGCATGTAGGACTTCACCCATATTTTTACTATTTTAGATATCAAAAACAATTATGAGACAACTCCTTGAACTTCCCATGTGGTACACAAAATTTTGAAAATCATTGAGAGACGTCTTTTTTGAATTTATCTTGTGTGGCATGCAATTTTTAATGACATGTAGCCCTTCTTGGCTTTACTGTTTGGATCAAATATAGCTTCCTTGCAAGTTGCGTAGATCTTGCTTAAGTAATTATTTTTAGAGTGACATTACTTTTACAAAGCAACTTACTTTTACAATAGCTTCTTTGAGTGACATTGCTTATAAATCAATTACTTAAAACAAAATTAATTTAAATACATTTCTAAAGAAAATAGAAGAAAATTAAAGAAGTTGAGAAGAGAAGTAATATAAATCATTCTAATTCATGAACCTTGATTGTGCACTTTTCCCTATACTCGATATGTTGATAAATCATAAACTAAATGGTTGCATCATCTGATTTAGAAATTGATTGCAATTTTTTTTTCAAACCTCATTAGCTAATTCTCTAGATTCTTGCAATTACATTTCACCTTCTCAAGCTTAGGTTCTACCCTCTTGACCTGTTGATTTTTTATCAACTCCTTTATTGATTTTTCTATGAATGGAGTTGTGGCCTTTTCAATTAATTTCTTGAATTTTTGATGTAATTTTTCAAGTGTTCTTGGAATTTTTTTAAACCAAACATTCATAAGGTAGAAGACACAATCCTTCAGATCTAATTTTTACATTTCAAGCATCTTCTTCTAGAGTTTTTATCTCTTCCAGCATTGCTCCAAAAATATGCATGTGAAAATATATGATGTGATCTTCTTGATTTTCTTTTATAACCTATCCCTCTAAAAAAATCTTTTCTTCAATAAAAATGTTTTCTCTTAAGTCATTTATTCATTGAAGGCTTTCCTATTGTAATTCAAATATTTCATTCTCACATTCAATCTCCTTCACCATTATTTTTAGTGGTGCCAATGTTTTCTTAATATCAGCCAAATTACGTAGTTACTCAAGAAACCATTCTATGTAGTTTGTATCATTTTCTCTATCCATTCATCAATTGCCTTGTCCTTGTCACTAGTTTCCTCTACCTCAGTTATTATTTATTGATCAAACACATCTCCTGAAAGTAATGATTATTGAGGAACACATCTTGCCACTTTGGTAATTATTTCACACAACTTAGAAATTTGTTCTTGTTGTCTCCAAATCTTGCATCCTAGAAGAGGGTTGTTTAGTTCTCCTCCAGATTTGGGCAATGTTGGGACATTTCTAGGCTTGTGGGTGTGCCTATAAGTGAAAATGATCCTCTAGGTTGAAAGGGATAGCTCCTTGATTTAGATGTTTGTGCAATAAAACTATTGAACCAATTTGTATTAGTGAAAAGAGTCAGAAGTTTACATAAATGAAAATCCTAGTCTAAAATGGTGATATACTAAGAATTAATATCCACATGTATGCCCTATACTTATGCATAATACAATAAAATATAGTTTATAAATCAAGATCTAGAAGATTCCAACATAAGTATTTCAATGTAGAGACAAAATAAAT
Organism: Torreya grandis; assembly: GCA_037957365.1. Classification (NCBI taxonomy): domain Eukaryota; kingdom Viridiplantae; phylum Streptophyta; class Pinopsida; order Cupressales; family Taxaceae; genus Torreya; species Torreya grandis. Next base: position 4,496,774 of record JARHVA010000345.1, on the reverse strand, counting down.
GAGATCACATAAGGTAAATAACTGGAAAAGACAACTTGTATAGTCCAAAAAAGGGTTACACATGTGCAAAAACTCATACAAATAGAATGCACTCTACATGACTTGTTAGATCAACTCTTTGCTAAAAATCATGAAGGATAGATAACATAAGGATAAAACATCACTGGCTATTACTCTATGTCTCTTACATACCTAGGCAAATGTCTAGAACTTAGAAATAAAATAGACTTATGCTTCTTTGCTCAAAGGCAAGAAAATGGAAAAACATTCTAGCAGGGCTTCACCATACTATCTATGGATGATAAAACAAGATCCCAAGGGTCCTATTTATAGTTAAAGATGGAGATAAGAGAGATATCTTGGGAGCCAAAATAAAAGCCTCCAAAATGGTTTGCAGTCACCATCCTAGTGAAACTGATTCTAGTTGTTCTCTCATTCAATTGGAGTTTGTCCTTCTCTTTGATTCACCCTCTTGAAATGACCAAGATCACTGCAAAATCAATGGTGAGATTAACCTCCATGATAAATGGTTTGGATCACTCCTGTAAACCTTATATTCCTCCTGAAGGCTCCCATGTTTTGCACTGTAGACCCATTCAAGCCTTCTGAATGGCTTAACTTATAAACCTATAAGTCAAGCATGTTGGGAAACCCAATTTACACTATATTTTCCCTTTTGTGTTATTCAAATGCTTCTAATTATGAAATTCATAATCAAATCTTGTTGGAAACCCAATTTTCACTACAAAGTCATTCAGGTTTTCCAAGTGACTTTATTTCTTACTTACTCATTCAGGTTCTTTGATTACTTCTACTTATAAAAGTTATAAGCAAAGCTTGTTGGGAAACTTGATTTACACTACAGAGTCATTCAGGTTTTCCAAGTGACTTTCCTTATTATTTTAAGACTTTAAGCATGAATTTGACATCTTGCAGCACATCATGTCTTTGAATCCCAATGGCTAGTTAGCCACCTTGAATTTGACATCCTACAACACATCATGTCCTTGAATCTCAATGGATAGTTGGCCACCCTAAATTTGACATCCTACATCATGTCATGTCTTTGAATCCCAATAGCTAGTTGGTTGTATTAAAATTTACATCCTATGCTATGTCATGGGGATCCATTGGGTTAGTTTTATTGTTTTAGGCAATTTTCTCAATGTAATTCCTTTGAATAATTTGTCTGAAAGAATTATTTTAGGGATTTTTCTTGAAAGGCAATGGCTAGTTCCTTTGGGAATTTTTCCTGAAGAACACTTGAGAAAGTGTCCTTTGGAAAAGTTTTGAAGGACACTTGAGGGTGGCACAAAGTCACTTTGGAAAATTTCAAAGGGCATTTCCAAAGATAAAGTGCCCTTATAAAAAGTATGAAGGGACACCTGGGAAGAAAAGTGCCCTTCAGAACTTTTTTGAAGGGTCACTTGGACAAAAAAAGTGCCATTTGAAAAAAATTTAAGGGACACTTGGGATAAAAATTTCCCTTTGAAACTTTTTTGAAGGGTCACTTTGGAAGAAAAGTTCCCTTTGGAAAATTTTGAAGGGACACTTGGGCTAAAAAGGGCCCTTTGGAACTTTCTGAAGGGTCACTTGGAAGAAAAGTGCCCTTTAGAAAAGTTTGAAGGGACACTTGAGAAAAAGGAAAGGCAAGAAAGGCCCTTTAGAAACCTTTCAAAGGGTACTTCGAGGCAAAACAAAGCCCAACAGGCTAAGGCAAACAAGGCAAAGGGAAAGAACAAAGAACAAGGGAAAAGAGATTGAACCAGGAGAGGTCAAAGGGAAAAGACAAGTAACAAGGTAAGAGACCAAAAACAAACAATGAGAAAGGGAGAAATGAAAAGAGCCAAAGGGAGAACACAAACTGGTCATGCAAAAAATGGTCAATAGTTCCTTTAACTTTGGCTTTATCAGCCTTCTCTTGATCAAGATTTTGAAAAAGAGTATTGATAAGGGTCTACATGTCCTACTTCAAGCCCTCTGTAGTGAATTATCCAAGGGATACCTTTGTGATTAATAATTCTTATTCAATGATTTCACCTTTATGTTTACCCTGTGGAGGAATTGATAGTTTTGCAAATTTATGACTGGAAGGCTCAATTATCAGCTTTGAAGTGAGTTTTTCACTCTTGGAATTTTTACCCTTATGATCAAGACTTTTCAGAAGCTGTAAGTCTATCTCCTCCAGGTTAATTTCTTATTTTGACTTAAGAGATATTTGCAATGCCAACCATGAAGATAAATCCATATCAGTGGAACTAGCTAAATGTATTACCACTTGCTATTGATTATTTCTCACCACTATCTCTTGAGAAGGAACTTCCTCTACATCCAAAATACCTTGAACAATATTGGAAAATATTTTCTCATATTTCTCTTTCTCTACCTCTTTTTCTTTCTCTACCTCTTTGTCTTTCTCTGCCTCTTTGTCTTCTTTAGTTCTTTTATCCTCAAGTTCAACTATTACTTTTTACTATGATACCTCCTGAGATGAGATTACTTCTCCAGTAGTTACCTACTTTGTCTCTTTTTTTATAGGAATAAGAGGTATGGTGGGTTGATCATCAAAATTAGGTGGATATGATGGGGGTGGAGGAGGAGGAAGATCAATATCCTTCTTAATAGGTTTCTAAGGAGGTTAAAGCTAGGAGACTTTGGAGGTGGCATGAGTGTGGATGGATTGACATCATTCAGTATTGGATATATGGTATTCAATGGTAATGAAGTTGAAGATGTGATGGGTGTGGTATAAGGAGGAGTGGTAGAAGGAAGAGTGTATGTGGAAGAGACTAGAGGAGATGCGGGGGTAATTGGTTGAACTGGCTCTTTTTATTTTACTAGGGATTATGTTTCATCAACATTCTTCTTGAGTTTCAACTTATTCTTAGGCTCTTGACTACTTTCTCCTTATACTATTTTCCTCTGATGACTTACTTGGCCAATATTTGTCATTATTGTCTCATTCATACAGTAGCCTTTACTGAGAATCCATGTTGAAGTCATAGCAAGAACCAATGAATTTATCTTAGCAATAGTCTTTACTTATTTTTTTAGTTAATATATGTGAGTGGGACACTATCTCCTCCCATTACATGATAAAAATCATGAATTACTTGCCCATCATCTTACATGTCTTCAATAATTGTAGAAAAATCAAATGAATAATTTTTTTCAACAATCATCCTACTATAACCCCTCTTTCTCACTTCAAATTCATCTCTGTAATCAATCCAAAAGTCTTCAAGTACAAGGATATGCATATATTCAAGAGAAACTACATTTTGTGTTATGCCTCTACAATCAAAATTTTCTCTAGCCTCAAAATGTGATTTATTATAATTATGATACATCTTTTTTTGTATAATTTTATCCTTATAAATACTTGCACAATGATAATTTCCAATAAAAGTAGGAAAACCAATTGAAAAATAGTGTAATTTTGACTGTAGATCATGTAATTCCACCAACTTCTTACACAACTGCATAAGAATCCATTTATCACTAGGATACCTTGGAAATTTGACTGGTGTCCCTATGAAACCACCAATTTTGACATATGTGAAATTCAAGAATTGAATAAAAAACATCCAAAATGGGAAACTGCCTCCCAAGCTGCACCAGATACTCTCTTGGCCTTTAAAGCAACATTTAATTTACAAATGACTTCATAATAGAATGTGTCATTTACCCTTTCATAGTACTTTAAGTATTTAAAAAGAATTAATTAAGGGTATTATTCATAGATGGGATCTGTTGCTAACAACCTTTTTGTAGTTAGCCTAAAAAAAGGTTCCATTAGAAGCTGCAACATATACTAAATATGAATTTATTTTAAATTCAAGAGTCTGCAATACATTACTCAATTGTTGATCAATGTTGTCACTTATCATTCTTGACCATTCAATCATATAAAAACTCCTATTTACATCAATAGCCCTTATGTAAGCATACATCTAGGTGGAAAAGTTCTTGACATTTTTCTCTCCATTGATTCTACACAATTAATGCATGATGTCATCAACTTCTTGGACCAAGTCAGACCTCACTATTTGCCTTAGAAACCTTGAGGGTTGTTTTGGTTTCTTTAGATAAGCATTATTCATTATCTTGATATAATATACTATTTTATTCTCCCATTGATTTTTAACTTTCTCCATTGATAAGTCAAGAAATTTAGGTCTTGCTAGTATCTTCAAATAATAGTCAAAATACTGAACATCTAATCTGACCACCACATTGCCTACAATATCTTTTACTATCCTAGTGAGAGAATCATAATACTTGGCACATTCTAGAATAAATTCAGGAAGTTGCATAGAGCTTATGAAAGTTGTAGCCTTAAATATTACATTATTTGTCATTGCTTGCATGAGTGGTGTTTTAATTATGGCTTTATTCCTTTCCAATAAATCATTTATGGAAACATGTCCCATGTCATTATCATTAATTTTAGATATTATAGATTCAATGCAAGACTCAATGGGATATCCCTTGTATTCATACTTAATCTTTGCTTCTCTTGACTTCTCATCTCTTTTTGATTTTGTCTTTCCTCCCTTACTTGGCCCTAAAATTTCTTGAAGTGAAAGCTCAAGAAATTCTGCAACCAAAGTTGCTTCTTATTCTACTCTTGACATTTGTTGTGACTAACACTGGAAAGACTTGATAAATGCTCTTAAGAACTAAGTAATTATTCCTATTGGTTGAGAAAAGGTTGAACAACTGAGTTAAGTTGTTGTCTTATGTAACAATCCTAGGCAAGCTTCAGGTATTAGGAACTTTAAGCATTAGTAAACCTTGAAAACTCTAGGAAACTTATTATAAGTAATAAGGCGTCATAATTTTGGGAAGGTCTGAGTATTTATCAAGTCTTTATGATTGAAAATTTTGAGTAAGTGATAGGCATTTACAACTCAAAGTTTATTTGGGCAAGTTACCAGGTTTCTTTAGACAAGTTAATAGGGTTGGAAAACCCGATGAAGTAGAAGCAATAGTTAGTCAAAACTCTAGGCAAGCAAGTAGTTGTTTAAAATCTAAGCAAGCAATACCCCTTAGGAACTTCAGGTTTCTTTAAACTAGCTACTTGGGTATGGAACTCTGAGTAAGCAATATGTCATGAGGGGTCTAGGTAGATGATCTAGGTTAACTAATAGGTTTGCAAAAAAGATTCTATTTTTAGGATTATGTTTGAGATTTTCATATGCAAAGTGTTTCTAAATAATTTACAAGGTTTTCAACAACATCATGTATGAAAAAATGACAAACAATTGTAAGTAAAATAAGGAACCATAGAGAAACCTTCAAAATGGAAAATGAAATCCTACCAGATGAAAAACAAGATAAACACCCAAAATGAAAACATGAAACGAAAGGGGAAACAATCTAAATACCTCGACTGCAAATGGGTTGGGAAGAATTTGCTCCAAAATCTCAAATGATGTCTCTCAAGATTCATAGGGGTAGTAGCTAGGTTAGAAAACTTGAAATCCAGGTGGGAAATGAGGTGGACTTTTCTAATTTTTATATTAACCCATGCATTAATGACAACTAAGTGACACATGTGAGAAAGACCATGTAGACATTTTGACAATTTTTAGGTTTCATGAACTTCATTAATTAATTTGTTCTACAAATTTAACTAATTATGCAATTCCAATTTGTTATAATCTTGTGAATACTTTGGACTTATGAACCTTTATTGATTTTATTTATGACTTTAATCAAGTGAAGAAACTTCGAAACCCCAGGTTGTTCTAATTAGTTATTTGCAATTTACAAAACTACTTTACTTAGATTTTATGAGAATAAAAGTCATTACTCAGTTTTGATTTGATCTGGATAGTGCAACTTAGGTCTATGAAGATAACTTACTTCACCTTTTTGAATAAGTAAAGCAACTTAGAAACCCTGAGTTGGCTTAACGATGAATCTAGACACTTAGTTTTTTGAATCTCTTAGAAAGATGGACAAATGGGTTTTATACTAATGACCTAGGTAAACATTTTCTAACCTTCTAGAGAAATTTGAAGTGATCTTGGTAATGAAAACAATTACAATGAAAATTACTAAAGTCTAAGTCTTATTTAGGGGACTAAGTTTTAACAAGGACAATTGACTCACATAAGAAAAAAGGCAAAAATGTCAATAGGGGTATCCCAAAATTCCAAGTATGAAATTTTGGGGACACCAAACCTTCACTTTCAGAATACATTGAAGTTTTACACAATATTGAAACAAAGAATAAAACAAATATAAGACAATTTAAAACAGAAAGTATTCAAACAAGAAAGAAAACAATAATAGAATGACTTCACTTGTAATTTCATACATAATCAAAATGGATATAGAAATAGATATAAAAATTCAAAAATCAATGGAATTTTACAATAGAGAATCCATGCATGCAGGTGATATAAAAAATCATCTTTACAAATGCATGGGGTAATCAAGAAGGGTGTCTAAATTTAGGGATTCTAGTTGAACTAGTTTTTTGTTCATTGGAAATTGGTCTATATATACAATTGGCACCAACCCTTATTGTTTTCCATGTTTATTTTTCCCCTATTTTAACATGAATAGAGTATAAAGATTGAGGCCACTAACCACAAAAGGTATCACCCATGTATGTACTGGGGAGATCATTTCTTTGCAAAAGTTGTATTGCCAAGACTGTAAAGTCCCAATTTGGTAATTGACATATCTCTTTGTTATTTGAACTTGTCTTAAGTGAATCAATATGGTTTATTTATGATGTTTATCTACCCTACGGATAACCTATAGAAACTATTACCATTATTATGGTATCTTCTTGATGGGAAGAAGTTTGATTGTATGACTACGAGAATCATTGTTATCCCTCATGTAATTACATGGGATTCTAGACTCTACTTCTTGACATTCCTACCAAGATGTTATCCAAGATAAATTAGTAGGCATATTCATTGGACCTAAAACCTTATGTGGCCTTTAATGATCTATCATTAGAACCTAGTAAAATAACTGCCATGTTGCAGGGGATTTTTTTTTACTGGGCTCTAATAAATATAAATTTTATGACCATGTCTTTTGGACTTTGTGACAAGGACCCTAGAAAGGATATGATGCCCCTAGGCTGTTTGAGTATTGTTTCTCATTCCTTATAGTCCTTAAGTTGATACCATGTAGTTTAATTTCCATCAAAGTAGTCTGGTTCAAGAAGACTAGAGTGCTCATATTGTTATATCTCTATGTTTGGACAAGATATGTACTTGCAATATGGTCACACATCTAGATATAGTTCCCTCAAGATAGAACACCCTTGTGATTGACAATTATAGGAGTATTGAAAACTGATTTTGAATGCAATGTATTATCTAATGTAAATATTTATGCCTCATTATTGATGATATCATTGTTATTTGATTTGGAATTGTTGATTGAGTCTTAAATTGAAATCTAGAAAAGTAAAAGCTAAATGAGATTGATATTATTATCCTATTCAATGACTATAAAAGGGGTCATGGTAGGAGTTCCAAAGAGTTTGATATATTCCCCATCTAGATTAACAATCAGACCATCTTGTGTATAATGTAGTTCACATTAAGTAAGTTTGATGAACAAAACTTATGTTTGGTAAAGACCAAAAACAACCACTACATCATTCACATGTCAAAATCGTAAGGAAAGTGCTTTCGCATTGAGAAATATGACATAAATTTTTTGTTATCTTAGTTGAAAAACTATTGATGAGCATGCAAATGCTAAAGCTCAGACACATCCTAAATTTTATTGTATTGGATGGGATAGCTAACAACTTCCCCTATATTCCTCTGATTTGATAGCTTCTTATTCAATAGAAAACCATTCTAAGAGCTAAATGTAGAATTTTAAAACCCAGGAATGATAAATTCAAGCATTTATATCACATATAAAATGAAAAATAAAATATGCTCATGTTTTAGGATAAGTACTAAGTTGAATTTTAAGATATTGATATAAACTTATAAATCCCTCTCTAGCAATTGCTTAAAGCCTCCTTTCATAATAGTTAGTACTATATTTTTTAGACTAAAGATTATGTTCATTCTTAGTACTTGATTTAGGATGATTCATGAGGTGACTTGTGCAATGATTTTAGAATGATCCATGCATCTTCAGACTGCAACAATGATTTTGATTCCTTTTTTAGCAATAAATTATTGCTAAATATATCAATATTGGAATTGATGGTTCAAATATTAATATATCTTATCTAGGGTCATTTCAAATTGCTTGTAAAATTAAGGCATTATTTGTCTCAAAAATGTTCCCTTTCGCACAAGGGTTTTAATAAAAATTTGGTCAAGTCAACTATTGTTTCCTAGGTTCTCAAGGTAGGCCACACGTTGCTTTAAAAAATCTAACCTTTACTCTGATAGCTTGGACAAGAAATACTGTAAATATTTTAAGCTTCAATAGTCTATAATTTTTAAAAGAAAGAGATTTTAGAACAAACCATGTGAATAGAAATAGATAATGAAAGTTTCAGGCCACACTTAGTGACTTGTCATTAGGATGAAAGATATGGAATGAAAATACTATAGTTAAGTCTATCCTAATCTATCAGCCAATGGTAGACAACCCATAGACAAATCACAACTCTACAAATATTCCTAACCAATTATTGGATTTGTAAGGTTGCACTAAAATAAATTTAAAGGTCTTATAAATTATTGGTGAAATATTAAAAGTTCATTCTACTAAACAATTTTAAAAGTTACCCTTCATTTGAAAGGAAAATTAAAATTAATAGTCCTTTATCTAGTTAGAGACACCTTTGAAGGACATTGCAGGTAGTAAATTGGATAGTTGTTCTTAAGATTCATAAAGTAGCTTGATTTGAAGTCTAAATCATTATTAATCTTATTGATAACATCTTTAATCATATTTTCAAAGATTTTTTGGAGAAAAGATTCAATAACTTATACAGTTTATCAAAAAAAAAACTTTGATTGTGTGAATTTAGTCAAAAGAAGAGAAATTTTGGCATCACAAACTAAAACCACCAATGTTGCCAATATTTTATGTATTCTAGACCATAATAGAATCAATCTCGCACTAATCTAGATGATTTTTAAAAATTGACATAAATATAGTGATTGCTATAATGTCCATAGTAGCGTCATGGATTAGTCATTCGACTCTCTGCTCTTTACAATAATTAAAAAATCTAATCTAAAGCTAAAAGAAAAATGAATTTGGGCAATGACTATGTAAGCAAAAAGTAAATGAATTTAAGGGACTGGATTCATCCACATTTGTGTATGCCAAACACATAGTTAGATTATAAAACTTCTACCAAATTAAAACATTCATTTTTCACAACTAATGGTGAATTCATAAAAGTGAACTAGTTGAAGGAATTAGGTAAACAAGCTAAAGATATGAGTTATTCGTCTAAGCATCTCGTTGTTAGGATAATTTATAGAACTTAGAAGTTGGATATAGATCTTAGAAATTATATAGCTAAAGGGGAAGGTAATCCGAATCAGATAAAGCTAGATTAGTTTGAATATAAACTTTGTCTATGAATGTTGTTGTTCTATTATACTCTTATCCTGATCAAGACATTATGCCATGTGGTAAAATAATTCAACCTTAGTGTGACTATGACAATGATACTAGCTAAGTTTGCAAATAAACATATTTTTATTGAGGAAACGTCCCTCTATGGCTATTGAAATGGTAGTGATTATACCTCTTAATGCATCATTAGACTATTAATTAATAATTGTAGAAAAGTGGCAGCGATTATACCTCTTAATGCATCATTAGATTATTAATTAATAATTGTAGAAAAGTGGTGTATAAGGTTTTATAAAGAAATTAGGCTGATAAACACATCATTTTGAGTTTCCTTTATTTTCTAGAGAATGTCAAAGAGCTCATTTGGTTTTCCAAGGTAAATAGAGGAGCCTAGAAAGCACTATTATGTACTTTCATTAGGATTGTGTAGCTTGTATGGGACTAGTACTTTGATTTCTTTGTGTCTTATTGCTTCTAAAACAAAAAGCATAATTTTATTGATTAAAAAAGGATACAAAAATAAATAAATATCATCCCAAAATAGGTAACAGCTACATATATTGATGTTGAAAACTAAAAGTGTTCTATTTTGTTTTACATCAAAAACTTTGTAGCACTGCTTTGATTTATCATTTGTAGAGTAGGCCAATCTTGTATAGCTTTAATTTTCATTGGATCTACAAAAATGTCAGCCTTAGAAATAATGTGTCCCAAATTATGAATTTATAATTCATCAAATGCACAGTTCGATAGTTTCCCATACAGTTTATATTGTCTTAGTCTTTGCAAGACTAAACGAAGGTGATGATCATGCTCAAGCTAATTTTTAGAATAACTGAGAAAGTTATCAAAAAAAACTATCACAAAATTAACCAAGAAGTCTTTAAACATAATGTTCATAATATTAATGAAGGCTACATGTGCATTAGTTAGGCTAAAACGTAGAACTGTGAACTCATAATGTCCATATTGAGTTTTAAAAGCTATTTTATGAATTTTCTCTTCATTGATTCTCTAGTTAATGGTAGCCTGATCTCAAATCCATCTAATACCCTTATTAAGCAAATGGTAGTCAATGCAAAGCCTCAATGTACCAAACTTATTCTTCACAAAGACCATCATAACACCCCAAGGAGGCACACTTGGTTGGATGCTTCCACTATCCAAAATTTCTTGCAGTTAAACTTTTAATTCCTGCAAGTCAACCATATTCATGTGGTAGGGAGTTTTAAAAGTAGGGGTAGATCTAGGTATTATATCAATGGAAAAATCAAACTCCTACTTAGGCAGTGAACCAAATAGTTTCTCAAAAAAAATTATGAATTCCTTCAAAATAAGAAAATTTGCATTTACTAACTCTATTTCCTTGGGTAATTCTTGTAGTTAGATTACGTACAACTTGAAGCCTTTCTTGACAATCATTTTCAGATGTAAGTTTGAAAGTATTTTACATCTTTCTTGCCCTTGTATGCCTTGCAATTCTATAAGTTACCTAAGGTCATTAATGCACTTCACTCTTTCACCCATGCAATCAAGTGTATCTTGATGTTCATGTAGCGAATCAATCCCAACAATGAGATCATAAGACCCTAAATGTGTAAGGAATAAATTTACCTTGGTCTTGAAGACATCAAGATCAAGTTATGTCAATTCTAAGAATTCAAGAATAGACACTTTATTGCTAGTACCAAACTCAACCTCTCATCCTTCTCTTATCAAGACAGATTCAATTTTATATTACTTACTAGGAAAAAGAGAGACAAAAAAAATTAGCTGCACCTGAATCAATCAAAATAGTCAATAGAAAACCATTTATTGTACCTCTAGTTTCAATTGAAGTGACTTGTAAGTCAGCATTTCAATTGTCAATATCAACATATACCCTATTATTAGCCACTTGCCCTAATTTTAGTTTAAGATAGCTTTTTTTATAGTGGTTATCACCATATTCCCAACAAATAATAGGTCTAGAAGATGATACTAGAATAGTATTAACACCCATGGCAGGTCCACATTGGTTATTTTGATGTTGTTCCTTCTTAAAAAAACTAGATTTAGATGATCCATGAGACTTGAAATTTTTGTTCTTATTAAAAAACTTCTTAAAATTCTTATTGCCATTCGAAAATTTATGGTTCTGATCTGATTTCTAGAAGTTCTTGTTCATGGGAGAAAGGCTTTTCCCTTTAGACTGCTACTTGTTTGTCTTAAATTCTTGTCTTGCCTTTTGGTGAGACTTTTATTTTTCTTCAGCCTACTTGCCTTTTGGCGAGACTTTTAATTTTCTTCAGCCTTGTAGGCTGATTTAATTGTTGTAGCCAAAGTCCTCGGGTTTGACATATTGATGTCATGCATCAATATTTTCTTGAGTCCATGTTTGAACATAGAAATCTTTGGTTTCTTCATCATGCATATAGTTCACATGACGTAGTAAATTTGAAACTTGTTCTCATACTCAGCAATAGACATGTTTATTATTTTAAAAACTAAAAATTAATGATTTTTTGTTATGTGTAGTTGTCATTTAGATATCTTTTACAAACTTGAGTCTCAAAATTAGAACATGAAAGGTTCAAGGGCTGATATCCTTCAATGAAACAAAGGTGATTCCACCATATAATTGTACAACCAACTAGCTGATAGGCTGCCACCCTACCTTTCATGTTCAATGGCATGTTATATAGGTTAAAATTTTTCTACAAGTGCACCAGCCATGCATTGATTGCATCACCTAATTCTTCACCTAAAAAGGTAGGTGGTATAAGCTTCTTCATCTCTTTAATGATTAGGTCAACTATGGTCAAAGGTAATTTTTGAATCACAGATTCGTCTACTTATTCCATTTTTAATCTAGGTACTTCCTCTTGGGATACCTCTTCAAGATTGTTTAGTCTTTACTCTTGGTTATCAATATTTCATTGTAATGTTTTAAGGGCTATCAATATTCTACTGAGGATCTCCTTATACTTGTTGATTGGATTCCCATCAAATGCATTAGCATTTGGAACCTCAGTATTACTGTCAATATTATTTACAGATAAGTTTTTTTGGTTATGAATGGGGATCCAACCATGATGAGCCCTTCCTCATCCTCTACCTATGCCCCTAGATGGGTTGACATTAAAAGGGTTACTGTAGATGTTGCCTCCACTTGATTGCATTCTAACCATCTTGAGAATTACAAAGTGATAAATCAGTGGATTATAAAATTTTAAATAAGAAAAATCATTCCCAAAGGTTTTTAGAGCAAAACATTGCTCTGATACTAGATGAAACAACCCTCAAAAAAATTAGAATTATATATAAGAATACATTTTGAATGCGTTTTGGCCCTGATACCTCATTTGGTGATGAAAGCAATAATCATTCAACATACTCACATACGTGCAACTGAAACCAAAGGATGTGAACTGAGATAATTAACTAGAGGTCACTACATACAAAGAGTGTTATGGGGAAGCGTGTTATCTTAATAGATGTTTATGGGGTTTAAGGTGTATCGGTGTATGCATACATAGATAGGAATCGAGTGCCATATGTGGCACTCATACTTACACATAGGACCATTTCCAGGTCCTTAACCTTATGTAAATATTTCACTCTTCTTAGTGGGTTTTAGTTCCGCTCGATGATGGTTAAGTTAAAACATTAGTTTAACCTGGAAGGATAACTCTAATACCTAGATTATCGTTCAAGTTAAAATAGGTTTATGTTAAAAGTATGGGTTATCAACCACATAATCAAACATGATTTCAGACAAGTAATTATAACATCAACCAGCAATTAATTCAATCACATGCAGATTTATAATCAATTATATAGAAAAATATATTATTTCATAAAAGAAAACACAACATAACAAATTTAAAACTCAAGGCCTCCCTCTCTAACAATTGAATTTTAAAATATTGATACAAACTTCCAAATCCCTCTCTAGCAATTGCTTAAAGCCTCCTTTCATAATAGTCAGTACTATAGGTTTTAGACTAAATATTATATTCATTCTCATTACTTGATTTAAGATGATTCATGAGGTGACTTGTGCAATGAATTTGTAATGATCCATGCATCTTCAAACTGCAACAATGATTTTGGTCTTTTTTTTTTTTCCAATAAATTATTGCCAAATCTATCAATATTGGAACAGATGGTTCAAATATTAATAGATATGTTAATATTTCTTATCTAGGGTTATTTCAAATTGCTTGTAAAATTAAGGCATTATTTATGTCAAAAATGTTCCCTTTCACATAAGGGTTTTAATAGAAATTTGGTCAAGTCAACTATTGTTTGCCAGGTTTTTAAGGTAGGCCACAAGTTGCTTTAAAAACTCTAACCTTACTTTAGTCTAATAGCTTGGACAAGAAATACTGTAAAGATTTTAAGCTTCAGCAGTCTATAGTGTTTAAAAGAAAGAGCTTCTAGAACAAACCATGTGAATAGAAATAGATTATGAAAGTTTCACGCCACACTTAGTGACTTGTCATCAGCATGATAGATATGGAATGAAAATATTGTAGTTAAGTCTATCCTAATCTATCAGCCAATGGTAGCCAAAGCACAACTCTACAAATATTCCTAAGCAATTATCGGATTTGTAAGGTTGCGCCAAAATAAATTTAAAGGGCTTATGAATTGTCGGTGAAATTTTAAAAGTTACCCTTCACCTGAAAGGAAAATTAAAATTTATAGTCCTTTATCTAGTTAGAGACACCTTTGAAGGACATTAAAGGCAGTAAATTGGACCGCTGTTCTTAAGATTCATAAAGCAGCTTGATTTGACGTCTAAATCATTCTTAATCTTAGTGATAATATCTTTAATCATATTGTCAAAGATTTTCTGGAGAGAAGATTCAATAACTTCTACAGTTTATCAAAAAAAACTTTGACTGTGTGAATTTAGTCAAAAGAAGAGAAATTATGGCAGCAAAAACTAAAACCACCAATAGTGCCAGTATTTTATGTATTTTAGACCGTAATAGAATCAATCTCGCACTGATCTAGATAAAAAAAATTAAATTGACATCAATACAGTGATTGCTATAATGTCCGCAGTAGTGTCGTGGATTAGTCGTTCGGCTCTCTGCTCTTTACAATAATTTAAAAACCTAATCTAAAGCTAAAAGAAAAATGAATTTGGGCAATGACTGTGTAAGCAAAAAGTAAATGAACTTAAGGGACCAGATTCATCCACATTCCTGTATGCCAAACTCATAGTTAGATTATAAAACTTCTACCAAGGTAAAACATTCGACTTTAACAACTGATGAAGTCATAAAAGTGAACTAGTTGCAGGAATCAGGTAAACAAGCCAAGGATATGGGGTCTGCATCTAAGCATCTAGCTGTTAGGCTAATTTATAGAACTTGGAAGTTGGATATAGAACTTATAATTTATATAGCTGAAGGGGAGGGTAATCCGAATCAGAGAAAAAACTAGATTAGTTTGAATAGAAACTTCGCCTATGCATGTTGTTATTCCATCATACCCTTATCCTGATCAAGACATTATGCCATGTGGTAAAATAATTCAACCTTAGTGTGACTATAACCGTGATACTAGCTAAGTTTGCAAATAAACATATTTTTATTGAGAAAACGTCCCTCTATGGCTATTGAAATGGCAGTGATTATATCTCTTAATACATCATTAGACTATTAATTAATAATTGTAGAAAAGTGGTAGTGATTATACCTCTTCATGTATCATTAGATTATTAATTAATAATTTTTGAAAAATGGTGTATAAGGTTTTCTAAAGAAATTTGGCTGATAAAACACATCATTTTGAATTTTCTTTGTTTTCTAGAGAATGTCAGTGAGCTCATTTGGTCTTCCATGGTAAACAAAGGAGTCTAGGAAGCACTATTATGTACGTGCACTAGGATTGCGTAGTTTTTCTGGGCCTAGTACTTTGATTTCTTCGTTTTTTTATTGCTTCCCAAACAAGAAGTTTAATTTTATGGATTAAGAAAGGATATAAAAAGAAATAAATATCACCCCACAATAAGTAGGATCTATATATCTTAATGTTGAAAACTAAAAGTGTTCTATTTTGTTTTACATGGAAAAAATTGTAGCACTGCTTTGATTTATCATATCATTACACAATCACGTTAACCAATTAAAATTTATAGCATTGATATTTGGTTAAAATTTTCAAAGTTTAGGATTACTCTTCAATATCAAATTGTAAAAGGAATTTAGGTTTTTATTGGAACACTAGTACACCTTTGTCTATTTTTGTTTACTATAACACAATGGTATTTTTGTCTATTTTTTGTCTATTTGTAATGTTAAGAAGATTGTCAATCATAAAGCAAAGAGTAAAACCTTTGAAGCCCTATTTTTACAGAGTTTAATAAATCATCAATGGATTCCACAAGTATTTAATCACAAAACCTACTAAGAATGGGCATATCCCTACATAAAACACAAACAAAAGAGAATTAACACTTCCATTAAATAAATCCATGACAATAATGGCAAATGATTGAATGGAACTTAGTATAAGAAATGCAATCTAAATACTTATCACTGATGTTACTTTGAATGGACACCATACCTACCCACTCCTTGCCCCACATTTTGCTTGCATATTTTTTGGGTTGTTACTTTGTTACACAAATTTTCCTAAGAGACCGCTATAGTGGTTTTTGAATAATCATGAATGTGGCCCAAGATTCCAAGCTATTTTTGTTGGCTGCCAGGGTGTATGTGGGATAAGAACCCGGTTATGAATTATGTCATGTATATTTGTAATTGATAGCCCACCATGCATGATGACACATGTTAAGAGATTACAAAATAGAGCAGAAATAGACTAAATCTAAACATTTAATACTTGGTAGACTAAATAAATTATGTATAGTGATTATGATTGGTAGATGTAAAATCATGCCAGTGCCTTGATCTACTAGAAACTAAAAATAACATCCAATTTTTTTAGCCAATCAGGGCACATACAATAATAATATTTTTATAAATGAATGATTTAAACCCCTTTGCAACTTACTATGTTAAAAATTTTACATATTTCTAACACATTGATTAATGTACCCCGATTGGGTGGGGGTAAAAAGATTAATTATAAGTTAATGTAAAATGAAAACTAATAGATCCCCTTTAAGACTAATAATAAGAAGATATATTTTTTTAAGAATAAAATGAAATAGGCATGCATACAAATATGCATGAGACAAGAATATAGAAAACCAATTAAACCTAGTTAGGAATAAAGTAGGCCTATAATAGAATGAATATAATAGTTCCATATAATCTATAAAATCCTAATAATTATGATAATTATATATTTTTATTTATTTATTTTTTAATTTAAAAATATCTAAAGTTTGTATAAGCTAAGAATAGACAATAAGTTAAATTAGATGAATAAAATTAATAGGTTTTCTTATAACCTCTCTTTCAATTTACTTGAATATTAAAGGAAGAAAAAAAGAATAATCAGTGATTATGAAAATTTGATGAATTTGTATTCAACATTAAAAATAATTTATATTTATAAATATGGTGTTAATGAAGAGTCGAGTGAAAATATTAGAAATATAATAAAATGTATGATATTTTATATTTAATGGTTGATTATGTGCTCCAATATTATGTTGACAAATTAAGTGATTCGTAGGGTAAATTTTAGTGACCTATATAGAAATGAACTTGGATTTTTTGAGAAAATTTATAAGTACGTATTTTAAAAGTCTGGTGATAATTGTCAGATGATATTTATATATACATGCAAATGGAAATATGAAATGTAACTTATTGTACAAGGTATGTTGACGTGCGACTATATGAAAAACTCATAGATAGATAGTAGTTATGCCAGTATGATTTGAAAATATAGTCATCGAATGATTATATATTTACATATAATGACGAATAAGCTCATATTAACTTTCTACAGAGTGATTAATTATATTTATATTCATGAAATTTATTTCAAATAGTAGGAAAACCAACCTAAAAAACTAACTTACACTTTAATAATTTAAGTGAATCTAAATTGTTCATCACCTAATAAAATAGCTAAATGACAATTTCTAAAACCAAAATATTCACTAATTAATAAAGAATAGACACTAAAACTTACCATAATGACTTATAAATATATTTCTATGTTAGTATATCAAACCGAAAAAAAAAAGTGACAAAATATAAATATAACAGAATGATAAAAAAAACTTGCCCTATAATAAAATAAAAAGAATCTCTTCCATTCACTAAAAATACGTGAATAAATTGCATTTAACTAATAAAAAAAATATTATATGTTTTATAATATCTGATGAGATTGTAAGCCTATCTATTAAAGTATGGTAGATAAATTTTATATGATATACGAAAAAATTAATTTACTTATACTTAAATTTTTCTTCACATCCTACTTATACCTAAATTTACTTATATTAAACTTTTTAGGGGTTAAAATTTTCTTCTTATTAAAAATTAATGCAACATTATTGTAACACAAAAATTTTAAAGGTTTGACATTTTATGATTTGGTCACTATAACATGTGAGTGGCTAACTCTTTTTTGGTAAGGGGTTAAGATGTGATATGTATAGTTACTTGAATAATAATTATAATTTTTTATTATAATTAAATTAATATTTTAAGTTTAATATATTTAATATATAAATGAGGTCTAATATTTTATTAATTTTCATATATAATATTTATTTTTTATAAATAAGTGTTAATTTATGGATAACCACACTATTATAAAGAACAATAAGATCCTTTACCAACAAGATAGATTAATCTCAATTATAACTTCTCATCTCTCCATTTTTTTGATGGGTCTGCTCCTCTTACTATCCTTATTATTATTTTGAAATTACATATATATAATTTAGGTGATTTGATACATGATATTTTATCTTAATGATGATGATAGATAAACATGATTAGTTCTTATTTGATGGGTTTAGAGTTAATTTTAAATTAAAAAGATTAATATTCACTTTTCAATTTAATCTTAGTGATGATGATTAAATGATTATTATAATATATATTTGGTTGATTTTTGGTGATGAGTTTTTGAGACATATTCATAAAAGATGATATTAATAAATGCTAATAGTGTATTTAGTTGTAGATGATTGTTTTTTATTTTACATTTATAATATTTTTTTTATTGGTATACACATATTATACTAAATACATCATATATTATGATCTTAAATTATTAAATTTTTCTTAAATTATATTTTAATTTTCACAAAAAATCAAAATTTTATCATGACCTTTAAAAGATGTAGATACCCACCTTAATGTACATGTATAAGACTCATTAATCATCCTTTGTTACATCTTTATTTATATATATATATATATATATATATATATATATATATATATATATATACACATACATACATACATATATATATATATACATACATACATATATATATATATATATACATACATATATATATATATATATATATATATATATATATATATATATATATATATATATATATAACTTAAAATTATACATAGAATTTATAATCACTTAAAATAATTGACTAACCAATCTAAAGTTTCAATAAAAAGTAAAATTGAAACATAAATAAAAATACATAAAATTATATATTATAGTATTCATTAATCAACCTTAAAATTGTACATATTTTACCTCTATTTATAATAATAAGTCAAAAATTGTATATTGATTACTTATATTAATAAGTAGATAAAAGAAAGAATGTCTTCGAATGAAATGGAATAGACATGCATGCAAATATGTATGAGAGATAAGAATATAGAAAAACAAATAAACCCAGTTGGGTATAAAGTAGATTCATACTACACAGAATGTAACAATTCAATATAATCTATAGGATCATAATAATTATGAGAGTTATATAATTAAATTAAAAAATATCAAAAGTTTGTATAAATTATAAATAAGCAATAAATTAAATTTGAATAATAAAATTAATAAGTTTTTTTATACCATCTTCTTGAGATTTATTTGAATATTAAAAGAAGAAAAAAAGAATCGATTATTATTAAAATTTAATGATTATTTTTTTAACACTAAAAATAATTTAAATTCATAAATATGGTGTCAATGTAGAGTTGAGTTAAAACATTAGAAAAATAAGAAAATATATGATATTTTATATTCATTGGTGGATTATATGTTCCAATATTATGTTCTGATTAAGTGAGCCCACTTTTTATTAGTATGGGTACTAGCGCGAAGACATCAGTTGGTTTGGGTCTCTTCTTGATTAGAAATAGTTGACCAGATGAACAAAGAGGATCAGTCAAAAAATAAATCAAGAGGACCAGAGCACTCTCTGGCCGGAAATCGCTGACTAGGAATACTAAGAAAACTCATACAAAAGATGTAGCTACAACGAAAAACCAAGTAAAACCTCAAAAAAGAGGAACAACAAAAACTACGTTTCACTGATACAAGAATCAATCGATTTTAGATGCACGGAGAACCAACTTAATCTAATCGAAAGAGCCCAAATCTCAAAAAACAGAGACACTCTGGACACAAGGAAACCCCAAATCCCTTTGAAAAATTGCCACTTACAATCCCAAACACATGAAAATCTGAATCTTAAAAAATAAATAAAAAAAGAGACCAACTTAAACGATCAAAATAAAAAGGACTCAAACCAATGTAGAATTTGAAATTAAAAGAGGCAAGACCCATCGAAGCAGCCAAAACAGAAGTTGAAATTCAAATATAAAGTACAAAAAGTAACGTACAAAAATACCAATGACCCAAAAACCCAAACTTAATAATGACCAGTGTTTCGAGAGTAATAGATACAGCAAAACAGATACGTCATCAACTTTTCCAACCCAAGGAAGCGACAAAATTCTAACTTTAATGCTGTCTAACGGTTCACAACTAACCGTCTAAGCAAACGGTAACCAACAATGAAAGTCAGATTGTGAGCACGTGCCACCCATCAAATCGCCGACATCATCCATTTTACAAATGGAAGTTCGATATTGAGTGGCTCATAATATAAATGTATTTCATGACCGTTTTCTTCACTACAAAAAATTATTTAGATTCATAAATATGGTGTCAACGAAGAGCTGAGTGAAAACATTGGAAACACATTTTATATTCATTAGTGGATGATATGCTCCAACATTATGTTGATATTGAGTAGCTTGTAATATAAATGTATTTCTATATTGGCATGTTTATATGAATGTAAGATAATGTTTAAATAAAAAAAAACATTTTATAATAAAATTGAGAATCTAATTTATTCATTGATAAATTATATTGATTTAGAAATTTTAAAAAAAATTATCATTTATATGATATGATGAGATTGTATATTCATCTATTAAAATTTACAATAAATAAATTATATACATATATCAATAAATGTATTTATTTATTGTTATTTAAAAATTTATGAATAATTTTTATGATTTAATAGAAGTAGTCTTTTGTAGGATGTGAAGGTATTGTATACCTCTTTAAAAATGGATACAATTCGTTTGCCACATTAATAATATAACTCTTTAGTTATAATTATGATCTAAAATGATGACATATATATGCACAATAACAATTACATTTGAAAGAAATATATAAAATCATAATTTGTCATGTATGAGACCAACACAATTTATAATATGCAGTGACATCTTTTTTAAAGATGTCAAAGATTCAATGAGAAAAATTATATTGAACCACTCACACTTATGTTCTTGTTGAATGTCACCTTACTTTTTTTTTAATACATTTTAATGAATATTAAATCCATATTTTTAAAAATCCGTATTAGATATGTATAATAGATGTAAAATAAGCTTCTTTGAAAATTAATAAATTGTACAATTAAGTAAAATGATAATACAAAGTTAGAATTATATCTTTGTTAACATTTATAAAATTTAAATAAAATATCATTTCAATTGTATTTTTATTAAAAAATAATATAAAATTATTGTAATGTAAAATGTTTAGAGGTTTAACATTTTATATAAATATCACATCTTATGAGGTTATCACTTTAATATAAAATGTGAGTGGTTAACTATTTTTGTTAAGGGGTTAAAATGAGATAGTTTATATTTTAATTTTATATTATAATTAGGTTAAAAGTTCAAGGTGTTTGGTATATAGATGAGGCATAATATTATCTTAATATATGTATAATATTTAATAGGTATAAATTGTAATAGTGCAATATGTTAATAAAAATAATTTTTTGAATTTGATATGGTAAAATAAAATAACCTCAATTTTTTTTGGAATTGTCTATCAAAGTATGTTTTGCATGTATGTCAGACCTAATACTTTACTTACTAATGCAAGTGATAGTCGTTCAACATACTCACGTATGTGCTACTAAAACTGAAGGAGGTGAACTAAGATAATTAGCTAGAGATAATGACATACAAAAAGTGAAATGGGGAAGCATATTACCTTAATATATTTTTATGGAGTTTGGGGCATATCAGTGTATGAATAAATGAATTGGACCCAAACACCATACCTAGCACTTGTACTTCCACATAGGACCATGTCTAAGTCCTTAACTCTAGGTAAATACCTCACTCTCCTCAGTTGGTTTCAGTTTCACTCGAGGATGGTTAAGTTCAAATATTAATTTAACTAAGAAGAATAACTCTAATACATAGGTTATCATTTTGATTAAAATAGGTTTATTTTAAAAATACATGTTATCAACCACATAATCAAACATGATTTTAGACAAGTAATTATATCATCAACTAGAAATAAATTCAATAACATATAGATTTATAATAAATTATGCAACATAATATATTATTTCATAAAAGAGAACACAACACAACCAATTTAAAACTCAAGGCCTCACAGTGATATGGCCAAGGTCATAATCACCTTGTGGCCTTTAAGGTCAACAGACCATTGCCTTTATAGTTGACACCACACTCATTTAATAATCATGAATGCCATTATTAGAATAATGAACAATCATATAATTATTATCAATATCATCATTCATCAAATAACTTTTATGGCAGATTATAAATTGATCTATGTAACAAATTTATATTGGCATAGCCAATGTGATACAATAAGATGAAGAGAGGTAACAACATAATATAGCCAAGGTATCTAATTAATTACTCATTAATCATCCAATCATTCTAAGGAAAATAACATATACATTATACTAATAGATTTAGTCATTTTCAAATAAACTACTATCAACATAACCATTCATAAGAAGGGAATTTATCAAAAGAAATAATTACTTTCATAAAATGTTTCCCATTATCATCTAAGGAAACGTATCAAGTTGTGAACAAACATAATGAACCATCACATTCCATATTTGAAAAAGAATATTGAGGCTCATGTTTTAAATAAACTAGATGGTGAGAAACAAGTGAATTTCATACAATAGAATGTGTGCAATACAAAAACATACAGACAAAACTTCATCTGAATTTCAAGTTGAGTTGAACACAAATAAAATGTTCCATTTAAGGAAATTTTACAATTTTTTGTTGGGCATGTCATGGGCAACAAGGTAAAAAAATTTAGATATCAGAAAAGCAAGCAAAATCACATGCTCCCAAGAAAATAAAAATTAGTAGGTATGCATTACTCAGTCATATGTTTATGCAATATTAAATGAAGTAGAAAACAACATTAAATTGAGTAATCTTACATAATTGTAACATCAAACTAAAACAATCCATTTAATACATTTCAACATCTTATTACACAACTAACCTACTCAGGTATGTCTTAATTAAGCGAATAAAATAAATCAACTCATAATTAATTTATTTTTAAATGAAAGAATAAAAGTAATACTTTTCAGATTTAATATATGCAGTATATATATCTGTATACATAATCAGGTATGTCTAAAATGTGTTTTAGAGGTGAGGATTTTACTTATGTTTCTTCATACGCCAACAACTAATAAATTGAATAACCTATGCATAGTTGAAACAACTAAGAAACCAATATTCCATACATCTATGTAAATGGATACACAACATTTACTGTAATGCATCAAGATAATCATAAAGCTAGTTTGTTTTATTAATCAAATTCTATTCATTTCTATATCAGGACAACATAGTATTTGTTTAAGTATCTATATGACCATATTAAAAGGTTTCTTTTACATATAACATAATGCTTAATATTACTTGTCCAATATACACAATATGCTTCTAAGTAATTATTTAAGTAAATCATATTTATGATAAACATCAAGTAAAGTTGATTCTAATATCCAAACCATATGATTAAACCAAGGAAATAATACTTTAATAATTATATTAAGTTAAAATTACATAGGAATCCATATTAACTCAACTTAATCATATATTTAATATTAGAAGAGTAATTCTACATTTGATAGCATTAACAAAATGCTTTATTAATAGGAAGAGAATCAAAATAAATATCTAGTAACTTAATATACTTGAAGTGAATTACCTTCAACAACATATATCAAATTAGCCTCTTACCTTTCAAGAAATATTCAAGCTTCCATTTTTTTTTTTTCATTCCATTACCAACACAGGTTAATATTAACATGACTAACCAATAATAAATCAATATTGCATACTAAGTTAAACTCAAATAACATTAATATTATCAAGAATTAAAGAAAGTATAATTAACATAATTAATTTGCTACCAACTTACTTCATATTTATATGAAATCATCTAAGCATGGAGCAACAAGTGAATGAATTGGATAAGCCCTCCCATTCATCCCTATGATTCCAATCCTCGATGGTCTTTACCACCCTAACCATCAATAGGATGGTGGTTACAGAAACCAAGGATGTGAAGAGAGTTTTGAGCAATCAGAGTCCAAACTAATAGACATCTTGATAAAAATATAATATAAATAAAGATTAAATACTCCATCCTAGGGTAATATGGGAATAATTAATTTATCCTTCATATAAATCAAAAGGGATAACTGGATTGTGGGTTACTGAATGATATGAAATAGAT
Source organism: Torreya grandis (assembly GCA_037957365.1). Taxonomy (NCBI): domain Eukaryota; kingdom Viridiplantae; phylum Streptophyta; class Pinopsida; order Cupressales; family Taxaceae; genus Torreya; species Torreya grandis. Next base: position 4,472,231 of record JARHVA010000345.1, on the reverse strand, counting down.
TAATAACTAATCTACTCTATAGCTTTCAAGATAACTATCTTGGATCCATTTCCAAGTTTTGTGGTTAGCCTCAGCCATCTCGACTACAAATTTATACCCAAGGTATACAATATACCTAGTATTTAATCATTTAGGTCTAGTATAGGAATGGAGACCCAACAACAATGCAATCAAGATAAAAATGTAAAACATACGACTTACCAAACAAATATAATACTCCAAGTAAGCAACTCACTAAATTATATAACATACCATAATTATTCAAACTAGAAAACAATAAAAGACAATTATGCAAGAAACAACACTTATAAGTGCAAAACCAAAACCTTGCATTCAATAATTACAAATGAATTTCCAACAGACCTTCACGAACATCCTCAAAGTTTCTATAAAACTTTAACCATTAAGATTCATGCCAAACTTAATAGAGGTAAGTCATTAATTCCTTCAAAATAATTCATTCAAACCAAAACACATAGAATTATCCATACACAACCACCTTAACATGTCTTTTAAAATAATACGCAACAACCTTCAAAGAATCCAAACCAATAATAAGCCTGATTGAAATAACTAAGTCAAGACATGCTTCAAAACCATATATATATATATATATATATATATATATATATATATATATATATATATATATATATATATATATATATATATATATATATATATATATATATATATATATATATATATATATATATATTCAAAGATAACACAAAACCTAGTCAAATATTAGCTCAAAGACCATGAAACATATATACATAAAACACAATCAAAACATATTCAATAAAATCGTGACTATAGAAATAAAATAGAGTCAAAGTATGACAGAAGCCTAGTAGAATTGATTTTAAGATTCATGACATAACTATATATAATGCAGTTGAAGACATGACTCTCAAAACCCAGTTAAAAATCACATGTTATAAATAACTCACAACATATATGTATAAGGAAAATAAACTCTGTCAATGAGTAACAAATATATATTAATATCATGCAAATCAACCTTAACATAGTCAATATATATAAAGAACCCCAAATATTTTACAGAACCAACAACATATATAAAGACATAAAACTCCACCATCCATTAAAAATGAAACCCAAGTCAGAATATCATGCCAAATCTCACATTTAAAAAAAAAATTTACTTATAATGAAAACCTAAACAATTACCAACATCTTTGCATGCAGCCACAAGGACATCACAACCCATTAAACAATGGCCTGTTAGGAATAAGTTCTAGGCAATTATTGCAAGAATAAAGTCCTAACCTTTATAATATAACATTAACAATGACCTTTAATAAAATGAGTGTTTAATCCAAGTAAATACCAGTTTGTACACCCAATACATAACAACACATGTCTATACATATATATATCAAATGGTCAATGAATAAAATGAAGCCATGATATGTGTGTGTGTGTGTGTGTGTGTGTGTGTGTGTGTGTGTGTGTGTGTGTGTGTGTGTGTGTGTGTGTGTGTGTGTGTGTGTGTGTGTGTGTGTGTGTGTGTGTGTGTGTGTGTGTGTGTGTGTGTGTATGTATATATCATGCACACAAAAAGGAAAGAAAACTACCAACCTTCTGTTTACAACACATAATAGACAAACCCTATGGGGTAACAAAATATAAAACCTAAGAAATGTTTCCACACACACACAACCAACAGAAAACACTCCAAAGCCAAGATTTAACAAAATACAATAGATACAAAAAAATATGATGAATATATATCCAATTTTCAAGTTTATATACAAAATATCAATATCGATTCACATTGAATCTCTTCAAGGTTTGTATATGCATCAAAAAATATTAAGACTTTTGGCTATGTATGCAACCTTTTCTTTTTTTTCAAAATTTCATCAGTAGAACAAAATAACTAGACACAAATAAAATATAGCTTACCCAAAAAATGTAGAGAAGAAAATCTCAAAACCCAGAAAGATAGAATGCCAAAACCTTCAATTTTTAAAGCCATCTTTCTGAAATTTAACATGATTGCATTAAAAATTAGTCAAGCTCCTTTGTTTCCTCGATCTTCCTAACCCTATCAATTCTTCATGTCCACCACCTAACTCTCTATACCTTCCATATGATATCCCCATACACACATTAAATGTGAGGAGATAGAAATCCTCCAAACATTCCCCAATGCAATCCCCACCAAATTTGTCATTGAATACAATTAACATTAAATGACCTACCTCAAAATATTGATTGAACAAACAAAAATCCAACCAATAAAATCATGAGTTAACACATAATCATCCCAATTAACATTAATAAGATCGATTAACATTCTAACTCTCAAAGTCCATGCCACCATCCAACTAAACAAATAATAAATGTTAATAAACCTTAATCCGCATAATGCCATCAACTATATGTTGATCCAAAAAAATAAATTAACCATGTTTAATATTAATATCAATTCCTTTGCATAATATAAGCAATGTAAGAAAGCATGCTACCACCTTTTTAGTGTAAGTTCATATAGGGTCTAAGTAATAGTCCAAGGGGGTGTCATGGGTAGGTCTAGGTATGTCCTTAGGTAATCCATCCAATTAAGCAAGTAATATCCAAGTAGGCACATGGGTAAAAATGGAGTTTACATTGAAGAAGCAGGGAGGAGTTAGTTGCAAAAGTAAAAAAAAAGGCTACAGATGCAAATAGAACATAATGACTATGTGACGAAAAATCATAAAGCTACAAACAACATACAACTGAAATGCAACAAGTATAGATTTCATGACAATGATAAAATCAATTACCACATTAAGATGATGAAAAACATAACCAAAAATAAGTATACCTTTGGACTTGTCTGACTACTCAAAATTTTATTTGGTATCCAATGTACCACTGCCAGCATCTACCTAGCTCATAAGATAGTACCCACAACCACAAATTACATTATTAATATCATATCCAAAAATTGATAAATAATTATAGAACTATAATAATATCAACTGTAGTATTAATCTATAAAAATTATCAAGTGCAAAATTAAACATGCAATCTAATTACCATTGTAACAAGTCTAACCATATAATATGACCTAAGCAAGGTAAATAATAGTCAGTTATATATAATTAATAAAAATGTTTTAAACAGTAAAATAGATTATGAAAATTTAGGGTCATAACATCTTCCCCCTTGAAAGGGAGCCATCCTAACCACTAGTCAAATAGCCATGCATAATGTTACTTGAAAAGATGTGCCTCTTCCCAAGAAGCACTTCTTTCACTTAGCAAGTCTCACTGAACCAAAACTTGTTGTATATCTCTATTTCACAACTTAAGGTTGCGATGGTCTAAAATTCTCACTAGCTCCAACTGGATCTTTTACTCTTCTATGACCTATAAATGAGTCTAATCCAAAACATGAGATGAATCAGATACATATTTTCTTGGAAAAGCAACATAAAACACATCATGAATCCTTGATAGAGGAGGAAAAGTCAATTGGTAAGCAACATGAGTAATCTTTTCCAAAATATCAAAAGGCCCATCAAAACATGAAACTAACCTAGAAGCTTTGCCAAACTTTATATAATTTTTTTACAGTCTAACATGGAGAAAAACTTTGTCACCCATGTTGAATTCACAAAGAGTTCTCTTTTAATCAGCATAACTCTTTTGTCAATCTAAAGTTGCCTTCAAATTCTACCTTATTAATTTCATCTACCTATCATATTCCAACAACAAATTAGGTCTAATAATAGTGTTATCTTTTGAGCTATCCCAACCAAGAATTATGTACTTACACCCATATAGATCTTTAAATGGATCAATTTTTATTGAATAATGATAAGAATTATTATATGCAAATTTAACTAAATGGAGGTAATATTCCCATTTAGTTTGTTGATCCATGATGTACATGTACAACATATCCTCAACCACTTGGTTGAGCCTGTCAATTTGTCCATCTATTTCTAAATGATATGAAGAACTGAAATTATACTTTGCTCCAAAGGTTGCATTTAAAGTATGCCAAAATCATGAAGTAAATAACTTGTCATGGTCTAAAATAATCACTTTAGGTAAGTCATGAAGTCTAACCACTTTTTAAAAAATTATTCCGCAAACATGAAAGCATCATCCGTCAATTTTTTAGCAATGAAATGGCCAAATTTAGTGGCCTTATAAATTACCACAAGAATAATATCATATTTGCTGCATGATTTAGGTATCCCCATAATAAAATCAAGTTAGACTACAACCCACTTTTCTCTTGGAATATCATGAGGGTAGAGCAACCCTCCTAGATGGAAATGTTCAACTTTAACCTGTTAGCATTCTAAGCATTTTGCCATAAAATTAGTAACATCACGCTTAATTCTAGGCTAAAAATAGATCCTTCTCAACTCATGCATCATCTTTGTCACAATCGGATGAGCATAATAAGGTGTTGTATGTACTTGTTTTAACACGTAATTTTTCAAGTCACCCAAACTGGTACATAGATTTTATTTTTATGTCTTACAAGGCCTTCTATTTCAAAAAATAAAATTAAAAAATATCTTTTTTATAGGCTTGTTAGCCAAACCTATTATTACATCATGGTAGAATTCATCAACAAGTTGTTGTTCAAAAATAACACATCTAAAAGTTCCTTATAAAATTGACAAGGCAACAAGGTACATGTGTCTAATGAGTGCATCAACCACATGATTTTCTTTACCTTTGACATATGATATGTCCATGTCAAAATTGATCAAAAATTCTAGCCACTTATGATAGCATGCATTTAAATAATTTTGACAAAATAAATAAACAAGACTATGGTGATCAAACTTCACCTTGAAAAGCTTTCCCAACAGAAAATGATTTCATTATTTAAGCACATGGATAATGGCAGCAAGCTTCATGTCATGTGAGATAATTATTTTCATTATCCTTTAGTTTATATGACCCATAAGCCCTAAATTTTCCATCCTGGGTTAAGATACCTCCATATCCTTAAAATCATCAGCCCAAACTTCAAATTTATCATTTGGGTCTAGAATGATAAGAATAGGTATTTTTGTAATTAATACTTTTAACTTGATAAAATCCTCCTTGCACTGAGGCATCCACACAAATTTATTGCATTTGTATTGCAAAGAGGTAATGGGATGGGATACACTATAAAAAAATGCAACAAAATACCAGTAATAACTAACCAAACCCATGAAGTTTCACACTTCATATACATTTGTATAGCTTTAATTTTTGTTGGCTCTACAACAATGTTAGCCTTATAAATAATATGTCCCAAATAATGAATTTTTAATTTATAAAATGCACAGTTGGATAGTTTTCCATACATTTTATGTTGTCTTAGTCTTTGCAAAATGAAACAAAGGTGATGATCATGCTCAACCTCATTTTTAGAATAAATGAGAAAGTCATGAAAAAAAATAGCTCAAAATTAACCAAGAAGTCTCTAAATATATTGTTCATAATATTTATGAAGGCTACAGGTGCATTAGTTAGACTAAAAGGTAGAACTGTGAACTCGTAATCTCTATATTGAGTTTTAAAATATATTTTATGAATGTCCTCTTCTTTGATTTTCAACTAATGATAGCCTAATCTCAAATCCATCTTTGAAAAGACTGCAACACCCTTCATTTGGTCAAATAAGTCATCAATCCTTGGAAGAGGATAATGGTTTTTTTATTGTTACCTTATTAAGAAAATGGGAGTCAATGCAAAGCATCAATATACCAACCTTATTCTTCACAAAGACCATCTGAGCACCCCAAGGAAACACACTTGGTTGGATGCTTACATTGTACAAAAGTTCTTGAAATTAAACTTTTAATTCTTGCAAGTCAGCCACATTCATGAGGTAGGGAGATTTAAAAGTAGGGGAAAAGTTGGGTATTATATTAATGTAAAAATAAAACTCCTGCTTAGGTAGTAAACAGATAGTTTCTAAGAAAAGATATCTATAAATTAATTCAAAATAGGAAAATTTGCATCTACTAGCTTTTTTCTTTGGGTAATTCTTGCAGTTGGACTATGTACAGCTTGCAACGCTTCTTAACAACCCTTTTTAATTGTAAGGTTGAAAGTGTTTTACATCTTTCTATCCCTTGTATGCCTTACAATTCTACAAGTTACCCGAGGTCATTAATACACTTCACTCTTTTGCCCACACAAACAAGTGTGGCTTGATGTTCATGCAACCAATCCATCCCAATGATGAGATCATAAGACCCTAAAGGTGTAAGGAATAAATTTACCTTGGTCTTGAAGAAACCAAGATCAAGTTATACCTATTCCAAGTATTCAATAATAGGCACTTTCTTTTCATTACTGAACTCAACCTCCCATCCTTCTCTTATCAAGATAGATTGGATTTTACATTGCTCAGCAAAAAAAGGAGAGATAAAAAAATTAGTTACAACTAAATCAATCAAAATAGTCAATAGAAAACTATTTATTGTACCTCTGATTTTAATTGGAATGACCTTCGAGTCAATATTTCGATTATCAATAACAACATATACCCTATGATTTATCATTTACCCTGATTTCAGTTTAGGATAGTCCTTTTTATAATGGTTATCACCATATTCCTAGCAAACAACAAGTCTAAAATATTCTAATGGAATAGTATTAGCACCCGTGGTAGGTCTAATTTGATTGTTTTGATATTATTCCTTCTTAAAATAACCAAATTTAGATGGTCTATGAGACTTGAAATTTCTATTCTTATTAAAAAAATTGCTAAAATTAAAATTGCCACTAAAAAATCTACGGTTCTGATCTGATTTCTAGAAGTTCTTTTTCATGAGAGAAAGGATTTTTGCTTTAGACTTCTTCCTATTTGTCTTAAATTCTTGTCTTGCCTTTTGGTGAGAATTTTATTTATCCTTAGCCCTACAAGCTGATTCGATTGTTATAGCCAAAATCATTGGGTTTGCCATATTGATGTCCTGCATCAATATTTCCTTGAGTCTAAGTTTGAACATCATAATCGTAGTTTATTCATCATGCATATAGTTCACATGACGTATCAAATTTAAAAACTTGTTCTCATACTCAATAATAGACATATTTCCTTGTTTTAAAAGCTGAAAATTAATGATTTTTGGCTATTTGTAGTTGGCATTCAGGTATCTTTTATGAAATTGAGTCTCAAAAATAGACCAAGAAAATTTTAAGGGATTATATCCTTCAATGGCATAAAGGTAATTCCACCACGTTGCTACAAGACCAACTAGCTGATAGATTGCCATCATAGTTTTCATGTTCAATGGCATGTTTTGCAAGTTAAAAATTTTCTATAAGTGTACCAACCATGCATCGACTGTGTCCCCTAATTACTCACCTAAAAAAGTAGGTGGTAGAAGCTTCTTCAGATCTTAGATGAATTGGTCAACTATGGTCAAAGGCAGTTCTAAAATCATAGGTTTGTCTACTTGTCCCATTTTCAATCTCGATACTTCCTCTTGGGATACCCCTTCAAGATTGTTCAGTATTTGCTCTTGGTTATCAATATTCCATTACAATGTTTTAAGGGATATCAACATTACACTGAGGATCTCCTCATATTTTTTGATTAAATTTCCACCAACTGCATTAGCATTTAGAACCTTGGTATTACTATCGGTATTATTTATAGGTAACTCTTTCTAGTTATGAATGGGGATCCAACCATGATGACCCCTTCTTCATCCTCTACATATGCCCTTAGATGGGTTGATGTTAAAAGGGTTACCATATATGTTACCTCCACTTGATTGCATTCTAATCATCATGAGAACTACAAAGTGATAAATTAGTAGATTACAAAATTTTAAAGAAGAAAAATTGTTCCCAAAATTTTTTAGAGCAAAAATTTACTCTGATATCAAATGAAACAACCCCAAAACAAATTAGAATTATATATTATAGTACATTTTGGATGTGTTTTAGACCTGATACCTCACTTGGTGATGAAAGCAACAATCATTCAGCGTACTCACCTACATGCAATGAAACCAAAGGAGGTGAACTAAGATAATTAACTAGAGGTAACTATATACAAAAGGTGTTATGGAGAAGAGTGATAACTTAATATATATTTATGGGGTTTAGGGTGTATCAATGTATGCATACATGGATAAGATCTGAGCGCCAAATGTGGTACTTGTACTTACACATAAGACCATTTCTAGGTCTTTAACCTTAAATAAATACCTCACTCTTCTCAGTGAGTTTCAATTCTGCTCGATGATGCTTAAGTTTAAACATTAGTTTAATCAAGAATGATAACTCTAATACCTAGGTTATCATTTAGGATAAAATAAGTTTATGTTAAAAGTATGGGTTATCAACCACATAATCAAACATGAATATAGACAAGTAATTATCATAACAACAAAAAATAAATTCAATCACATATAGATTTATAATAAATTATAAAACAAAATATATTATTTCATAACAGAGAACACAACATAATAGATTTAAAACTCAAGGCCTTGCAATGCTACCAACTAAGGTCATAATCACCTTATGGCTTTTAAGGTCACTGAACCATTGCCTTAATATCTCACACCACACTCATTTAATAATCAATGAATGTCGTTATTAGAATAATGAACAATGATATAATTATGATCAATATCATCATTCATCAAATAACCTTTATGGCAGCCTGTAAATGAATCTATGTAACGATTTTATATTGGCATAGCCAATGTGATATAATAATATGAAGAGAGTTCAAAAAATAATACATCCAAGATATATAATGAATCGCTCATTAATCATATAATCATTCTAATAAAAAGAACCTATAAATTATATCAATAGGTTTAGTCATTCTCAAATAAATTACTATCAACATAACCATTCATAAGAAGGTAATTTAACAAAGGAATCAATTCTTTTCATGCAATGTTTCTCATTATCATTTAAGGAAATGTATCAGGTGGTGAAATAATATAATGAACCACCACATTCCATATTTGAGCAAGTATAGCTAAGCTCATGTGTTAAATAAACTAATGGTGAGCAAAAAGTGACTTTCATACAATAGAATGTATGCAATAAAAACATAAAAACAAAAAATTCAGTCGAGTTTAAAGTTGAGTGGAACCCAAATAAAATGTTTCACTTATTAAAATTTAATACATTTCTATTGGGCATGTCATGGGTAGTAAGGCAAGCAAATTCAACTATCAACTATGCATGCATCAATCATATGTGTATGCAATATTAAATAAATTAAAAAACAACATTCAACTTGTTTATTTCATTAAATTGATTAATCTTACATAGTTGCAACATCAAACTAAAACAATCCATTTAATACATTTCAACTTCATCTTATTACATAACTAACCTACTCAAGTATGTCTTAATTAAGAAAATGATATAGACCAACTCTTAATTCATTTATTATTAAATGAAAAAACAAAAGTAATACTTTTCATATTTAATATATGTAGTATACATACCTTTATATGCAACTAGGTATGTCTAAAATATGTTTTGGAGGTGAAGATTTTATTTATGTTTTTGCATTTACCAATAGCTAGGAAACTTTAATAACCCATGTATAGCTGAAATAACTAAGAAACTCATATTTCATGCATCTATGTAAATGGATTCACAATATTTATTGTAATGCATCAAGATAACCATTAAGTTAGTTTACTTTATTAATTGAAATCTATGTATTTCTATATCAATACAACATAGTTTATGTCTAAGTATCTATATGACCATATTAAAATATTTATTTTGCATAAAACATAATGCTTAATATTACTTATCCAATATATATAATATGCTTCTAAGTAATTATCTAAGTAAATCCTACTTATGAAAAACATTAATTAAACGTAATTCTAATATCCAAACCATAGTATTAAACCAAGAAACTAATACTACAATAATTATTCTGAGTTAACAATACAAAAGAATCCATAGTAACTCAACTTAATCATATATTTAATACTAGACGAGTAATTTTGTAATTGATAGTATTAACATAATACTTTATCAATAGGAAGAGAATCAAAATAAACATCTAGTAACTTAATATACATGAATTGAGTTACCTTCAGTGACATATATCAAATTAGCCTCTTACCCTTCAAGCAATACTTAGCCTTCCATTTATTTTATGCATTTCATTATCAACACAGGTTAGTACTAATAATACTAACCAATAATAAAACAAGATTGCATACTAAGTTAAACTAAAATAACATTAATATAATCAACTATGTAAATAAATCATAATTAACATAATTATTTTTTGCCAACTTACTTCATGTGTATGCAAAATCATCGAAGCATGGATTAACAAGTAAATGAATTAGACAAGCCCTCCCAACTAACCTTATGAGCCCAACCATCAGCAGCCTTTATAACCCCAATCATTATCTAGATGGTGGTTGTGACAACCAAGGACATGCAAAGAGTTTTGAACAATTGTATTTTGAACTAGAAGACATCTCGATAATAATATAATACAAAGAAAGATAACAAATTTCATTCAAATGTGAGACATGAATAATTAATTCATCCTTGATATAAATTGGAATAAGGGGTAACTTTCATAGGCTGTCAAATGATATAGAATGAATTAATAAGTAATTCATTTTATAGCTTTCGAGACAACTAGTTTGGATTCTCATCCAAGTTTTATTGTCAATTTCAACCATCCCGATTGTAAATTTATACCCCAAGTATAAAATATACCCAATATTTAATCATTCAGGTCTAGTCTATGAATGGTGACCCAATGATAATCCAATCAAGATAAAATGTACAACATAAAACTTACCAAACAAACATAATAATCCATTCACTAAATTATAGAACATACCATAATTATTCAAACTAGAAAATTTTAAAAAAAAAATTTGCAAGAAACAACACTTACAAGTTCAAACCTAAACCCTTGCATTCAACAATTATAAATGAAATTACAATAGACTTCTATCAACATCCTCAAAATTTATAGTAGAATTTAACCATTAATATTCATGCCAAACTTAACATAGGTAAGTCATTAAGTCCTACACAAGAATTCAATCAAACCAAAACACATAGAATTCTTCATACAGAGTGACTTTGACATGCCATTTAAAATAATATGTGGTAACCATCAAATAATACAAACCAATAACAAGCTTGATCGAAATAACTAAGTCAAGACATGCTTTAAAACCATATATATATATATATATATATATATATATATATATAATGCAGTCAAAGATAACAAAAATGTAGTCGAAGATTAGCTCAAACGTCATAACACATATATACATGAAAAGTACTCAAGACATATTCAAGAAACCCACGACTATATAAATAAAATGTATTCAAAGTATGGCATAAAATCTAGTCGACTTGCTTTTAAGATTCACAACATAAGTATATATAACACAGTCAAAGACATGAATCTCAAAATTCAATAAAAAATCACATGCTATAAAGAACTCACAACATATATGTATAAGGAAAATAAATTATGTCAATGAGTAACAAACTCAGATTAATATGATGCAACTCAGTCTTAACATAGTCAGTTATATATAAAGAACCTCAAAATTTTTACAGAACTAATAACATATATAAACACATAAAACTCTAATAGCTATTAACAATGCAACCCAAGTTGAAATCTCATGCCAAATATCATATTAAAAAAAACATAGTTAATTATAATGAAAACCCAAATGATTACCAACATCTTTGCATGCATCCACAAGGACATCATAACCCATTAACCAATGACCTATTAGGAATACATTCTAGGTGATTATTTCTATAATAAAAACCTACAGTTTACAATATAGCATTTAATTGGACTGGGCATTTGATTTATTAAAGGTCATTATTATACACACACACACACACACACACACATGAATCCATGAAAACTTTGCAAACATGTGGAATATATATATATATATATATATATATATATATATATATATATATATATATATATATATATATATATATATATATATATATATATATAATGCACACAAGGCAAAAAAGCCACCAACCTTCTATTCACAACACATAATAGATAAACCCTATAGGGTAACAAAGTATAAAACTTGTGAAACATTTCCACACACACAGTCAATAGAACAAGCTCCAAAGTCAAGATTTAACAAAATCCAATAGATATGAAATAATATGATGAATATATATCTAATTTGTAAGTTTATATGCAAAATACCAATATTGATTCACACTTAATCTCCTCAAGGTTTGTATACACATCTGGAAGTCCTAAGACTTATGGTTGCATATGCAACCTTCTATGTTTTTTCCAAAATTTCATCAACAGAACAAAATAATCAGGCATAGATAAAATATAGCTTACCTAAAAACACAAAGAAGAAAATCCCAAAAGCTAGAAAGATAGAATGCCAAGAACCTGCAATTTTCTAAGCCATTTGTCCAAAATCCAACATGACCACAGTAAAAAACCTATCAAGCTCCACTATTTTCTCCATCTCCTTTCCATCTTCTTAACCCCATCAATTCTTCCTATCCATGGCCTGACTCTCCAAACTTTCTATCCAATTTACCCATACCCATTCAAAGCCGACATTGAATGTGAGAAGAGAGAGATCCTCCAAACATTCCCCAATGGAATCTCTGCCGAATTTTCCATTGAATGCAATATTCATTAAATGACCTATCCTGAAGGATCGATCCACCAACCAAAAATCCAACCAATGAAATCATGAATTAACACTTAATCATACCAATTAACATTATAACTCCCAAATTTCATGCCAACAACCAACTAAACAAACAATAAATAATAATAAGCATTAATTCACATTATGCCGTTGACTATATGTCGATCCAAAAAAAAAAAAAAAACATGTTTAATATTAATATCAATTCTCTTGCATAATATAAGTAACATAATGAACCATGCAACCACCTTTTTAGCATAAGGTTATATATAGTGTAGTTAATAGTCTAAGGGGGTGTCATGGGTAGGTCTAGGCAAGTCCTTGGGTAATCCATCTAATTTGGAAAGTAATATCTAAGTAGGCATGTGGGTAAAAAATGGAGTTTTCATGGGAGAGAGTAGGATTTAGTTGCAAAGGTGAAAAGGAAAATCTACGAATGTAAATGAAACATAATGACTATGTGACAAACAATCATAAAGGTACAAACAACATTTAACTAAAATTCAATAAGTACAAATATCATGACAATGACAAAATGAATGACCACATCAAGATGTTCAAATGATGAAAAACATAACCAAAAACAAGTATAATTTTTAGACTTGTCTGACTGCTTAGAATTTTCTTCGGTGCCTGATGTACCGCTTCCAGTATCTCTCTAGCTCATAAGATAATACCTACTACCATAAAAGTACATCAATAGTACCATATCAAAAAATTGGAAAATAATTATAGAACTATAAGTATATCAACTACAATATTAATTTATAAAAAATATCAAGTGTATAATTAAACATGCACAGTCTAAATACCACTTCAACAAGTCTAACCATATAATCCAACTTAAACATGGTAATCAACAGTCAGTTATATATCATTAATAACAATGTTTTAAACATTAAAAATTTTATGAAAATGTGTGGTCGTAACATAAAAATCTTGGTTTTACAAGGACCAGGAACTAGAATATATATAAAAGTGCAGTGCATAGGGGCAAGCCCCATGAGATGAAAGACAAAAACCAGAAAATAACACTAGTAGCTAACTAACTATGCGAAAGACAAAATAAAAGGAAAGTTAATATAAAACTATTTCATGAGGGGGTATCCCTTCGTAGGTACCTTAACATCCTCAATCACCTTCTCTTGCATAACATGTTTGTTCTTTGTGATTTTGGCCCTAGTTCTATTTTCTAGGCCTTTCGCATCCTCCTTAGGTAGGATCATTTTGGGTCTCTTTCACAGTTGTTCCTTCATAGGGGTCTTTTTGGTGGGGTATTTTTAGGGAAGTTTAGGGGAATAAGTCTCCACCTCCATGATATGTTTCTTTAGGAGGCCTCTTCAGCGTTTGCTATTTGAGATAAAGACTGGATCATTTTGGCAACCTTCTTATTCATGTAATTTCAATCTTAAATTAAACTTGCTAAACACATCCTTGCTTCATGAAGTTTGTTATTAAAACTTTTGCGCTGATCTTTATTTTTTATAATTTCTTATACCAGGGGGGTCTTACCTCTGCCTACCACTTTCCTCGAGATTCCTTCCTCTAGTAAAAGTGGTTTAGGATTGAAAACAAAGAGTTTTAGGGGAGGATCCCTGGTTGAGCTTTTAGAATTGGGGCTAGCATGGGAAAATTTAGTTATTGAGCGGTGAGATCCCAAGGTAGGATCTTCCTCAAGAGAGTCCTCATTAGCAGAGGACCCCTATGGCAGAACCTTCTTGCCTCGAAGGGTCTCATCTTGTTTAACCAGTCGAGGGATAAGACCCTTATGTATGATGGGATTAGCTTCATTTATTTGGTATGCGAGAGTATTTCTATCCAAGAATTTTAGAAGGTAATAAGGGAGGCTAATTTTGTAGCTTTCAAAATTGTTCAACAAGAGAAAGTGATGGGAAAAAATGAGAGTATACTTACCTTCGAGTGTAAGATACTTCATTATTTTCAAACAAACTTCAAGCCATTAACGTAGCAGATCTAAGCGAAGAAACCCCTTTTTATCCATTTTAATGAACTTGTTGGTACGAAAAACCTCTGAAGGAGTTCTTATTTTTTCGATTGATCTTTGAATTTTTTTGCTGCTTCATATGACATCCATGTGGCTTCCCCAATCAATTCTTATGTTACAAAGATTCCAATGCTTCTTACTTCCACAATCCTTTTGTTCTACATCACAATAAATTTCTTTGATAAATCGACATCGTGGTCATTTACCCTTAGCATAAATTTGGTGAGGCCACCTCTGCAAAGCTTCTTCCAAATCTTAATCATGCTTCTGACCTCTGAGCAGGAATTCGGTTCAAGATTGTTCCTATTTCCACTCATCTCAATAGTAGGCTAAGAGCCAAAGATGGAATTTGACGAACCCTGGTAAGGCTTAGAGCTAACAACTTGAAATAAACATGAAGTACATGATTTCTCCCACGCTTTGTAATTAATTCTCCATGTGGTGAAATAATGGCAGGTCATAATTTTTGAAAGTCTTTGCTTAAAAAGTAAAATTCGCTCATGTGACAGTCGTGTCATCGTCCTATCTAGAAGTGACTTCATTTTGAATAGCTGACATGACATTTTCAGGGACGTGGCATCCAACATGCCAAGTAGATAAAAGAGGGGGACTTACTCTAATATTAGCAACTAAGTTTGCCACCCCATTCCCTTTATAGTATGTGTGAATGATGGAAAAGTATGTCATCTCCATCAAGATCTGATTGGCATCATCTATTATGGCTTTTATTATGTGGGAAGGGGTTGTTTTACCTTCTAAAGCATTGAGGATATTGAGAGAATCTCCTTCAATGATAATTCTATCCATGTCAATAAAAATGATTATTTTTTAATTTAACAGTCATTTAATTTTTATAAAGAATTGTCAACTTTAAATTTAAGATTTATTTGATGTTTTTATCCCTATTTAGAAAAGATGATAAAATAATCGTGATATCTTTTATGTATAAAATAATTTGAAGACCAGTTTTTATTTTATTTTATTTTATTTAAAATAAAATGCAATTATTCAACTAAATTGAAATTATTTATCACTAATCAACCAAAAAAAAATTACATAAAAAATAATGAAATCAATAATATATAAAAATCTCAAAAATAGTATTTCTCCAATCTTAAAAAATTTGAAATTAATATATTTGTAGTGGTAATCAACCTTTTTTAGATATGTTTGCTTTGAGGGCATGGTAACATGCTGCTGAAAGTCAATAATCAATGCAATTTTATTTAAAGATTTTTTAGTTAGTTTAAAAGGGAAAGCTGACGTTATGGAGCTATGAGTTCTATCTTCTACAAGGATATTATGGACTCTTATTTAAAAAAATAAAATAAAAAATTCATCAGGGCCCTTGAAAGATGTATATACCCACTTTTGCGTAAATGCATAAGAGGCATTAATTACCCATTATTACATATTCTTTAATATATACAAACTAACATCACGCTTTATTAGAAAATTGAAACATAAATTAAAATTCAACCATAAGATTGTACATAGTTTAAATAACGATAAGTAGTGGAAGGGAGACTTTTTTTTTAAAGAAAGTTTTTAAATAGGCATGCTTGCACCCATGCATGAGAGACGAGGATACATGAAAACAAATAAATCCACATGGGAATAAAGTAGCCCATAATAGAGAATATAGTAATTTCATATAATCGATAAGATTCCCATAATTATGGGAGTTGTCTATTAAAATTTTTTAGCGTATTAAATTTAAAAATATGTAAAGTTTATATAAATTAAGGATTAAACGAATAAGTTTAATCAGATCAATAAAATTAATATAATTTTTTATATTAATATTTTTTAAAAATTAAAAAAAAAAAAAAAAAAATTAAATTATTGATAAAATTTGATGAATGGTTTTTTTAATTTAAAAAATATGGTCAAGTCAATATTCCGGTATATAGATGAGGCATAACATTCTATTAAGCTCTGCATAATCTTGTAACGGAGACACAGCATAATAATGGTTAATTTTAAATTTAATATTTTTTTTTCAATTTTTATAAAGCGTCAATTTTAAATTTAAGATTTATTTCATTGTTATATAAGATTTTTATTATTATTTGGAGAAGGTGATAAAATAAATATGATATTTTTAATATATGATTAAATTTAAAATCTGTTTTTTGTTTTTTTAAATTGTTTAGAGTCTAATGTAATTTTTCAATTAAATTGAAGACATTTTATTAGTAATAAAAAAAAATGCATAGAAATATATATATATATAATCATATTTAATTTCTCAAATCTTAAAATATTTGCAATCAATATATTTGCAGTTGTATTCTACATTCCTTAAATTCAAATAATTCGTTAAGGAAACTTTGCCTTGAGGATATGGTGATATGGTGTTGAAAGTATTAATAATCAACGTAATTTCATTTAGAGAGAATTTAGTTCGTTTCAAAGGAATGTATGATTTTTATTAGTTACAGTTTATTAGTTGTGTTGTATGGAAAAAAGTTATTGATTAAACATGTCAATGTTTTTTTTCACTTCCTTTCACTTCCAAATAATTATCACATTTGCATTTCACCTTCTTCATTAAAATAATAATTAAACTCTTAATTATGTTTTTAAAAGGAATTTCCCCTACCCGTTGGCATTGCTAAGATGAGGGCATTTTATTCATAGGTGATAGTTGCAGGTATTATCAATCCATAACCTCTATGTCATTGAGCTTTCATAGTACTTAAAAATGTCTTTCTAACATTTTTATCTTACATAGTGTACATGAACATGTTACTTTATAGGATATAACTACATGACATAAGCACAACTTAGACTAATATTTCTAATTCTATATTTCGTTGATATCATTTACTTGTATCTATTAGATTACAATTTTAATTTTCTATTGTTTTGGCCCTTGACCTTTGTGTTAGAGTCTTTGATTGATGCATTTCTATAATAAATGTATTTGATTTGGCTTTTGGCCCTATGTTCATGAGATTTTAACATTTCATTGTTTTGGCCCTTGGCCTTATGTATGTGTGACATTTGAACATCTCTCTTGTTTGTGACATTATTCATGTCTATGTGTGTTATTTATAACATTTGAACATGTCTTTGATTTTGGCGCTTGGCCCATCTTATATACTTTTAATTATTTATGTGTGTGTGTGTGTGTGTGCACGCGCGCACAAATACTTATTGAAATTGATGAGTTTGATAAGTTCCATGATTCATAACATGCACTCTTAACATACCAATATGCTAAGATACTCACATACTTTTTTCCATCTACTAAAATTTTCAATGATAATATCTTTACTATGCATGCTTCAAGTTAACATCTATTTTGAGATGAATGAACTTTTAGGAGAAATACCATCACCTCAAAAGATGTTAAATTTAGTAGGATTCTCATGGATGAGATGATCCATTTAAAAAAATCAAATTTTAGTTATTCAGCACACTCACAATTTTAAACTTATAAAATGTTGAAAAATTCATTTATTTGGCATGATCACAGTTTCAAAATTACAAAATGTTTGAAAAATTAAGTTATTGACACATACTATGGGGGAATATGCCATTGTGTATATGAACTAATATTTATGTTTCAAATATAAAATTCACATAGTTTCAAAGTTTCAAATAGAAGTTACAATGAGCATTCACATACAAATTAAAATTCTACAATTACAATAGGGGCATGATATAGTTTCATTCCATATTTATTCTATTTTTTTAATAGATTTGAACATGGTAGAATCATGGGTGCACTCCATTCTATTTTGATCATGCTTTACAAATAAAATTATACCAAACTATACCAAAATATTACAATTGAGTCCACAAACCATATGCAATGGTTGATTCGATTTAGGTGCATAGTGCATGGATTAGGTTTAATTTTTAACTTTAATGTTGTATTTGAAAATATATTATGATTTCAACCCATTTCACATCTTGGGGTTACAAAAACCAATAGTTATAAATTGAGATTCAATGTCCCTCAATCAATAAATTGTTTCATTTCAAAAGAGTAAATTTAGGTTTGGATTTGATCACATTTAATTTATCCAATTTTTTAACTAATGAACCATCTTCCCAAGTGTTTCATGAGAGGCCCTAATTCTCCAATGCTTCAAAAAGCATCATTACCAAGCAAAGTCATAAAAAGTGGCACTGATTTCACACATGTAGGTGTACTCATTCCATACTCTAATTTTAATTTTCAAACTATTCAAATACAAGAAATTTTCAATTTATAAAAGTTCATTTTATATTATAGATTGTCAAAGTTCATGAAATTTTTTAAAAATTATAATTCATGTTTTTAGATTACAATATTCAAAAGAAAACAATAATTGCTTCACATGTTTTACAAGGTTTGCTAATTTATAAGGTACCTTGCACTATTGAATTATGCAACTCACATACATGTTATGTCTTACATGTACTGAGGTATAACTTACCTTTAATCCAGTAATTTCATTTCTATACTAAAGGAGAGGAAAATTTAGTAACCTAAATCTGGTAATGAATACATGATCATGCCTATTTTACCCATTTTTATACTTAATTAACTTTTTCATTTAATTGATACCTACTTCACCATTTTAACCTATCCTAATCCTAGTAAGAAAGGACCTATTCTATCTTCAAACTGTCATTTTTTTCACACAAAAATGTTATGATTTTAAAAAACACCTCTATGCATCTCTATGCCTTAGTCCAAACCCAAATATTGGCATGTTTCTTTAGGGGAAAAATTTGACTAATAGGAACAACGACGACTATCGATCTTATCGTTATTAAACAATTTTATCTAATTATCACCAACAATCATAATTTCAAATGAAACCCTCCCTAAGGTGGGCCTTCCTATTCTAAAACTTCCTATTGTGTTTTCATCTCGATGAGATTGATATAAATACACATTCAAATCACTTATTATACATCTAATGATTTCCATTCATAATACTTATTAACATAAGTGCACATTGATTAAAAGTTCCTTATTCTTCCCAAATTATGTTCTAAGCACTTCAAGTAGTACTTTTTCAAGTTTAAAGAAAGTATTATATAACTCTAATCCCACATGATTAAGCATTTATAATAGAATTATATGCATCCATATATTCAAAGGAGCACAATTACCCAAAACATTTAAGTAGAATAACTAGATGGAGGCTTGATCTCTCTTCACAATATTGGTATGTAGGTAAGAATCAACACATTGGGATGTTGATGTTTATCAAAAATTTAACACTGAACCATTTTTACCACTTCACATCCATTTGTCTCTTTGTGGCACAAAGTTAGGGTTTTCAATTTCAAGGAGCCACACAATAAATATTCACATAATTTCAAAGATGAAATCAACACAACTAAACCTAAATTTTATTATGACATCCAAATATTATAAAATATCTAACTTTATCTAAATCTACAAGATCAACCAATAGAGATAATAGTGGCAATTGCTCCTATCCTCTACTAGGTCTTCATTTCCTTGAGGGAAATAAAGCTAAGCTTCTTAAAGGTTTCTATATTTTTTAGATTCAATCTATTTCTACATAATTTTTTATGATCACTCAATTGATGACTCAAAAAACTAAGTTCATATTTATTTTTCATATCTTAGCCTCGTTCATTTATATTTTGATTTGTCTATTTTAATTATTCATCCTCAATTTGTTATTTAAAATTATATTTATAACACCCTTATTTATTTTATTTCATTTATTTAAATTAAGATGAATTTCACTATTAATTCAAAATTATCATAAATAATTACTTAAAAAAAATAGAGAGATATACAGAACACCAATTTTAGATACAATTAAAGTTGACAATCCATTTACAACATTTACATTTATTCTTAGGAACCAACAACCAAATCTAACTATGATTATAAATCCTTGTACTTCATCAACTCCATCTATTTTTGAAACACTAGATTAGCCTTGATAATATAGAAAAATCTATCAAAAGCTAACATACCAGTTTTAGTTTTGATATTTTGTTCATTACTGAAATTCATCTCAAGTTGTTGTGACATTGCCATCATTAGCTTATATATTTTGTATTTTGAATATCCACGGGATAAATATTTTGTCAACATTAATAAAAGCTATATAATTAATAGGAAAGTCCATATACTTTATTTTGTTTATTTTCTTAATTGAGTAATGCATGAAAAAATTAATTGAATTCTTTAATTTGTGAGATTGATGTATGTTTATAGTTTGTTAAATGTTGCATCGATTTAATAGTTATTATAACTATTTTTTGTGAAAAGATTTTGATTTAATTTTGATTTATGTTTAAATGTGCATGAAGAAATTTGTTATAAGTCAATATCTGTCTTAAGTCAATGTCACAAAATTATTTTGTAATTAATCTCCTTAAACTTGTTGTTGAGTTGATTTTGATCTAGGTTATTACTAGAACATGGTAAACATTAGTTTAGAATACATGTTCAATCTCATTAAAATTGATTCGTTTGAAATATTTGATTCTTATTAACATAAAACACTCTCCCTTTTTATCAAAATTTACATTCCTTTTAAATTTTTATCTATTACATGCACACTATTTTAATGTAATTTCATATGTGAATAAACCCATTTTAGGATTAGAAATAGTTAGTTAGTCTTATAGAGTAAATTAATCTCTCAAAAAAATATGAAATATATGTAATTAACATATAATTATATTGTTCTAATACTTATTCCATCATATGGTTATTTGAACAATAAAATATCTGCAACTTACATCTTAGAATCTAGGAATCATTGATTCTAAAATAAGAGGAATTTATCTTATCAACATTTTGGATGAGACTAACACATAGAAAATATTTTTTTAATAATAGATTAAGATAAAATAGCATATTATAGATAATTTTATTGAAAATCTAATTTTCATAATAATTACATTGAGTAATAATTTATAATGACAGCCATGAATGTAATGGTGTAAGTAGATAACTTTTATTTTTATTTAAGTAGATGTATAAAAATAAATTATAAAAAATATATATAACCAACCGACAATTTATTTGAAAAAATATAATAAAAATAAGAGTTATTTAAAAATAAATATATATAAAAGATATAATATTTCCAAAAATAAAAAATAAACACACTGCAACCAGATTTTTCTATCGCTCTAGCCAAATCTAGACAACAATTTTTCCTTCTTTAAGAAATTCGAAGGAATAATATCTCTGCCAAACCATTAAAAACTTGCGTTCCAGAGAACTACCTGTTTAAATGTGGAGGCAGCTCCTCATTTCAGCAAAATGGCACCTCCAGCAGAATCTGGCAACAATAAAAGCAGCGCTAAGTTACTGGGAAGATATTCATACTACAGATAACTGAATTTCCATATACGATTCTTTATAACAGGAAATTTATTGAAAGGATTTTTATATGTTAAATACATTTATCTAGCATAGAGGTTAGATATCACAATATAGGTTATATACATATCAAACATACAACTTTTGAATATATACGCAACTATAAAAAATACATTATATACGGTTATGCATATTGCATATTTGTTACCAAGATATGGTATTAAAAATACTTATATACTTTACATAACATAACCATATCTGGCGATATCTATGAATTCAATCTCGAGATCATTGATCCCATTAATAGATGCCATATAATATTTGATGCATTAATTTGTATCATATACCGCTGTGGGGCTGTTCAACCGATTTAGGTTTTCATAGTAGCTTAATTTGGAAGTTAACTTCTTTATATTATTGAGATATATTGATTAATTGCTATCTAAAAGACTAATTGCACATATTAATATATCAATCTAAAGTTTCCTAGGTTAATCAATTATATCTACGAAATTATACATCAATGTAGTATTAAATATTAGATATAATAGGCTTATATTAACAATATGACGATATTTTATATAGGCCAAGAGAAATATATAACAAATAGTTATTCATAATAGGTATAACATATATAATTTTATACCTGATTTTAGGTATTTAAATATAATATATAAAATATTATATAATAAGCGATATATGTATTCATATTAGATTATATGAGTAATCTATATATTTAAAAACATCCCTATATAAGATAATATGATATCTTAAGTTAATAATATAGATATATTATATATATTTGAGAATGATGTATAATTTTTATATTGATATATTAAATATGTATAATTATTGGTATATGATATAGTATATAGATATTAAATATAAGTATTAATAATAATATAGATAATTTTATTTATATCATATATTATTTTATATGTTAATATTTTATAAATTATACAATTTTATTATGAGATGTATTTTATTACTTTTTATTAATAATATATTATTATGATTTTTTTATATTTATAAAAAAGGTTAATTATAGTTGAATTTTTTGAAAAAATAGATTGAATATTGTATGTTTATATTTTATAGGTATGACACGTCAACGTTTAAATTTTGAAATTGAAGAGCAACAAATAAAATATCAAAGAGAATATGCTCAACAATATCAAAGATAACAACGTAAAAAAATAATAGAAGAACAAAAATGATAACATAATGAGAATGAAAGAGAAAGATGTACGAAACATAGCACAAAAATGTCAGTTCAAGAACTAGAAGCAGAAATGAGGGAACATGCCCAAGAAATGATGGCATATCATGTATGAACATCTCAATATGATCAACATATATTAAGAAGAAGAATGCAAAGATAAATGCATTTGAATCAATTCACAGAGGAAGAAAGAAACCAACTACAAGAATGTAATTATTAAGTAGTTCGAAGACATTATTGAATGAATGCTAATGTTGATAGTAACTCTGAAGAAGTGAACTCAATGACTATAGAACATGTGTTAGAAATGCCAAATAATAGAGAAAGACATGAAATGGATGATGCTATTGAAAATAATATATAAAATACACATGATAATAGTGGAAATATAGAGGTAGATTTAAAGACGTTACAAATAATTTTTCACCATTATCTAGAAAAAGTTTCTTCACCAAGTATGTTTTATATATTTGTTAATAAAGTTACCCTAGCATAAATATCTCTCAAGCATTAAAAGGTCCAATTTACCATAGATGTCAATAAGGGAATATTTTGACAATGTTATTCATTTATTTGCAACAAATCACAATGTTAAAAACCATAACAAAATAAAATTGAAATCATTAAAAAGACCGATTGCATAGAGCATTACAACTAGAATAGGTAGTACCAATCCATCAAAAGGTCAGAGTGATGAATTGGATGTGGATTTATTAATTGTTAAGGATGCAAGGGTGATGTTAATGTCCAACCTATGGATAGAGGCAGGTCTTGAAAATGAATCTCTATGATATATTTGAAGTATAGTATACGAACTGTTAGGGTGTGGAGCTAAAAGCTTCACCCGAATGCAAACAGGAAGGAGGATGCTGAGTATGCAGTCGTCGGTGTCGGCAGGATCACTGACGTCAGTCAGTGGACAGTGCAGAAGGAAACCGACCTTGACAGCTATCGACCGACGTCGGTCACCTCCAGTCAGACAGGGACCAACGTCGGTCGCCTGTACGGTTTCAGAACTGCTGTTGACGAACAGTTAGTTAAGTGAACGGGTAGTTTGCATGATGAAGACCAGTTCGAGTCTTGAGCTGCAAGTCTAATTATTGTATGCATGAGGTCTATATAATAGACTCATGGTTTGTATTGTTAAGTGGAAGAACTAAGAAGAACTAAGTAGAACTTGGATAGTTCTTCCCTGGAAGAGCATGTTCTTCCAGGTATGTAAGATCAGGTTTGGTCATCAGGGTGTTGTAGGATCATGGAGGAGATCTACATGTGATAAGTAAGATCAGGGTTGGTCTGCTGGGGTGTGTGAATGCGAGGGTCAAACAGAAATCGGCAGGGGAGCAAGATCCAATGTGACAGTAATACATCAAGAGCAGGATCATGGTTAGATCTACTTGGAGTACCGGTTCATACTCAGTTGTATTGGACGTACAATGAGGTGAACAACAGCTTGTGTTAGTTGTTAGTTGTGACCTATGAGAGAAGATTACTCAGGTGGGAAGATTACTTGGAGCCCTTGAGGTGTGGAAGGCCTTGTAGAGGTGGAAGAAGAGTGTGATCTCTTTATTGTAATTTCCTTTGTAATGAGTTGAATACAATTGTGTGTTGTCTCTCATATTCTGTGTTATTTCTCATTGATAGTTATTTGTTCTTCTGGGTATTTCTGCATGCTTAAGTTGCTTATACATTGGTAATCATGTGTGCTCTTAAATCTGAAAAGTTGTGTCAGAAATTTGGGAAACTTTGGTCCTATCAAATGGTATCAGAGCGAGGTTGGACGTTCTCAGAGTGAGCTTGACTAACAGGTGGTTCAGATCTGTTAAGTGTTGTTGATTACAGGTTACTCACAGGGGTTGTTGTTTGAGTGGGAGTATAGCAAGGCAGAAGAATGGAGAAATTCAGACCCAGGTGTAGCACCACAGGGTGTGTGGTGGGTTGTCTTCAAGTGGGAGCTTGAAGAGGGATACAAGCCAGGCTGCAGAATAGACAAAGTACTGGTATAGGTACGGGTGCAGCTGTTAATCTCTAAGTGGGAGATTGTTAGGGTGTGGAGCTAAAAGCTTCACCTGAATGCAAATAGGAAGGAGGATGCTGAGTATGTAGTCGCTGGCGTCGGTAAGATCACCGACGTCGGTCAGTGGACAATGCAGAAGGAAATCAACTTCGACAGCTATCGGCCGACGTCGGTCGCCTCCAGTCAGACAGGTACCGACGTTGGTCGCTTGTGCGGTTCTAAAACTGTTGTTGATGAACAGTCAGTTAAGTGAACTGGCAGTTTGCATGATGAAGACCAGTTTGAGTCTTGAGCCGCAAGTCTAATTATTGTATGCATGAGGTCTATATAATAGACTCATGGGTTGTATTGTTAAGTGGAAGAACTAAGAAGAACTAAGTAGAACTTGGAGAGTTCTTCCCCTGGAAGAGCATGTTCTTCTAGGTATGTAAGATCAGGTTTGGTCAGCAGGGTGTTGCAGGATCATGGAGGAGATCTACATGTGATAAGTAAGATCAGGGTTGGTCTGCTGGGGTGTGTGAATGCGAGGGTCAAACGGAGATCGGCGGGGGAGCAAGATCCAATGTGATAGCAATACATCAGGAGTAGGATCATGGTTAGATCTACTTGAAGTACCGGTTCGTACTCGGTTGTACTGGACGTACAATGAGGTGAACAACAGCTTGTGTTAGTTGTTAGTTGTGACCTATGAGAGAAGATTACTCAGGTGGGAAGATTACTTGGAGCCCTTGAGGTGTGGAAGGCCTTGTAGAGGTGGAAGAAGAGTGTGATCTCTTTATTGTAATTTCCTTTGTAATGAGTTGAATATAATTGTGTGTTGCCTCTCATATCTGTGTTATTTATCATTGATAGTTATTTGTTCTTCTGGGTATTTCCGCATGTTTAAGTTTCTTATACATTGGTAATCATGTGTGCTCTTAAATCTGACAAGTTGTGTCATAACTTTGGGAAACTTTGGTCCTATCACAAACCTGAAGTTCCCCACTAGAGCCACCTACATATGTTATGGTGGAATTTGACAGTTCCTCTAGAATAACATTTACAGATGCATCTCTGCATACAATTCCAATTACACCAATACAAAGGGGACATACATGACAACTACCCTTAAGACTGGGTTGGGGATTATCTGTACACATATCACAAGGATTGACTCTTTCTAAAGCAACAATTGATATAGGACATACAGAAAGATAAGGGTTAACATTTGAGTCCATCTTCTTATGACATATATAACAAGATAAAAACAATATTCCAAATAGAAAGTTGAGGAAGAGAAATTCAAGTCCTTATAACTACAATAATGTTACATATTTAATATCACATATATTATACTTATTTTTAAATTTTGATGTATATGAAATTATTTTATTTAATTATCATTGAATGTGATATGTATTTCTTATTTGGATGAACATGAAATGATGCATTACTTGGTATTAATTGTCAAATGTGTATGCCACACTTGCGGGTGCTACTAGCATAGATATCTTAAATATATTTATCTAAAATACATCAAGAAATATCAATCTCGAGGCACCTATCTAACCTACATCATAATATAGGTGTTTTAAGATTGATATCTCTCCATGTATTTTAGATAAATATATTTAAGATATCTATACTAATTAAATAAATATTATAATTTTAAAGTGCTCTCTACTCAATTAAATCATAACATTATATTATTTTATATATAAAATTAAGAAGATTTTTTTTAATATTATGATATTTTTTTTTGGGTTAACTAAAAGAAGGGGGTGAACTTATTCAACTCTATTTTTAATTAAATGCATGTTATATGTAAATACATTATATACTATAATCTTAAACTATTAAAATTTCCTTCATTTATATTTTTTTAAAATAAAGAACCAAAATTTTATCACCATCCTTGAAAGATGTATAAACCCACCTTGATGTATATGACCCATTCATCATCCTTTGTCACATCTTCTTAAATGTATATAAACTATCACTATGATTAGCTAAAAATTATATATAGAATTTAGACTCACCTTAAGTACTTACCTAACCAATCTAAAATTTCAATAAAAAATAAAATAAAATTGAAATATAAATATAAATATGTAAAATTATATACTATAATATTCATTAATCAATTTTAAAATTGTATATAAATTATTTGTATTTGTAACAATAGATATAAAATTACATATAAATTACTTCTATATATATATAATGAAATGAAATAGGCAAACATACAAATAGCCATGAGACAAGAATATAGAAAAGTTATAAAAACAAGTTAGAAATAAAGTAAGCCCATAATAGAAGGAATATAATAACTCTATATAATTTATAAGATCATAATATTTATGATAATTATATATTAAAATTTAAAATTTATTAAATTTAAAAATATTTAAATTTTATATAAATTAAGAAAAAATAATAACTTGAATAAGATTAATAGAATTAGCAGGTTTTTTAATATCCATATCTCCCTAAAATTTAATTGAATATCATTGAAAAAAAAATGAACCAATCATTATTAAAATTTAATGACTCTTTTCTTCAATATCAAAAATAATTTAGATTTATAAATATAATGTTAATGAAGAGCTGAGTAAAAATATTATAAACATAAGAAAATGTATAATATTTTATACTTATTGGTAGATTGTGTGCTCTAACATTATGATTACATTGAATGCCCTGATAATTTTTATTATAGCTATTTGAATGACAATTAAAAAAATCTATTATAATTAAGTAAAAAGTTTTTGGTGTTTGGTATATAGATGAAGCATAATACTCTATTAGTATATGTATAATATTTAATGTTTAAAAATTGTAATATAGTGATATGTGAATAAAATGATTATTTTTAAGTTTAATAATCATTTAATTTTTATAAACAATTATCAATTTTAAATTTAATATTTATTGGATTGTGATGTAAAATTTTTATTTGAAGATGATAAAATAGTTGTGATATTTTTAATTTATGGAGGAATTTGAAGTTTATTTTTTATCCTAGCTTTTTTAAATTAAAATAAAATATAACTATTTGATTAAATTGAAATTATTTATCATTAATTAACCAAAAAAATATTCAAAAAATTACAAAATCAATAATCTATAAAAATAAATTGAAAATAAAAATCTCAAAATTAATATTTTTCAATCTTAAAATATTTATAATTAATAAATTTGTAATGGTATTCTACCTTTTTAGACTATTTTTGTCTTGAGAGTATGGTATTATGGCGCTGAAAACAATCAATGCAATTTTATTTAGAAAGATTTCAATTAGTTTAGAAGGGAACGCTGAATTTTATCAATTATAGTTTGTTGATTGTGTTGTGTAGGAAAAAAAGTTTTGATTAACATTGGAGTATTTCCTGTGGAGGATAAGTAGGAAGCTTAAGCCTTCCGCGAGATGCAAGTTTTATCTACTGCAAGGATATTATGGATGTTTTTATCATGTATACATCTCACTGTGGAAGAGCTTTGCAAGAACCCCAACCACAGGGGTGTTAATGTAAGTGGTAGGCTCAGTGTAAGTGGAAGCCTCTCTCAGGTCCTCAAATTTATCATTTCGATCAGCGCCTCCAACTACTGCACCCGTCAACACATTTGGATTTGCTGCATTTTTGTGGAACCATTTCATGAAACCTTCACCGCACGAAAGTCTCTCCTTTGTACTGATAGATGACCCTCTATGATGAGCGTGTTGGGGATAATTTGCGCTGAAACCAACCATTTATGACATAGCTAAAGGATTTTTTCCAAGCAAATAATCGATCTGCACACCACAATTAAATTCATACGTGTTCATCCTTTTTATTTTTATGACAACAACTGTAAACTGTAGAGGATAAAACATATTTACTTGTTGCTTTGCAAACGCCATAACATCATCCATTTTGAATTGATGATCTCCACATAAAAGTGTCTCCTCCTTTGCAGACAATAAATCGCTGTAAATTGAAATCAACAAGGAAGCACTGGTAACATATTGCGTATTCGCACCATCTCTAACGTACATCAACCCCCCATCCACATAAACATTTTATGTAGCTTCAGAATTTCATATAAATAGCTGAGCATTTTCACCACTCAAAAAAACTTTGAAAGAAGAGAAAATGGCGACAGGATTGGAGGTTATAACCTGGAGTTATAAACAACGAAGAAGATGGACTGTTGGGAAGAATTGAACATATGAAACTTTCTGCCTAGTTTATATACCCAGCGAATTGCAGTTATCCACATCAGTCATCGGATGAGAAAACATATATTAATACAAATTTATAGCACTAATAAAACGTACTGTTGATAAAAGAACTTGAACTCCAGCGTATTTAAGGTCCCAACTGAATTCATTAACATAGGCATTTTCTGGGTTCTTTTGTATGTAATCTGGCTGTTGTTTGGATTTGGTAGCTTTGTAAAGTCAATGATGCTGCCCAAAGAAGCTCATCCTAGGGAAGCAACAGAAATTTATTATAATCTTCGTTCATTATTTTACTAAAAAAACATATGTTGGAGGACGTGAATACATGCAGCTCAGCATTTCATTTAATCTCCCCTTCCACTTACAGTCCAGCGAAGCACATTCTGTCACTTTGCATTAAATAGCAAATATTTGATTTGCCCTGTTGGGATATGCACCGGAGATATGTTTTAATGGTTTTAACTGTTGTCAAGTTCCGTGAGCTATAGCTCACATTCATTTTAATTAATACTTTTCTCTCTCTCGTTTTACAGGGTTCGAGAAATTTCCAGCGAATGAAGACCAAGTTTTAATATATCTATCTCTGTTTTATTTTGCTCAGTTTTTGGCATTAAAAAAAAAATTACAACAGCGAAGCTCTGCCTGTGATTGTATGCAGTAAATAATTATGTGGGAGAGCAATGCATTTCTGATAATGGTGGCATAAAAGACCAAGATCTATATTTCTCTTTGCAGTTGTTGAATATAATTTCATTATTCTCTGTGTTTTTATTGTCTGTGTTTTTGCTACGTATTTACCCTGTTTTTTACCTGAATTGTTTGCATCTATCAATTTGTTATTAGAGCTTTCTATAGTTGTATCTTCCCTACATCTGGTATCAGAGCTGGCATCTTGAAAGAGTAAGAGAGAGTTGTTGATAAATCTTGAGCAGAGATTAAGGAGCTAGAGAAGAGACCCTGAGGGGAAGAGCTCAAATTTTTCAAAGGGGTTTGTTTTTCAAAGCAAGAAGAAGCATATATCAAGAAGAGGCAGAAATTTCAGAATGAAGGAGAATTTCTCTCAGCTGAAAGCAAAAGAAGGAGAATAGTTTGTGGAGAAGCCATGGCAAGAGTGACTAGTAGCATCTCTCAACCCCAAATAGCAACATTTAAAGGCAAAAATTATGATTTTTAGACCATAAATATGAAAACCCTGTTTTACTCACATGATTTGTGGGATTTGGTTGAAATGGGTTCCCTCAGCGAGCAAATCAACAGGTATATTAGTTATTATCACAAGTAGAGAAGGATTTATTGAAAGAAAACAAGAAGGATGCTAAAGCATTGTTTTTCATCCACCAAGCCATGGAGGAGTCAATATTTCCAAGAGTTGCAGCTGCTACAAGGTCCAAGCAAGTATGGGAAAGCCTTCAAACAACATACCAAGGTACAACCAAAGTTAAAACTACTAAATTGCAAATACTTAGAAGAGATTTTGACAATCTTCATATGAAAGAATCAGAAAATATAGATTCATTTTTTACACATGTAATGGGCATTGTGAATCAAATTAGAACTTGTGGTGGGAGTATAGAAGATCAGATGGTTGTAGAGAAAATACTTAGAAGCTTGCTTACAAAATTAGATTCAGTTGTAGTGGCCATTGAAGAATCTAAGGATCTATCTCAATTATCAGTTGATGAGTTAATGGGATCATTGTTGTCACATGAGAAAAGACTAAACCGTTCAAGCTCATCTTTATTGGAGAATGCATTCAAAACTCAACTTTCAGTCAACAAAACAAGAGGTAGATCAAATTAAACTAGAGGTAGGGGTCATTTTTCATCAAGAGGAGGAAGAGAATCTCATCAATTTGGAAGCAAACCAACATCAAGCCTACATACATCCTTCACATCATCAAAAGGAAGAGGTAGCAGCTATTTTCACAACCATCAACAAGAAGAAATGTATGATAAATCCAACATCCAATGTCATTATTGTAAAAGATTTAGACATCTTGCATCTGAATGTAGAAAAAGACAATATGATATAAATAAAAATATATAAATTTTATAAATGAAAATCAACCCAACACTAGTGAACAAAACATAATGTTGATCACATGTAATGTTCCACAAGAGAGCTCAAAGGAAGTGTGATTTTTGGATAGGTGTAGTAATCATATGAGTGGAATTAAAGAGTTATTTGCAACAATAGATGATTCAATAAAATCAGAAGTGAAGTTAGAAAATGACCACAAAGTATCAATCATGGGGAAATGATCAATTAATATAAGAACAAAACAAGGTGAAAAGAAGCATATCCCTCATGTATATTATGTCCCTAGTTTACAGCATAATTTAATAATCATTGGTCAATTGATGCAAAAATAATATAGGATATATTTTGAGAATGGTGAATGTGTTATTTTGGACAAAAAACCAAGCAATAGGGTAATTTCAAAAGTTGAAATGACGAGGAATAAAATATTTCCTCTCAAGATCCAAAGTGAAATAGGTTTAGAGCCTCAAAGATTCCAAACAATTGTTGAAGCAGCATTTAAAATTTCATTGAAGGATAAATCCTAGTTATGGCACTTAAGATTTGGTCATTTCAACTTTAGAGGTTTGCATTTATTGTATAGAAAAAGAATGCTAAATGGTTTTCCACCAATAAAGTCGTTTAAGACAAAATGCAAGAGTTGCATACTTGAAAAACAACATAGATTAAAATTTTCAGTTGAGAAATCTTATAGGACAAGACATCCACTTGAAATAGTCCATTCAGATCTTTGTGGATGGATACAAATGCCATCCATAAGTGAAAATCTATATTTCTTGATATTCATTGATTATTTCAGCTGTAAGACTTGGGTCTATTTCTTGAAATACAAATCAAATGTGTTTAATATTTTTAAGGAGTTCAAAGAAAAAGTTGAAAAAAAAGTGGATTTTATATCAAAACTTTGAGAACTAATCGAGGTGTTGAATACATATCAAATGATTTTCTAAATTTTTGCAAAGCAAATGGAATAAGAAAATAATTTACAGTAAGATATTCACCTCAACAAAATGAAATAACGAAGAAAAAGAATAGAATAATTATGAAAATGACATGAATCATGATAAAATCTAAGAATCTACCAAATGAATATTAGGTTAAATCAATTGCATAGGCAATATACATTTTGAATAGGTATGCAACAAAATCAGTGATAAATAAGATATGACAAGAAGTTTAGAGTAGGAAGAAACATAGTGTTTCACATTTGAGAGTCTTTGGATGTGTTGCATACTCTTCGATACCACAAGAGTTGAGAAATACACTGGATGATAGAGGCAAAAAGTGTATTTTTATGGGATATAATGAACAATCCAAGGTATACAAACTATATAATTCGATCACAAAGAATATAATAATCAGTCATGATGTGGAATTTGTTGAAGAAGCATGGTATGGTAGCAATGAAAAAATAAATACAAATGTAGCAGGGATACCACATTAAAATGAGATGATATAAAATGATACACAAGAAAATTTTCCTCAGGGTCCACAAGCAAATGTTCTTAAAACACCTTCGAAGGCACCTATCACTCTAAATCTATCTTCTCCAATTATTAATAACAATAGTGGACCATCTAATCCAACACTTGCATCATTGAGATCATGGTTAATAAAGACTTAAAAAGACCCGTAGTCTAAAGAAAATTTATGATAAATCATAAGAAGCTGAAAATTTGGATTTATGTTCAAATTTTGCATTCTTAACACAAGCTGATCCGATTTACTTTGAGGATGCAATCAAAGATGATAATTAGATTGCAACCATGGATGAAGAAATTCAATCAATTAAAAAGAATCAAACTTAGGATCTTGTTGAGCTTCCTAAAGAAAAGGACATGATTGGAGTAAAATGGGTTTACAAAACAAAGTTTAATGCAAATGGAAAAGTTGAGAAATATAAAGCAAGAATAGTAGCTAAATGTTTCACACAACAACCATACATAGATTACAATGAAACATTTGCACCAGTAGCAAGACTTGACACTGTTAGAATGGTCTTATCTATTGCAGCCCAAAATAATTGGAAACTTTTTCAAATGGGTGTCAAATCAACATTCTTGAATGGCATATTGGAAGAAGAAGTTTATATAAAATAGCCACCTGAATATGAAATTCAAGGAGAAGAGCATAAGGTCTAAAAGCTTAAAAAGGCATATGGATTGAAGAAAGCTCTTAGAGCTTGGTATAGTAGAATAGATTCTTATTTTATGAATAATTAATTTAGAAAATATGGCAATGAACCAACTTTATATGTCAAAGTTAATGATGAAGGACAAATATTGATAGTATGTTTCTATTTGAATGACTTAATTTTTATTGAAAATTTATCAATTGAATCATTTATTCAGCCATGAAAACTGAATTTGAGATGACTGATTTGGGACTCATGAGATATTTTCTTGGCATAGAATTAAATCAATCCGAGCAAGGTATTTACATATGTCAATCAAAGTATGCTAATGATTTGTTGAAAAGGTTCAAGATGTTGAATGTTAATCTAGATCCTACACCGGTTGTAATGGGTTTAAAACTTAACAAGAACGTTAAAAGTTTTAGTGTTAATTCAACTTTATTCAAGAGATTAGTTGGTAGCCTCATGTATCTAACTGCCACAAGACTGGACATTATGTATAGAGTTAGTTTTATTTCAAGATTCATGGATAACCCAAAAGAGTCTCATTGGAAATTTTGAAAAAAAATACTAAGATATGCAGTTAGAACAAAAAAATTTGGGATCACATATACATTTTCAAATGATTTTAAGCTAATTGGTTACATGAATAGCAATTGGGGAGGTAGCATGGACAATAAAAAAATCACTTTAGGCTATGTTTTTCATCTTGGTTCGGGTGTTATCTCTTGGGCATCAAAGAAATAACAAATTGTGACACTCTTATTAGCCGAAGTGGATTATGTTGCAGTGACATCAATAATTTGCCAAGTAGTTTGGATGAGAAGAGTACTTTTAGATTTGAGGCACATGCAAGAAGAAGCTAAAACAATATTTTTTGATAACAATTCAACCATTGTATTGTCTAAAAATCATGTGTTTCATAAACACAACAATCACATAGATACCATATATCACTTCATTCTTGAATTGGTAAACAATGGCAACATATGTATTGAATTTTTTAGGAGTGAAGAGCAACTTGCAGACATTTTCACAAAGCCACTTGAAAAGAACATGTTTGAGCATCTTAGATAAAGTATGGGCATAACTCATATACATGGCAATGAAGATTAAGAGGGAGTGTTGGAGGATGTGAATACATCCAACTTAGCATTTCATTTAATCTCCCTTGCCACTTACCTTTTAGAGTAACACATTCTGCCACTTTGCATTAAATAGACAACATTTGATTTGTTGTGTTGGGATATGCCTCAAAAATATCTTTTAATGGTTTTAACTATTGTCAAGTTTCATGGGTTGTAGCTCAAAATCATTTTAATTAATACCTTTTTTTCTCTCCTACAGTTTTTTCAACAAATGAAAACCATGTTTTAATATATCTATCTCTATTTTATTTTGCTCAGTTTTTGGCATAAAAAAAAATTACAGTAGCAAATCTCTACCTGTGATTATATGAAATAAATAATTATGTGGGAGAACAATGTAGTTCTAATAATGCTAGCATAAGAGACAAAGATCTATATCTCTCTTTGTAGTTATTGAATATAATTTCATTATTCTCTATGCTTTTATTGTCTATGTTTTTGCTACGTATTTCCCCTATGTTTTCCTTGAGTTGTTTGCATCTATCAATTTGTAATTAGATATTTTTGTAGTTATTTCTTCCAAACAACATATCAGACTAATTTAATTATGCATTGAACATTTACCTTATAACCTGAGTAAGAACATTAAAAAGGGCAGGTACCAATGTAAGCACCTCAATATCTAACAACAAACATAAACAACTACAAGGAAATATATTATTTCAAAGTAATCTATAGATGTAGTAACCTTCCTTGATAATTAAGGGTTTTCATTTATGTTATCAATTGAGCCATCTAAAGGTGAAGACTTGAATAACTAGTGCCAATGCCACTGAATATGATGGAAGAAGCAACTAAGGTTGTATCTATTTCTGTAGCAACTTCTATACCAGGATTCTGCATATCTATCTTTTAAATAATTAGAGGAGTGGCCATCATTTCTGGCTGCTACCAATACTAGTGATCTGGCACTATAAACTATGTGCATACCGCCTATCAAAAAATAGGCTCTCTAGATTTTGTTTTTTTGTAGGAGGTAAAAGTTATAGGTTTTCTTATGTAGACTTCTCTACATTGTATTTGGCATGATGCCACCCAATTTTCCACTCTACATGAAGATGGACATTGTGGAGCCACTAGATTAATGTCGCTTAGGTTTTCACCCTTAATTATTGCCACGAGGAGGACCCGTCAAACCAGGTTATATGGCTACTTTTAGACATTGATGGCCATTGTTTTGGCATTCTCAACATTTAATCCCCTAATAATGGTCTTGATAAATCTCATCTTTGATGCTTTTTGGCTGGCAATCTCCCCCTACCACATGGTTCATTTGTGGGGATTTTAGTATGGTTGAGAGTTCAGAGGATAAAGTTGGTGCCTTGCCTATGCAATGGTGCATTAGAGAATGTGAAGCATTTTATTATTTCAATAACAAGTGGGATGTTTTTTACCCTCTCCTCTGATGATACTCAATTAATAACATGTCTTAGTTTATGTATTAGGGATCATTGTGTGCTAAAAAGGTTGGATTTTTATATGTTATATTTGGAGCAAAATATATTCTCTTTCTCCAAAATTAATGTCCAACCTATCACTATCCACTCTAACTTATTTCTATCCAATCATTCTCCTATATCCTATAGATTGGAATGGGTCATGGGTCAATAGAAGGTGCCACATAATAAATTCATCCTCAATACTTCTATTCTATGACATAATAGCACCATTCATCTAATTGCCCAAATATGGAACTTGGCCCTCACCCTCTTTATGTTGCTAGCTAGATTGAGAGGGGGGGAATTGTCATTCTCTACACCACCACTTTCTTTTGAAACTATGGGAAATAAGTCTTGTGCATCAGGAGATATAGTGAATATGTTACGCTCAAAGAATTTTGAAGGGTCTCCTCCCTCCTTTAGCTAAATCATTTTGACACTAATTTTCATAATCTTGTTTCCTCAATCAAACACCACATTAAGGTGGAAGAAATTCATGCTACCAAAGGGGTGAAATTATGTGTGAGAATACACTAGCTCAAGGTTAGTGATAATTCTTCTAAGTAATTCTTCAAGTTCCTTAGATCCAAATAGGGGCATGATCAGATCAATACCATCAAGATATCCCAAATCCAACCTCAATTACCCTCTAGACATCTCTTCAGCCTTCATGGATCATTACAAATTAGTATTCCAAGCCCAGGTGATTATGACTGAAAGATCTCAATATTTTTAGGAATGCCTCGATGTGGTTCCTTACAAGGTTAAAGTAGTTGAACAATAGCTAGATATGACTCTTTCCTGACCCTTCAATAAATCACAAAGGTTCTCCAACATGAGTAACAACAAAACTTTGGGCCTCACTAGCTTTCCATGTGAGTTTTATAAAGCCACATTGGATTTTGTTAGGGTTGACCTGCTTTAGGTTTACAAATAAGTCCTGTAAAGCTATTCTTTTGAAACTTTAATTAATCAAGGTAATATTAAATTCATACCCAAAGTGGGTGATCTATAGATTCTTACCAGTGAGTGGCCCATCACCTTGTTCAATTTATCATACAAATCCTCACCAAATCTCTATCATATTAGCTCCATTTTATTTTATATGCCATTCTTCAACCTAAGAAAACCAATTTCATTAAGGGGAGATATATTTTAGACAACATTTTTTTCATTTGGAAGGGCTTGGAATGGGCCAAAGTTTCTCATCAGAGAACCATTTTTCTCAATCTCAACTTTGAAAAAGCCTATGACAGATTGAGTGGCCTTTTGTTCTGTCCATGTTAAAGGCTCTAGGTTTTGGCCAATTCTTCATTTTGGCAGTTCGAACTTTGTTTTCAAATGCTTCAGCCTACCTCACCATTAATGGATTTAGGTCTGATAGCATTAACCTACAAGGCTCTATTAGGCATGGATGAATTCGGCATTATATGTTATTTCTATAGAATATTTAAGATATCTCCTTACCTCTAGAGCTAAACAAAGTTTGTTTCATTGTATCTCTTTGCCTAACCACTCTTCACATCTCATTAATGGGCACTTTATGAAGGATATGTTTCTCATGCTCAAAGAACAAAAGTGGATCCTCTAAGAAGCTATGAAATTCCTTAATATTTTTTGTTTGCCCTCACAGTCTAGTTTATAGTGGAAAAATACACAATGCTTCAGATAAATTATGATGCCTATGCCCAAACAAATTTTACATTATAATTGTAAATAGATTGCGCATAGACAATAATTCAAATTTCTTGGCATCCCTTTTACCTTTGATAGTTCCCTGATTGACTTGTGGTAGTATGTCATCAAAAGAGTTAAGAAGAAGCTTGAGTATTTGATTTCCAATCCATTATACTTAGAAAGGATGTTCCAAATTTGTACCAAGATTATGGAATGTACCCATGTTTATTATTCCTCTTGTTGGGCTCCCTCTAAAGTGGCTTATGCCTCTTTATCCAAAATTCTCATGTATTTTCTTTGGTCTAATTCCAAATATGCCAAGGGCTTCCATGGTGTCACCTAGGATATTTTCTACCTGCCTCGAGACAAAGGATGCATGGGAATTGTTGACCTTTATAGGCAAAGTGAAACTTTATGTGATAAATGGATGGTTCATGCCATTGAAAGTAATGAGGCCTGGAAAATCCTACTAAGGTGATATATTTATGTTTCACCCCTTATGGTAAGCCCAATTGGAAGAATATAGGTTTTGACTCCCTTCTCATCACTATAACTCCTATCAAAATTGAAAGCTCCTTTGTTTCCAAAATCAAATGGAAAGCCTTCAAAGTTGTCAATGCCTCACAAGAATTAGATTAGGGATGGTTTTCATAAATATTTATCTTTTAATCATCATAGCATCTAGTGGTCTTCTATTATGACAAGAACAAGTGTTATTCTAACTGAATTACCAAGAATCGTTTCATCATGGTTTTTCACAAAGGTATCCTTACCATTCATAATATGGTTTTTTCTAGGGATTAGTTTCCTTAAACTAACATGAAAGTTAATTTTCAATTGAATAATGTGGACTTACCTTATGTGCTCTAAATTTAAAAGTTGCTTCCTGATGTTACACTTCATAAACTTGGTTTTCAGTCTCCCTAAGCTTATGTAAATATTGGCATTGAAATTGTTACCACCATTTTAAGAAGTATTCTCTAGGCCTTCTAAATGAAGTCATGAGCTCATTCTCTCCTATTCTATGAAATCTCAACAATTTTTAGGGACTTAAATACTCTCATAGAACTAGGCTTGCTAGACTTCATAGAATTTGGCATGCTAGGATCAAACCTAAGCTCATCCACTTTATGTGCTACCTTGTCTACCAATGCCTCCCACTCAATAAATGGTTTTCTCACATGAGGATCTCTCCACCCAAGAGGCATTGATTCCACTACCTGAGTCTTTTAAACACTCATTTTGGCTCTACCAACATGCATGATTTGCTTGAAAATAGATCCATAGCCTATTCCAACCTTTTCACCCTAAGCCCTTTTCTTGGTGGCTTGCTCTTCTAAGGGATTCAACGAACTGGCCAACTTATATTGCTTTTCTATTGAATTTTATTTGAGCCATAATTATTTTCCAATTATGGAAGGCTATAAATAATGTAATTTTCAATAATGATGTTTTTTATTGTGATTTTGAAGTTAATGATAAGGTCTCTCTTATATCTTCAGCCTGTATGTAGATTCAATCCCAAAAAGATAAGGTTACAGTGGAAATATGCCACCTCCAAGAGCTTCTGGACCATTGGGGGAGTGCCCTCTACAATATCAGTCATGTTCCACAAGATGGGTTACCTCAGGGACCAGCACCACAACCTTCTAGAAGGCACAAGAGAAATTCATGAAGCCATGGTCACTTCTCCTCTTGTTTTCATCGAGGAGGATGGGGCTCACTACCATCGTGTGGTAAATTTAACACAACACTTTCTTACATAGTCTCTTCTATGGGCACTAGTACTCATATGTAGCCTAATGATGTTTAGGCTATTGATATGACGTTAGATCCCTTGAATCACTGGGTGACCCTAGATCCTCCTTCTGTAGAGCCATCTATTTAGTTGATTTTTCCTCCCAAGGATGATCTTTTACCCCTCCCTTAAGTGTTGTTGCTTGTTCTTAATTTTCATGTTTGTTTTTGAGTGTCATGTTTAGTAAAGCTTTATTTTATGTTCCCATTTGTATTTTTAGTTGGATGTTCTAATTTGGCATAAAGGTATGAGACATGATTATCAACAATTTGTCTTGATATGTAACCTTCATGTACTATTATTTTTTATAATATATGATGTTCTAAAGCATTCCAATAGCAAAAACATAAACTACAACCATAGACTGAAGATTTTATTTTCTAAAAATCTTTCATAAATGAAGTATTGAACAATGATAATTTTTACAATGGACTAGCTCTATACTAAATTAAATATTTGATCAATTTAATACTAATAATCAATCAAAATAATTTTTTCTACTATCCCATTTATTTATATGAAACATCATCACACACACACACACACACACACACACACACACACACACACACACACACACACACACACACACACACACACACACACACACACACACACACACACAATGAACTTATTGATTCAAGAAATCAAAGCTTATCATTATAACTCATGTAATTCTAATAATTGTGGACAACATATCACATAATTATCTAAACAATAACATTATAGTCATATTATTTGACAATATTTAGAAACATTACAAACATCACACATACATACTAAATATTTATAACATATTATGAGTAATTAACACCACCTTGGAAGTCACAATAAAAGGAAATCAACCATAACACATATAATATTTTTGATGTTTAGGAGAAAGTAATAAAACTCACAAGATTGAAAATGTTAAGTGGAAATAGAAGACAATCAAGTAGTTGACACTGCTTTAAGAGAGATGACAGATGTTGGATGGAAATTAAAAATAAGTGAATGAACTATAAGTGTTGGGCTGATTGTTCGTTAATTTATAGATAATGTTTTTTTAGCCCATGACAATCCATATAAAATTGGATTCGACCCTGGAAGCATCATACCCTTGGATAAATATGCATATTTTTTTTATTGGTCTTTGATGTATTGGCAAGGATTTAAAAACTTGGTATAATTTTTTAAACCAACTTATTTATCCCCACATGCCAAAGGAAAAGGAATAATTCTTGACTATTTGAGTTACATTTTTCTCCAAAATATAGTTGATTCTTTAGTTTTGATGTTTGAATAGTTTTTAATCTTAAGCCTTGTACATTGTTGTCTTGATATATATATATATATATATATATATATATATATATAAGATGTAATTTCATTTTTTGATCGGGCATGTATTATGTTTTTTATTTGAGAATATATATTTCATGCATTCAGTTAAAAATAAATTGTATAACTAATATACTAAAATTTTATAAATTAAGGGGAGAAAATATCATTTCATTAACATAGCAAAAATAAAAGTTTTTAAAATACAATTTATATATTTCTTAAGGTTTATCACAATCTATTTGAATATAATTTAAAACTTATTATCATTTTAATTTAAATGTGACATTATTGTAGAGAAAATGTCTACATGTTTGAAATTTTACACATATCATATTTTATGTGTGGACACTAATATAACATGGGAGTAGGTAACACATTTTAAATATAGCTTGAGATGAAATGGATTTTATTATATTTACTTATAATCAGAAGCTAATTTTCATAGCAATTAACTTAATATTATAAGTTCAAAGTGTTCTAGATTTAATTAATTCATAAAATTTTATTAATTTATATATAATTTTTTTAAGGAAAAAAGTTTAACAGTGTGATATTTTAATAAAAATGGTCTTTAAATTTGATATTCATTTAATGTTTATTTTATAAGGGATAAATATTTTACCATAATTATAAACTGGAATAATATTTTTGATTGAAACTATGAACGAGATATACAAAGAGAAATACAATAGAAGATCAACAAAAGATTTAAATATAGGGCTAAAAAAAGTTTCAATAGAGAGACCCATACAAACCAATAGAAGGTAAATAACCTAAACATCAAAATAACATAATAATACAAAACAAATCAAAAAATATATAACTAAATCTTTAGCAAAGACATTGTAGCCCAAAAGCAGGAAAAACTAGCATAGAACAACAAAAGCTATACAAAAAACTATAGTTTGGTTGTAGATACAAGGGATAAACAATTAAAAATAAAAATAAACAAAATATTATAATATAAATTTTGGATGTAGAAACAATAAAAATTGTAGACTAGTTGTAGAGACAATGGACAAACAATTAACATGAAAAGGACAAAAATAATACATTTTATTTATTTTTAGCGTTTGTTTATCCTATTAGAATATAAATCCTCTTCTCTAAGAGGTTTATTATTAGCAAATTCATTTTTTTTATTTAGGATATAAATATGGTATCTTGGAGTTTCACAATTATCAAAAAGTTCCTTTATTGCACTATTGTTATCTCCCAACTAATCATAATATGTTGTAATTGATTTTTATAGAAGAATTACCTCTTTCTTCATTGGAGGGCACTCGGGAAGTAGTTCTTACTTTTTATCCACTGGTTCTTCAAAATGTCCATTATTAATACTCTAATGAAGTTGTTCATTCATAGGTGAAACCTTTGGAAAAAAGGGCCTTCCTCCATCTTTAAATAAGGGCCACTTAACTTATCCTGGAAATAAACTTCCTAGGAAGGATGGGAATGCTCCTTTTCTAATTTGAAACCATATTTTTAATCATTCTTCATAATATTTTGAATCATGTTTGATTTATTTACTGACTCTCTATAGACATGGCCATTAGGGAATTTCCTATTTAAATGACTTATATGCTAACATCTAGAGCATTGGATGCTAAGGTTATCATAATCAATCGATTGAATCTAAATGCCCATGCTTGATTAGAGAGTTACACATGTTGGGCCTAGAATAGTCACATTCATCAAGATCATTATTCTATATTTACTCGTATGGATTATATGATTCAAATGTTATTTGTTTGTTCATCCATGAACATATATTCTCCAATGGCATACCCAATTAGTAAATATTTTTTTCATCACAAAGGTATATGGGGAGAGCATAAATATTTACCCATACGTGAATAATATCTCTATTTTTTATTAGAGGGTTAAG
The DNA here is from genome assembly GCA_037957365.1 of Torreya grandis. Taxonomy (NCBI): domain Eukaryota; kingdom Viridiplantae; phylum Streptophyta; class Pinopsida; order Cupressales; family Taxaceae; genus Torreya; species Torreya grandis. The sequence goes on along the minus strand of JARHVA010000345.1, from coordinate 4,429,318 downwards.
ACATATAAGTTGTTATTTAACAAAAATTCCTATTTAACCCATGAATCATCTAGATATATATTCAAAAATATAATTCCTATTTTCTAAATAAGAGAAAGATACAACAAATATATTTTTTGGAAAGAGAATAATCTGGACCTCTTGATCAGTCAAGAGTGATATGATTTATTTCATTGACTCCTCTAAATTCAATTTTTTCCTCTAACCCAAAAAATGAGTTTTGGAGCTTTGAAGTTGTCTACATCTAACTCAAAATTATCTTTTTAAATCTTGACAAGTTTTAATGCTATAACAATGGATGCATTAATATCCCTTGCTAAATTTTCAAACTCTTGGGTAGAAGTCCCACCATATACCTTTAGTAAAGCAAGGTTTACTCTGAATGTTCCATTATAGATCTTAGAGTTATTTGTTCAAAATTATCTTTTTAAATCTTGACAAGTTTTAATGCTATAACAATGGATGCATTAATATCCCTTGCTAAATTTTCAAACTCTTGGGTAGAAGTCCCACCATATACCTTTAGTAAAGCAAGGTTTACTCTGAATGTTCCATTATAGATCTTAGAGTTATTCGTTCCTTTTCTCTAAGACAATCATTTTATCACTTTAATTTTCATCATTTTGGCATTCATATTTTTGCAATTCATCACTTTGAAATAGTAGTTCTGTTGCTTTGTGACTATCGTTCCATTGCTTATGAACAATAGATTTGGTAATTTGAGATAGCCTACCTGTCATATTTCAACAACCATTTCATCACTTAGAATCCATTGATATATTGATGTGGACAATTGTTTAATTCTTTATATAATTTTTTTATCTAAAATTAAATTAATGTGGTGATTAATAATTAATTATATAAATGAAATAGAATAAATCAAAGTTTTTTAACTAGATTTTTATATAGTAAACTAAAGATAAATGACTAAAATACACAAATAAAAACATAAAATAACAAGGTTAAACTGTGAAAATAGAGATGGACTTAATATTTCAAGATGTCACTTGTTTGAACATGAAAACAAAATATAGGAATAGACAGAATGTAAAAAATATATAAACATTCTAGAAGAAAACCTTGAGTTCTTCCAAGGACAATAACACCTAATAGAGGATAAGAGAAGCTACAATTATTGTCTTTATTGGTTGATCTTGTATTTCTATAGAAAACTAGAACTTTTGGTATAGTTGGGTACAAAAGTGAAAATTAGGTCTTCTTGCAATGATTTCATCTTTGCAACTATTCAAAGGCCTATTGTATTCCTTATTGAATTTTAAAAACCTTTATTTTTACTTCAAGGAGATAAATAGATGCGAATAAATAAAAATGAGTTAGTGGTTTTATTTGTGCTAAACCTCAACATACTATTGTGTTGAGTAGTAGCTACATACAAATACTCCAAAGAGGGATAAAACCTCCATGTATTTCTCCTACCTTTGTTATTTTTTCAATCATTTCCCATTGACTATATGAATGCATCTATAATCAACTTGAATACTTGATCATGTAGAATTACGACTACAAAAAAATGAATTCAAACTTGAGCACATAAAAAAATGTAAAGTTTATATGCAAAGGCCTATCATATGCCTTATTGAAGTTATAAAACCTTTCTTTTCTATTTAAGGAGATAAATCGATATGAATAAAAATTAGTTGGTGGTTTTATTTGTGGTAGACCTCAGCACACTATTGTGTTGAGTACTACCTACATACCAATACTCCGAAGAGGGATCAAACTTCTATGTATTTTTCCTACCTAAGTTATTTTTGAAATAATTTCCCATTGACTATATTAATGCATCTATAATCAGCTTGAATTCTTGATCATGTAAAATCAGGGCTAGATAAAACTAAATTCGAACCTTACAGCATAAAAATATGTAAAATTTATATAAATTAAGGATTAAATGAATAAGTTTACTTAGATCAATAAAATTAAAATATTTTTTTATATCAATATTTTTTAAAAATTTAAGAGAAAAAAATTAATTAAATTATTATTAAAATTTAATGAATATTTTATTTAATTTAATAAATATTGTCAATTCATAAATACAATTTTAATGAAGAACTAAATGACAATATTAGAAATATAATAATGAGATCCTCGATCATGTTAGTATCTTGTGATTATGTTGGTGGGTTGCTATAAATTATTATTATTTAAAACCCTATTTGCGTCGATAAATTCTTTTATGAAATAAGTTAAAATATCTAGAATTATAAAACATTAAAAAAAATGTATGGCATTTTATATTTATTGATAGATTGTGTGCTTAAATATTATGTTGACATCGAGTGACACGTACAAGAAATTTACTTCCCTATTAATATATTAAATGAGAAAAAAAAAAGTATATAAATTCAAGAATACATGCAAATCGAAGATTGGATAAAATAAAATAAACTAAATATATATTATATTGAAGTAAACATTAAAAAATATCACATTTTATGAGGTGGTCATTCTAATCTAACTTGTGAGTGGCTAACATTTTTGAAAATGGTTTAAAATTAGATAGTTTCTAATATATATTTGAATGAAAACATAATTTTTGTAAGAGTTAAGTCAATATTCTGGTATATAGATGAGGCATAACATTCTATTAAACTTTGCATAATCCTGTAATGAAGACAAAGCGTAATAGTGGTATATGCCAATAAAAATGTTAATTTTAAATTTAATATCCATTTAATTTGTATAAAGCATCAATTTTAAATTTAGGATTTATTTGATTATTATGTGAGAATTTTTTTATTGTTTGGAGAAGGTGATAAATTAAACGTGATATCTTTAGTATATAGTAAAATTTGATGTCTATTTTTAAAATATTGTTCAGAGGCTGATGTAATTTTTAAACTAGATTGAAGCCATTTTTTATGAGTAATTAATAATAAAAAAATCCATTTGAAGTCCATAACCTCTATGTCGTTGAGCTTTCTTAGTACCTACAAATGTCTTTCTAACATTTATATCTTATATAGTGTACATGAGCATGTTACTTTCTAGGATATGACCACATGACATAAGCACAACTTAGACTCCTTTTTCTAATTTTATGTTCTATTGTTGTCATTTACTTGTACATAGTAGATTACAATTTTGATTTTCTATTGTTTTGGCACTTAGCCCTTGTGTTAGATTATTTGATTGGTGCATGTTTATAATATCATGTGTTGTTTTTGAAATTTTTACATGTCTTTGATTTGACCCTTGGCTCTATGTTCATGATATTTTTAACATTTCATTGTTTTGTCCCTTATCCCTATGTGTGTGAAACATTTGAACATATCTCTTGTTTGTGACATTATTCATGTCTACGTGTGTTATTTATGACATTTGAACATGTCCTTGATTTTGGCGCTTGGCCCATCTATGTCTACTTTATATAATTTAAGTTTGTGTTCATGCATGCTTGTTGAAATCAATGATTTTGTTAAGTTACATGATTCATAACATAAACTTTTAACATACTAAGATACTCCACACTTTTTCCATATGCTAAAATTTTCAATGATAATATTTCTACCATGCACATTTCAAGTTAACAATTATTTTGAGATGAGCGACCTTTTATGAGAAATACCATCACCTCAAAAAATGGGAATTTTAGTAGGATTATCATGGATGAGATGAGCCATTTTTAAAAATTAAAATTTAGTTATTTATCACACTCATAATTTTAAATTTATAAAATGTTTCAAAATTCATTTATTTGGCATGAGCATGGTTTCAAAGTTACAAAATGTTGTAAAGTTAAGTTATTGGCATGCATTATCAGGTAATATGCGATTGCATATGCATTAGTATTTATGTTTCAATTATAAAATTCACATAGTTTTGAAGTTTTAAATATAAGTTATAATGAGAATTCACATAGAAATTCAAATTCTATAATTATAATAGGGGCATGATATAGTATCATGCCATATTTATTCAATTTTTTATAGTTGTGAACGTGGTAGCAGCATGGGTGCACTCCATTATATTATGATCATGCTTTATATAAAAAATTTATACCAAACTATACCTGAATATTATAATTGAGTCTACAAGCCATATGTAATGGTTGATTCGATTTAGGTGCATAGTGCATGACTTAGGGTTCATTTTTCACTCCAACATTATGTGTAAAAATATATTATGATTTTAACCCGTTTCACATCTTGGGGTTACAAAAACAAATAAATATAAATTGAGGTTCAAAATATCTCAATGGGTAAATTATTTCATTTCAAAAGAGTAAATTCAAGTTAGGGTTTGATCAAATTTAATTTCTCCAAATTTTTAACTAAGAAACCATCTTCACCACATTTTTCATGGGAGGCACTAATTCATAATATGTAGCATTGATTTCACACATATAGGTGTACTCATTCCATACTCTAATTTATATTTTCAAATGATTCAACTACAATAAAATTCCAATTTAGAAAATTTTGTTTCAAATTATAGATTGTCAAATTTCATGAAAATTTTCAAAAATTCAAATTCAAGTTTTCAAATTATAATTTTCAAATGAACAAAGTAATTGCTTCACGTTTTTTTAGGGTTTGCTAAATTATATGGTACCTTACACTATTAAAGTATGTAAATCATATACATATTGTGTCTTACATGTACTAAGTTATAACATACCTTTAATCTAGTAATTTCACTTCTATGATAAAGGGGAGGAAATTTTAGTAACCTAAACCTAGTCATGAATACTTTATCATGTCTATTTTACCCATTTTTATACTTAATTAAATTTTGCATTTAATTGATACCTATTTCAGTATTTTAACATATCCTAAGCCTAATAAAGGACCTATTCTTTATTTTAACTATCACTTTTTCATGCAAAAATGTTATGATTTCAAAAAACACTCTATGCATCTCTATGCCTCAGTCCAGACCCAAATCTTGGCATGTTTACTTAGGGGAAAATTTTGACCAACAGGGATAACAATGACCATCGATCTTATCCTTATTAAATAATTTCATCTAATTGTAACCAATAGTCATAATTTTAAATGAAACCCTCCATAAGGTAGGCCTTCCAACTCTAAAACTTCCTATTGTGTTTTCATCTTGATAAGATTGATATAAATACACATTCAAATCACTTATTAAACAACTTATGATTTCCATTCATAAGACTTATTGACACAAGTGCACATTAAGTAAAAGTTACTTATTCTTCCCAAATTATGTTCCAAGAACTTCAAGTAATCCTCTATCAAGTTTCAATAAAGTATTATGCAACCCTAATCCCACATTATTAAGCATATAAACTAGAATTATATGCATTGATATAATCAAAGGAACATAATTGTACAAAGCACTTAAGTGTACTAACTGGATGGAGGCTTCATCCCTCTTCAGAATATTGGTATGCAAGTAACAATCAACAAATTGGGGTGTTTATATTTATCATAACTCCAATACTAATCCATTTTTACCACTTCACATCCATTTGTCTCCTTGTGACACAAAGTTCAGGTTTTCAATTTCAAGAAGTCACACAATAGGGATTCACATAGTTTCGAAGATGAAATCAGCACAACAAGACCTAATTTTTATTATCACAACCAAATCCTATAAAATATCTAGCTTTGTCTAAATATACAAGAACAACCAACAAGGGTAATAGTGGCAATCGCTCCTATCCTATACTAGGTGTTCCTGTCCTTGAGGGAAATAAATATAAACTTCTTAAAGATTTCTAAATTTTTTACATCTTATTTATTCTTGCATAATTTTTTATGTTCAATTAATTGATGACTCAAAAAAGTAAGTTCATATTTATTTTTCATATCTTAACCTTGTTAATTTTTATTTGGATTTATCTATTTTAATCATTCATGTTCAGTTTATTATTTAAAATTATATTTATAGCACCCTTATTTACTTTATTCCATTTATATCAATTAATATTTTTAATATTAATTAAAAATCATTATAAATAATTAATAAAAAAAGAAAAAGAGATATGTAGAACATCAATTTTAAATACAACTATATTTGACAAGCAGTTTGCAGCATTTACATTTATTCTTGGGAACTAACAACCAAATATAATTGTGATTGTAAATCCTTGTACTTCATCACCTTCATCTATTTTTGAAATACTAGATTAGCCTTGATAATCTAGATAACTCTATCAAAAGTTAACATATCAGTTATAGTTTTGATATTTTGTTCATTAAATGAAATTCATCTCAAGTTGTTGTGACACTACCACCATTAGCTTATATACTTTATATTTTGAATCTCCATGCGAGGAATATATTGTCAACATTAATGAAATCTACGGAATTCATAGGAAAGTCCGTATACTTTATTTGTTTCATTTTCTTTAAGTTGTGTAATGCATGGAAATTTTTAATTGAACTCCTTAATGTGTGAGATCAATGTATGTTTATAGTTTGTAAAATGTTACATCAATTTAATAGTTATTATAACTATTTTGTGTGGAATGATTTTGGTTTATGATTAAATGTGTATGAAGTAATTTATTATAGATCAATATTTTTATAGGTTAATGTTACAAAATTATTTTGTAAATAATTTAAAATTTTTGTTGAGTCTATTTTGATCTAAGTTACTACTAGAACAAAGTAAATATTAATTCAAAGTACATGTTTAAACTCATTAAAATCGATTTTCTTGAAAAAATTGATTCTTGTTAACATAAAACACCCCCACTATCTATCATAATTTACCTTCTTTTTAAATTTTTATTTATTACATCCACACTATTTTAATATAATTTCATATGTGAACAAACCCATTTTAATATTAGAAATAGTTAGTCAATCTTAAAGTAAATTAATCTCTCAAAAAATAATAAGTATGTTTAGGTAACATATAACTATATTGTTCTAATCCTTATTCTACCATGTGGTTATTTGTATAATAAAATATCTACAACTCATTCTTTGGAATGAAGTAACCATTGATCCTAAAATAAGAGGGATTTATCCCATCAAAATTTTAGGTGGGACTAACATTTAACAAACATATTTTTAGTAATAAGTTAAGATAAAATAAGTTATATTATAAATAATTTTAATGTGAATCTAATTTTTGTAATAATTAAGTAAATATTATAGTTTCAAAGTGTTTTCTACTCAATTAAACTATAACATTAATTAATTTATATATAAAATTAAGGACGATTTTTTTAATAATGTAATATGTTAATAAAATAATCAACTTTGAATTTGATAGCTATTTATTTTTTATAAAAAATTTCAACATTAAATTTGAGATTCATATAATTTTTATATAATATTTTTTGTTTGAAGAATATGATATAAAATTATATAATTAAAAAAATAGAAATACTTAAATTTCATTTATGGATAGCCACACCATTATATTACCATCATTACACTTTCAAGAGCGATACCGTCACTTACCCGGAGGAAAAATTAGTTCTAGTTAGCAGTTCTTCTTTGATAAGCCAAAAGATAATGTTAAACTAACAAGTTTAATATTTATTTTTCAATATAGTCTTAATGATGAATATATATTATACTTGGTTGATTTTTGGTGATGAGTTTTCAACACACATTCATAAAAAATAATATTGATTTTGCATATATTTTTTATTTATATTTAAATTATAATAACTTTTAGTTGTGGATGGTTAATTTTCTTTTACATTTATAATGTTTTAATTGACAGATATACACATGTTATACTAAATGTATTATATATTATGATTTTAAATTAATAAATTTTCTTTAATTTATAATTTATTTTTCACAAAGAACCAAAATTTTATCATAATATATATATGAAATTTCGACTCATAAAAAATACTTACCTAACGAATCAAAAGTTTTAATAAAAATTAAAATTAAAACATAAATACAAATACATATTATATGTTATAATACTCATTAATCAACCTTAAAATTATACATATATTATCTTTATAAATAAATTTCAAAATTTCTAATTCAAGTTTTCAAATACTTTTAATTGTGGATGGTGGTTTTTCTTTAAAATCTACAATATTTGTGCTGATGGATATATACATGTTATATAAATGTACCATATATTATGATCTTAAATTATAAAAAAAATCTTAAATTATAAGTTATTTTTAGCAAGGAATTATCATCACCCTTAAAAATGGATATACCCACCTTTATGCACATGTACAAGACCTATTAATTACCCTTTGTTACATCTTCTTAAATGTATATAAACTAGCACAATGGTTAACTAAGAATTATATAAATAATTTAGACTTGCCTAAAGTATTTGCCTAAACAATCTAAAGTTTCAATAAAAAATAAATCTAAAACATAAATAAAAATACTTAAAACTATATGCTATATTATTTATTAATTAACTTTAAAATTGTATATAAATTATTTGTATTTGTATAATAAGTAAAAAATTGCATATACATTATTTCTATTATTAACAATAAATAAATAGAAAAGAGATTTTTTTTGGAACAGAATGAAATAAACATGCATACAAATATTTATGAGACAAGAATATAAAAAAACAAAAAAAAATTAAGAATAAAATAAGCTCATAATAGAAAGAATATAATAGTTCCATATAATTTATAATAAAATAATAAGTATGATAATTATATATTAAAATTTAAAATTTATTAAATTTAAAAATATCTAAAGTTTATATAAATTAAAAATAAACAATAAATTAAATAAGATCAATAAAATTAGTAGTTTTTCTTATATCAATATCTCCTTAAGATTTAATTGAATATCAAAAAAGAAAAAAAAATTAATCATATTTAAAACTTAATGAGTATTTTTTTCAACACCAAAAATAATTTAGATTTATAAATATAATGTCAATGAAGAGCTGAGAAAAAACATTAGAAACATAAAAAAATGTATGATATTTTATATTGATTGGTAGATTGTGTGCTCCAATATTATTATGACATTGAATAACATTGATAATTTCTATTATAGTTATTTGAATGACAACTATAATTTTTTATTATAATTACATTAAATGTTCAAGGTGTTTTGTCTATAGATGAAGTATAATATTTTTTTTAATGTATGTATAATATTTAATAGGGATATATTGTAATAGTGTGATGTGTCAATAAAAATGGTTATTTTTAAATTTAACAGTCATTTAATTTTTTTTTTAAAATGTCAATTTTAAATTTAATATTTATTTAATTGTTATGTAAGATTTTTGTTTGGAGAAGGTGATAAAATAGTTGTAATATTTTTAATGTATGGAAGAATTTGAAATTTATTTTTTATCTTAATTTTTTATTAAAATAGAATATAATTATTCAACTAAATTGAAGTCATTTATTACCAATCAACAAAATAAAATTACTAAAAAAATAATTAAATCAATAATTTATAAAAATCTAAAATAAATATCTCAAAATTAATATTTGTTAAATCTTAAAATATTTATAATTAATATATTTGTAGTGGTAATATGACGCTGAAAGTCAATAATCAATAAAATATTTATAATTAATATATTTGTAGTGGTAATATGGCGCTGAAAGTCAATAATCGATGCAATTTTATTTAGAGAGATTTCAACAAGTCTAAAAAGGGAAAGCTGAATTTTATTGATTGTGTTGTGCGGAAAAAAAAGTATTGATTAACATTGGAGTATTTCCTGTGGAGGATAAGTAGGAAGCTTAAGCTTTCCACGAGCTGCAAGTTTTATCTACTGCAAGGATATTATGGACGACGTTATCATGTATACATTTCACTGTGGAAGAGCTTTGTAAGAACCTCAACCAGAGGGGTGTTAATGTAAGTGGTGGGCTCAGTGTAAGTGGAAGCCTCTCTCAGGTCCTCAAATTTATCATTTCGATCAGCGCCTCCAACTACTGCACCCGTCAACACATTTGGATTTGCTGCATTTTTGTGGAACCATTTCATGAAACCTTCACCGCACGAAAGTCTCTCCTTTGTACTGATAGATGACCCTCTATGATGAGCGTGTTGGGGATAATTTGCGCTGAAACCAACCATTTATGACATATCTAAAGGATTTTTTCCAAGCAAATAATCGACCTGCACACCACAATTAAATTCATACGTGTTCATCCTTTTTATTTTTATGACAACTGTAAACTGTAGAGGATAAAACATATTTACTTGTTGCTTTGCAAACGCCATAACATCATCCACTTTGAATTGATGATCTCCACATAAAAGTGTCTCCTCCTTTGCAGATAATAAATCGCTGTAAATTGAAATCAACAAGGAAGCACTGGTAACATATTGCGTATTCGCACCATCTCTAACGTACATCAACCCCCCTATCCACATAAACATTTTATGTAGCTTCAGAATTTCATATAAATAGCTGAGCATTTTCACCACTCAAAAAAATATTGAAAGAAAAGAAAATGGCTACAGGATTGGAGGTTATAACCTGGAGTTATAAACACCGAAGAAGATGGACTGTTGGGAAGAATTGAACTGTTAGACACTAGAGATAATTTCTCCACTTATTGTTTAACTGCCTGTTCCACCTCCCTCTCTTGTTCGCAGCTCTCATGCACACAGTCTGCATGCTCAGCACCTCAATCCGCATGCACAATAACGGTTAAACAACAGTTTACCTTCAGTCTTAGTCCTTGCTTAGTCCGCATGCAGTAGCAGTTTAAGTTAGTTTTAGATTAGTTAAAGATTAGTTTAGTCTCAGTTTGCATGCAGTTTACTTTCAGTTAGATTTGCCAAGAAACTCTATTTATGTATCTTTAGCGCAGCTTTGTAATACAAGATCAAGAAGATTAATAAAATCCTTTTTTAGGATTGCCGTAGCAATCTAAGTCTCTCATATTTTACTTCTATTATTTTTGCTCTGTTTCTTTCCTGCAAATTGGTATCAGAGCCACGACATACAACAGAAGCCTAGGACGATGTAGTGACAATGTAAAGAGCGACCTGCTAGTAAAGCAATCGATGCCTGAGACGTGGAACGTGTTCATTTCCTACAGTCAGAGCTTGGAAGCCTAATTAAGAGTCACCCAACAGAGCCAATACGACAAAACTCGCCTGGTCAGAGCAGCAACGCAAAGGAGAAAGTTGTGGAAGGATCAAAGTCAAGTCTAAAACATGCGGATCTGGGCGACCTACATGCAAGCAGATCGCAGGAGTTTTATTTCAATTTTGGAGGAGAGTCACGCAAAGAGCAGAAGTCTTGAGCGTGGAAACCGTGCCTAGATTTCGCAACAATAGATAAGACAAAAAAAAGGAGGACAAAAGATCGCAATCAAATCAGATTTGCCAAGCACAGTCAAAGAAAAGCTTTGGTGCAAGGAGGATTTAGTCGCTGAGTAGAAATTTAAAGAAGTTGTTCATTTTGAAAGGTTCAGCGTGAGACATGGCAACAAATAACAGTATTTCTCAGCCCCAAATTCCTGTTTTCAATGGTAAGAATTACGATTTTTGGGCAATTAAAATGAGAACATTGTTTTGCTCACAAGATGTTTGGGATTTGGTAGAAAATGGTTTTGTAGAACCACAGGATGAGGTTGCTCATCAGGCATTAACTCAAGCACAAAAGGAAGAGCTTAAAGAGAACAAGAAAAAATATTCAAAAGCTCTATTTCTAATCCAACAGGCATTGGATGAATCTATTTTTTCCAGAGTTGCAGCAGCAACGAGATCCACATCGGCATGGAAAATCTTGGAAACTACCTATAAAGGTAATACAAAGGTGAAAATAGCTAAATTGCAATCTCTTAGGAGAAATTTTAAAAATTTGCAAATGAATGATTTAGAATCTATAGATCAGTTTATGGGTCAAGTATTGAATATTGTGAATCAAATTAGATCTAATGGAGAAACAATAATAGATCAGAAGATCATAGAAAAAATACCCAGGAGTTTAACCAACAAATTTGATGGAATAGTTGTAGCTATTGAGAAAACCAAGGATTTGGAACAGTTATCAGTAGATGAATTAGTGGGTTCTTTGTTAACACATGAATCCAGAATGAATAGGAATAACAATACTTCTCTTGAGAATGCTTTCAAGTCTCAGGTATCATTTGGCAAAGGAAGAGGAAGAGGAAGGTCAAACTTTAGAGGAAGAGGCAGAGGCAGAAATGGAAGGAACAATCTAGATCAAGGTGAAAAAAATAATCAAAACTAAAACAATAGAGGACGTGGCAACAATCACTTCTAGCAAAGTTCACAGAGGTTTGATAAATCTAACATTCAATGTTATTACTGCAAAAAAATGGACATTATGCAAGTGAATGCAGAAAGAAACAAGGAGATGTGGACAAGAAGAATGCTAATTACACAAATGAATCGAGTTCTAATTCTAGAAGCTTATTTCTCACTTGTCATGTTACTCAAGAAAATGCTAGAGATATTTGGTTCTTAGATAGTGGATGCAGTAATCATATGATAGGGAATAAAGAATTCTTTGCAAGTCTTGATGATTCCATAAAATTTGAAGTGAAATTAGGAAATGATAACAAAGTAGATGTAATGGGTAAAGGAGTATTAAATGTTTTGGCAAAAATGGTGAAAGAAGGTTTATTCCTGATGTTTATTTTGTACTTGGACTAAAGCATAATCTTATGAGTGTTGGACAATTAGTACAGAAAGGTTACAGAGTATATTTTATGGATAATGTTTGCACAATACTAGACAAATTTCCAAATGACAGGTTGATAGGAAAAGTGGAGATGACCAAGAATCGGATGTTCCCTCTTCGAATTTAGTGCATCCAAGGAGAAGAGGAAGCCCACTTCAAAACCATGCATCTAGACCAATCATGGCTATGGCACTTAAGGTATGGACATTTACATTTTGGAGGTTTGAATTTGTTACAAAATAAAAATATGGTGAAGGGATTACCACCAATAGAATAGCCAGAAAGTTCATGTGACAGTTGCATTCTGGCGAAACAGCATAGAGAGAGTTTTCCAGTAGAAGCCTCATATAGAACAAAGGTAATATTGGAGCTAGTCCATAGTGATTTATGTGGACCAATGCAAATTTCATCATTTGGAGGTAGTTCTTATTTTCTAACCTTCATTGATGATTTTAGCAGAAAGACTTGGATATATTTTCTCAAAATAAGTCTAAAGCCTTTGGGAAGTTTAAAGAATTCAAGGCTATGGTTGAAAAGCAGAGTGGCATTTACATCAAGGTACTTAGATCAGATAGAGGAGGTGAATATATGTCTAATGAATTTCAATATTTTTGCAGATATCATGGCATTAAAAGGCAACCGACTACAAGGTACACACCACAGCAGAATGGTGTAGCAGAAAGAAAGAATAGAAAAATCATGGAGATGGCTAGAAGCATGTTGAAGGCCAAACATTTGTCAAATGAATATTGGGTAGAAGTAGTATCGTGTGTAGTATATATTCTGAATAGAAGCCCAACAAAGAGTGTTAGAGATCGAATTCCACAAGAAGCTTGGAGTGGTAAGAAGCATAGTGTACACCATTTCAGAATTTTTGGCTGTATTGCATATTCTCTAATACCAACTAAATTGAGAAGAAAACTTGATGATAGAGGTGAGAAATGAATTTTTATTAGCTATAGTGAATAATCAAAGGCTTATAAGTTGTATAACCCTATTTCAAAGAAAGTGATTATTAGCAGAGATGTTGAATTTAAGAAAGAAGAAGCATGGGATGGTAGCATTGATAAAACCATCACAATTGGAGCACTAATTTCTCAAAATGAAGAAGAATCTGAAGAAAAAAATTTTCAAGGTGATCAATCCTCTCCACAAGCAAGAACAAGCACTCCAATTGTGAATCACCTAGGAGCTTAGCACAAGGTGAATCATCTAGTCATGCATGTCATCCTACTCCAAATTCACATGTAAGTGATGAATCAGATCCAACTCTTGCCACTTTAAGATCAAAATTTAAAGGTAAGAAAATGAGAAACTTGAATGAGATTTATAATCAAGAAGAAGAGAAGTTAGATTTATGTTCAAATTTTGCTCCCTTCTCTCATGATCCTATGTATTATGAAGAAGCAGTTAATGAGGAACATTGGATAAAAGCAATGGATGAAGAGATGAATGCCATTGAAAGAAATCAAACATGAGATCTAACTAATCTACCTGAAGGTAAGGATTGCATAGGAGTCAAATGGGTTTATAAGACCAAATTTGATGCAGAAGGAAATGTTGAAAAGCACAAGACAAGGTTAGTAGTAAAAGGTTTTGCACAAGAACATGGAATTGATTATAATGAAACATTTGGTCCAGTTGCTAGACTTGATACTATTAGAATGGTTTTAGAAATAGCTGCACAAAATAATTGGTATGTATATCAAATGGATGTCAAATCAGCTTTCTTGAATGGTTTCCTAGATGAAGAAGTGTATGTGAAACAACCACCAGGTTATGAAGTGCATGGACATGAAGAAAAAGTCCACAGATTGAAGAAGGCCCTCTATGGTCTTAAGCAAGTACCAAGAGCATGGTATGGTAAGATTGATTCATACATGACAAATAATGGATTTAGCAGAAGCAATAGTGAGCCTACATTGTACACAAATCAACAAAGAAGGCCAGATTTTGATTGTGTGTTTGTATGTTGATGATTTGATTTTCACTGGAAATTTGTCTGTAGACACATTTAAATCAGCAATGAAGAAAGAATTTGAAATGACAGATTTGGGATTAATGAATTACTTTTTGGGCATAGAAGTTGTACAATTAGAGAAGGGAATTTTTATTTGTCAAACTAAATATGCAAAGGATGTGTTAAGGAGTTTTAAGATGCTGAATTGTAAACCAGCACCTACACCAGTTGCTACAGGGACCAAAATTAGCAAAGAAGACAAAGGGTCTAATGTTGATTCTACAACATTCAAAAGACTAGTTGGTAGTTTGATGTATCTTACAGCTACAAGACCAGATATCATGTATGGGGTCAGTTTAATCTCTAGATTCATGGAGTCACCAAAAGACTCACATTGGCAAGTTGGAAAGAGGATATTGAGATATGTGGCAGGAACAACAGAATATAGAATTTTATATTCTACAACTAATGATTTTTGTTTGATTGGTTATACTGATAGTGATTTTGCAGGTAGCATTGATGATAGGAAGAGTACTTCTAGACATGCCTTTCTTTTAGGAACAGGTGTGGTCACATGGGCATCCAAAAAGCAACCTATAGTGACACTTTCATCAGTTGAAGTAGAATATCTAGCAGCCATATCAGCAGCATGTCAAGCAACTTGGATGAGGAGAGTATTAACAGATTTATTACAAGCACAGAAGGAGTCAACACCAATCTTTTGTGACAATAAATCAGCAATTGCATTATCAAAAAATCATGTTTTTCACAAGAGGAGCAAGCACATTGATACAAGATTTCATTTTATCAGAGAGTTAGTGAACAATGGAGAAATTCATCTGGAGTTCTGCAAATTTGAAGACCAATTGGCAGATATATTCACAAAGGCATTAGCAAAGGAGACCTTTGATTATCTAAGACAAAATTTAGGCATTGCAAATGCTGAAGTAGTTAGTGGTAGAAATTAAGGGGGAGTGTTAGACACTGAAGATAATTTTTCTACTTATTCTTTAACTATCTATTTCACCTCCCTCTCTTGTTCGCAGCTGTCATGCACACAGTCTGCATGCTCAGTTCCTCAATTCACATGCACAATAATGGTTAAACAGCAGTTTACCTTCAGTCTTAGTCCTTGCTCAGCCTGCATGTAGTAGCAGTTTAAGTTAGTTTTAGATTAGTTAAAGATTAGTTTAGTCTCAGTTTGCATGCAGTTTACTTTTAGTTAGATTTGCCAAGAAACTCTATTTATGTATCCTTAGCATAGCTTTGTAATACAAGATCAAGAAGATCAAGAAGATTAATAAAATCCTTTTTCAGGATTACCGTAGCAATCTAAGTCTCTCATATTTTACTTCTGTTATTTTTGATTTGTTTCTTTACTGCATGAACATATGAAAATTTTTGCTTGGTTTATATACCCAGCAAATTGCAAATCACCTGTATAATGCATCTGCCGAATTGCAGTTATCCACATCAGTCATCGAATGAGAAAACCCTAATGATGGAAATGTCATAATTTATTAATACAAATTTACAACACTAATAAAACGTATTGTTGATAAAAGAACTTGAACTCCAGCGTATTTAAGGTCCCAACTAAATTCATTAACATGGGCATTTTCTGTGTTCTTTTGTATGTAATCTAAATATTGTTTGGATTTGGTAGCTCTGTAAAGCCATTATTCTGCCCAAAGAAGCTCATCTTGGGGAACCACCAGAAATTTATTATAAGCTTCTTTCATTATTTTACAAAACAAAACATATTAGACTAATTTAACTGTGCATTGAATATTTACCTTATACCCTGAGTAAGAACACTAAAAAGGGCAGGCGCCACTGTAAGCGCCTCTATATCTATCAGTAAAGCTAGACAGCTGCAAGCAAATCTATTATGTCAAAGAAATCTATAGATGTAATAACCTTCCTTGATAGTTAAGGTTTTTCATTTCAATTAGCGATTAAGTGCTCTAAAGGAGAAGGCTTGAATAACTAGTGTCAATGCCACTGAATACAATGGAGGAAGCAACTAAGGCTGCAGTTGTTTCTGCAGCAACTTATGTCCCCAAATTCTGCATATCAATCTTGTAAACAGTTTGAGGAGTGGTCATCATTTCTGGCTGCTGCCAACACTGGTGATCTGGCACTAGGTCTCCAACCTTAACATAAAACCAGATACTTGAATTAGTTGTGGTTTCAATACAATTGAGTTCATGGATAACTAAGTATATGATCTAGGACTATTCCTCGTTAGCTACCTGAACCCATATTTGATTTGAAGTAGTGCTAGCCTTGAGAAAGTAGTCTGTGTCCCATTTAATTGCGGTCCTCACATTCTCAAACTCCCCTGTAGCTTCCAACTCTCCCTCAAACTCTCTTTCATATTGAATTGCACCCCATGAAAGCAGAGTTACAGTAAAGGCCATGGGAAATTGGTATTTAACATTATCACCAGCATCATAATAACCACCCACCAAATCAACCTGTAAACAGCATGGCATTATAAACTCTTCATACATTTGGCATGAAATACAATTGTGATAGTAAAAGTAAACGTTACCTTCTGCATGGATCCATCAGTTAACACAGAATCTCCTCGCCACTTTATTCTTTGATTGAGAGGGAGTTTACCAGAGCGTGGAGCTTCAAGGAACATAATAGACTTGGATAAAACATCTTTGTAATCAAACTCACCATTCACTCTGAACCAACTCCAATTGAAACAGACCAGGGCAAGCAGTAAAAACACCATAAATGTCATCTTCATGGTAACCAATTTACTTTTTGATATGGTGTTGTGTTATGATAGATTATTTATATATACAATATTCAAGGGTTACGATATTTGTTGTGTTATGATAGATTATTTATATACACAATATTCAAGGGTTACGATATTTTTGATACACCTCTTACCGTATCTCTTCATTAATAATTATTTAAACATGGTTCCCTTAAATATTATAATTTTTATATTGCAATACTCTTATTCAATTTAGGAGAAGCATGATATAGCATGATCTAAATGATAAGAGTGAAATAAATGTGAGTAAGACCAGTGGACTGCACATATATAAGTATAGGAGAATCACAACGTAGCAAATCAGGCCGATGGTAAAAGACAAATGTGATGATGAGAGTTGACAATAGAGAATGGCTTAGAAAATTGTATAATTTTAAATAAAATGAAATCATAGCCAAATATATGCAATATTCATAATACAAAAGAAATAAGAGTTGTAAAAATAAAAAATATTTCTTCAAAAAATTGAAATCACTCTCCTTCTTGAAAATAAAGATCAATTACAATGTATTAATAGAATTGCATGTGAACATGCTTTTCTAATTATTAAATAAAATATTTTAAATTTATCTAAATAATAATTTACATGTAATATCAACTAAAACTAACTCTAGCCTTTCTAAGGCTTTATTTTTTCTAAAAATATATTAACTAAAAATTAACTAACTGTCTAAATTTAGCTCCACAAAAACTGTTCATGCAAACTAAATTTACACTAATAGTCTAAAAATAGAACTGAGTGAACTGCACTTCAACATCACTTTTCAACATACTCTCCCTTGATGCTAAGCGGGCTCACAATTTGATCTTTGAGTGTCAAAAACTTATCTATTGTAACTACTTTCGTGAAGATATCTGTCAACTGTTATTTAGTGTTGATTTATTTCAATTATACTACCTTCATCTGCACTAAATCTTGGATAAAATGATGTTTTAAATCAAAATGTTTCATCTTGCTGTGATGGACTAGATTCTTGGCCAATTTAATAGCACTAATGTTATCACAAAAAATAACTATGGACTGAACTTGAATCTCTCCAATGTCTTCAAGAAGTTTTCTAAGCCATAATGCTTGTGTACCTACTGAAGTGACTGCAACATACTCTGCTTCTGTAGAAGAAAGGGAAACTATACTTTGCTTCTTTGAGCTCCAAGTAATCAAACTAGAACCAAAAGAAAAAAATTCTTAGATGTTTAATTTCGGTCATCCAAACTACCTCCCCAATCAGAATCACTAAAACCAACAAGATTGAACCTTTTAGAAGTATAGTAGTGAATAGCAAAATCTAGAGTGCCTTTCACATACCTCAAAATTCTCTTTGCTGCCTTCATATTTATTTATAATGGCTCCGCCATGTACCTTGAAACAAGTAAAACTAAATAAGCAATATCAGGTCTTGTATGAGTTAGAAACATTAAGCTTCCAACAATACTTCTATAGGCTGCCTCATCAACTCTTTCAGCACCATCATCTCTACGCAACACAACTCCATGAGCAATTGGAGTGGAGACTGGTTTACAATCAACCATATCAAATTTCTTCAACATATCTTTAGCATACTTTGTTTGACAAATAAAAAATTTATTCTCCCTTTGATAAACCTCCATTCCTAAAAAATATTTCATGAGGCCTAAATCTTTCATCTCAAATTCATTCATCATGGAAACTTTGAATTCATCCTTCATCATAGAATTGATACCCATATACAAGTCATCAACATACAAACTTACAATTAGAATATCATTACCTTCTTATTTGTAGTAAAGGGTAGGTTCACTCTTACTTCTTTGAAAGCCATTCTCTTAAAAATATCCATCAATCCTAGCATACCATGCTCTTGGTACTTTTTTGAGGCCATACAAAGCCTTCTTTAACTTGTAGACATGATTTTCTTTTCCTTGCACTTCAAAACCTTGTGGTTGTTCCACATATACTTCTTCTTCTAAGTAACCATTCAATAAGGCACTTTTCACATCCATATGATGGATGCTCCAATTATTTTGAGCTGCTAATGAAATCAACATTCTAATGGTATCTTGTCTTATGACTGGTGCAAATGTCTCTTCATAATCAATGCCATACTTTTGTGTGAAGCCTTTAGCAACTAATCTTGTCTTATGCCTTTCAACACTTCCATCACTGTTACACTTAGTCTTGTAGACCCATTTGGTGCCAATCTTCTTCTTGTCATGTGGAAGCTTTGTAATCTCCCAAGTGTCATTCCTGTGAATAGAATCCATCTCTTCTTGCATTGCTTGCATCCAAACTTCATTAGTATATGCATCTTCAAAACATGATGGTTCAAAATCAGCCTTGGTAAGTAAAGTAAAAGTCAATGTCTCACCTCTTGGATTTTCTTCATGTGCTTGATTTGAACTCCTTTGATAAATGTCACTCAATCTTCTTACCTTCCTTGTAGAACTAAGACTTGAATCTGGACTTATACTTGGAATTGAACAACTAGATGAGGGGTTACTTGGTGGATTTGTAGCACTTGGAACAAAAATATTAGTGGGCTGCCCATGATCAATATCATCCATAATAACTTCATTTAAAACAGATTTTGACTTCTCCATATGGCCTTTTTGATGACCATAAACTCCCCCTTCATCAAAAATCATATCTCTTAACACAATAAGCCTATTAGTGAGAGGATTATATAACCTATAAGCCTTACTTTCCTCACTATATCCAACAAAAATACATGACTCACTTTTGGATCTAACTTTTGCCTCTTTTGATCAAGAACATGAACATAGGCTAAGCAACCAAAAACTTTAAAATAATTAACATTTGGCTTTTTCTCATACCAGGCTTCATACAGAGTCATCCTGTCAAGTGCACTAGTGGGACTCTGATTGAGAATATATATTGCTGTAGCAATTGCATCTCCCCAAGAAGAATTGTTTAATCCCTTTGTTTGTAGCATGCTTCGTGCCATCTCCACCATTGTATGATTCTTCCTTTCAGCTACACCATTTTGTTAAGGTGTGTATGCAGTGGTGGGTTGTCTTCTAATGCCATGCATATCACAATAACCTTGAAATGATTTTGAACAAAATTCTCCTCCATGATCAGTCCTTAAGCATCTGATTTTGCACCATTTATCATTTTCTACAAGAGATCTAAACCTCTTGAATGTCTCAAGAGCTTCACCTTTGGTCTTCAAAAAATAAACCCAACACTGTCATGAGTAATCATCAATAAAAGTAATGAAATATGATGACTTACCCAAACTCTTTGTCTGCATAGGACCACAAATATCTGAATGAACTAACTTGAGTGGATAATGAGCCCTTCATGCATTACCTTTTAGAAATTTCTCTCTTGCATGTTTTCCTTTAGCACATCTTTCACAAACTTCCTTGTGCTCTTCAACCTTAGGCAAACCAGAAACTAATGCTTTTGATGTTAGAATCTTCAAAGTATGAAAATTTAAATGCCCATACCTAAGATGCCACAACCAACTTGTATCGTCATATGCCATATTGACAAGGTTCTTTTTATGTTCACCAAACTTCAATGGGAACATCCTATTCTTTGTCATAGGCACAACTGTTACCACCCTATTTCCATGATTCTTATCATAAATTATACATTGTTGATTTTCAAATACAACTTTATAATTCTTCTCACATAATTGTCCAACACTCAACAAATTATTCTTTAACTTTTGAGTGTAATAAATGTCTTTAACACTCTTTATACCTTCTTTTGTATGGACTTCCATAGCTTCTCTTGCAGCAACCTCCAATGATGTGTCATCACCAAGCTTGATCTTGGATTTAAAACTTTCATCCATTATAGAAAAAAGTTTTTCATTCCCTGAAATGTGGTTGGAACATCTCAAATCTAAATACCAAACATCTTTAGAAACATTTTCAGCTTTGTCATAAGATAAAAATAAATTATCTAGATAATTCTCATCACCTTCTTGAGCATAATGAATGCTTTTATCATTATTACCTTATTTTAATCTACACTCATAATTGAAGTGGCCATACCTGTTACAATGATAACACTAGATATTTATTTTATCAAATTGGCCTCTACCTCTTCCTCTAAAACCACCTCTTCCTTGAAAACCACCTCTACCTCTATTTCCTCTTGAGTAATTATGATTTTGGCCTATACCTTGGCCTTGATTATTTTTTATGCTACTATTGGCATCTTCATTCTTTGTGATTTGTAATTTGGAGGAAAAATCTTTATCATCACTTTCCCCAAATAAATCTCTCAATCTTTCTTCATGAGACATCAAAGATCCAACTAGATGATCAAATTGAAGGGTAGACAAATTCTTGCTTTCTTCTATGATTATGGCAACATGGTTCCACCTTGGTGTGAGAGTCTTCAACACCTTTTTTATCACAACCTCACTGTTCACAATTTCACCAAGTGTATCCATCTTATTGACCACATCTTTTACTCTGACACAATAGGTACTCACACTTTTAGCTTCTTGCATCTTCAAATTATCGAATTCTCTCTTCAATGTCTATAACTTGACAACTTTGACTTGATCACTACCTTGGTAAGATTCTTTTAGAGTCTTCCAAGAATCCTCTATTGTCTTTGCTTCTATAATTCATGGAAATAGGCTCTTATCTAGAGCTATTTGAATATGAAATAAGGCTTGAGCATTCTTCTTCTTAGCCTCCTTCTTAGCTATTTTATCATTTGATGTGATGGCATTCCAATTAGTTAGCTCTGCATAACCTGATTCAATAATCTCTCACTAATATTTTCCTATCAAAAAAGTCATCATTTTGATACACCAATAATCATACTCATTTCCATCAAATTCTGGAATGGGCAAGGAGTTAGAATTTGACATGATAAATTTTTGGCAAAATTCCAACTACTAAATCTTTAACCCAAAATAAAAATACCTGCTTTGATACCAGATGTAGAATTTTAAATAAAATTAAATCACAGCCAAATACATGCAATATTCATAATACAAAAGAAATAAGAATTATAAAAATAAAAAATACTTCTTCAAAAAAAATTGGAATCATTCTCCTTCTTGAAAATAAAGATCAATTACAATGTATTAATATAATTGCATGTGAACATGTTTTTCTAATTATTAAATAAAATATTTTAAATTTATCTAAATAATAATTTGCATGTAATATCAACTAAAACTAAGTCTAGCCTTTCTAAGGCTTTATTTTTTCTAAAAATATATTAACGAAAAATTAACTAACTGTCTAAATTTAGCTCCACAAAAACTGTTCATGCAAACTAAATTTACGCTAATAGTCTAAAAAATAAAACTGAGTGAGCTGCACTTCAGCATCACTTTTCAACAAAAATGTTGATGCATGGATTGGTGGTGGTCTATGCTCCAAATAACATGAAATTTAAATGGATCTCCACAAAAGAAGTAGCAGTGAAACAACATTCAAAGATGTCAATCAGACGCATGGATATATGTGTAGACACTAAAATTGTGTCGACTCCCCTTGGTCCCTTGCACACTTTATTAATTTAAAATAAATTACTTATTTTAAATTAATGACATCACCCTAGACACCTCACCTTGGATACCTCGCCCTTAGACCATTTATCACCCTATAACTAAGTCCTTCAAATCATAATTACCTAAGACCTATTCCAACTCTCTCACTAACCCTCGCGCCTAATAAATCTATTTTTGGACCGTTCACCAACGACAACTGAACTTGGTAGATGGAGGAACGAGCAAAAGGCTAAAAATAGCCTTTTTACCCATTCTCTAGCCACTGACGTTGGTTACTTAAAACTAAATTCTAATCTTGGCTTGAGGCCTAAATGCGAATTCTCTTGCTCCCTGACTCTTTGCATATCAAAGGCAGGCTTTAGGACGAGGCAGGAGGATTCTATCACCACTCTCCAGCTACAGAAACTCTATATAATTCACTCTAGACATTGGATTGGAAGTTTGTACGAAGACTTCTACATCAACCACATTGGGAATAAGCGTTCGACACCTCTGGTTCTCCACTAAGCAGAGCTAATTATTCTTCTATTTCATTTCAGTATTTTAGAAGCATTGGTAATTAGTTTCCATTGAATATTCCTGAGTACTATTGAGAGACAATCTGACTTTCTTTTCAGAGAGGCTGAAAAGCCTTCCTCTCATTCTTATTCTCTTTCCACCCCTGTCTTCTATCTTTGCCCCCTTTCAGACCCTATTCACTATCTTGCAACCCTGCACAGACCCTTAAACAAACCAGACTCCTTCCAGACCCTTCTGTCGACCACAGACATAACCCTAAAACCTATCTAAGGCCCATTTCCCTAATTGACATCGACCACTGCCCCTATCGACATTGGCAATATGACCGACATCGGCACCTTTGACCAACTGACGTCGACAGGACTACCAACATCGGTGATTGTGAAAAATTGACTACAAAGAATAGGTACGCGTTGTCTACTTTCTCTTTCTTAGTCTTTCATTATTTCTCTTCATACAACAATCTTTTTGTCAGATAGTGGACTGTCATCCCTTGAGGTAGCTTTTACGCTTCTAGGACCAAGCATATCGCTTGGCAGTCCACCATATATCTCTCTAACATTTTTTGTATTTGAGTCTTTTTCTTATCTACAGGTGTCTTCCTCCACAGCTAAAGAGGAGCTCCTACAACGTCTGGATATGGTGCGCAACTTAATATGGGTATCATCTAACCCCTGCCCTTTACCTTTAGTTTCTTCTTCTTCTAAATATAAAAAGCAAAAACATAGAGAAACATTCTGGCACGCCCGGTGGGACCCTGGAGTTTTCCTTGAGTTCATTTCTTCTAAAAGAAAACTTTCATATAGGTGCATTATAAAAAAATTCTCTCCTTGCATCCTTCTTCTATCTCTTTATTTCGAAAAGAAACCATAAGCACAAGTTTAAAAGAACATCTTTCTTTTTCTTCTTGTCCCTTATTTCCTTGCATCTTAGAGTAGTTAAAATTCATACTCTTAACATTTTCTCCCATTGTTTGTATCTGAACAAAACATTTTAATTTGGGTTAAAAACACTATTGCATTTCATTTCTATTTGAATGCATACTTAGCCCTCTCACTTAGTAATTAAAATGCATTATGAATAAATCGTAGTGCACATATGTTACACATCCAGACCACATTCACAAATTAAACATCTAAACATACTTGAGACAAGGCCCGAATAGGATTTCATCACCTAGTGGATATCTTACCCTTCCTGGCGATCCCACTTGGACTTCACTACCAAGGGGAAGACCCACTCTATTCTCTGGAAGAGTATAAACTATAGGCAAAGTATATACTGGCTAAGCAGCCCAGCTCAGCTTTTGGTTCGTGAAGTGAAGGGAGCAAGCCCCGAGCACCAGGCCACATACAAAACCTAACACAGACTTTTGAGCACCAAAACATGACCCAAAACCAACCTTAGACTTCTTTTTTAGGACCCGTTCTAAAAGCCCAACTTTCAACACATTCTTCTAAGGCATAAGCCACCACGACTCTAAAATTTATTCTTAGGAATTTAAAGTTTAGAGGTTGCTTGCTATCATCATTTCTATTGTTCTTATCTGGTTTTTTGAGCTGGTAAGGTCACATTATTTTGAGGTCTAAAAACACCTCAAAATTTTTCCTTTTTTCCAAAAACTTTTAGTTTTCTGAGTTTCTGGAAACACACAGACACCGACATCGGATTTTACACCGACGTCGGCAACCCATATTCACCAACATCGGTCATACCACCGACGTCGACAACATATCCTCACTGACATCGGTTATGCCACCGGGGTCGATCACTGTCACAAAATTTTCTTTCAAAACAACAAGCTTAAAACCTGACTTTTTTGCTGTTAAACACCAACTTTTAGTTTTTTGAAACTGAAACAAATAGTTTCTTGAACCTGAACTCTTTGCCTTGAATGGTTTTGACACATAGTCAAGCCAAAACTCTTGTTGACCACGCAAGTCAACAACCACTTCCACCTTCACCTTTCATATCAAGTCCTCTAATAGAGCATACTTCAGATACTGAATATACTCCTTTCCAGCCAACCCCAAATCAATCTCCAATTGTTCTCGAAGGGGATCAAAACTTTGAGAGATTCCTTGACCACAATGTCAAGCCTCTCCAACACTATCTCACGAGAAGCCAAATGCGAGACCTTTCAGGTAATCCTCTTTATGGGATGCCAACTTCCTCGGTTAAAGCGGCAATGACATCAACACCATCCGCTACCCAACTTATGGTCACTCAGGCCATTGCCTCGACTAATAATCCAACCATGGCCAATATTCAAGATATGGCCTCCCCTTCCATTTCTAGACCTACCTCTATTGGGGTTTTCGTACCCCCTCAACCACAAACAATTCAACCAAGTTCTACACATTCTCAAAACTTGATTTTCTTTACTCCACACACTCTTGTACCCATAAACATAAGAGTGACTACCTATCCTTTAACAAGTGTCGCCGCTATTCAACCACCCTTGGCGACACCTAGTCAACTTGTGCCCTCCAATTTCACGGCACAAGCCTCCTTGACCTCAACATCAGTCCCTATGATGAACTACCAATACGCTGCACCTATACAAATGCAACCAAGTACATCATACACCCCTCCTAACTCCTTCCAAGTACCTTACAACCTAGGGGGTGCCCCATCTGCCAATTCGTCAGCCGATCTGATTAAGATGCTGATGGATAAGATGTCCAACCTTAAGACATCTATTTTTGGTTCAAGCAATGTTCTTTCATATGAACAAGTTTGCAACGAACCCATTCACCCTTCGATGCCTATTAGACCATATCCTAACCAGTGGGAACTTCCAAAATTTTCTCATTTCCAAAGTAAAGAGGACCCACAACAACATCTATGAGCGTTTAGACACGCTTGTTACCTTATAGCACACGATGATGCGTTACTACTTCACACATTTCCTATGTCACTTTCTAGCGCTGCCCTTGACTGGTATAGCTCTATTGCCAGTCATTCCCTTTTTTGTTTCACTCAACTTGCCCAACTATTCCTTGACCACTTTTCAATCAACATCACTAAGAAGGTCTCAATTACAGACCTCTATTCTATCAAACAATTTGATGATGAGTTAATCGCTGACTTCGTTGCCCATTGGAGAGGTTTGATTAACCAACTCTCCTTTTCTTTACCTCAACCTGAGCTCATTGAGCTCTTCTCTAGAGCATGTGCCAAACACACCTCATCTACTTTGTGGGTCTAAACATTTCGCACATTTGACGAAGCTTTCACCATGGCCAGGAAGCTTGAACTTCGTACTGTCAAAGAAGATAGAGTCACATTGCGTAGTAAAAATACCAACGCAAAATCTAATGACCCTTCTTCTTCCAAACTTTCTTCTTCCCACTCCAAGTCCAAGGGGTTGGCAAATGCTGTGGTCGCTAGATCATCATCCTCCACCACAACTAACCAATCTGAGCCCTATACATCACAATACTTCACAAGACAATTCTAACAACGGAATATACAGCATCAATACACTCTAATAGGAGAATCATACGCTTCTGTGTTGGATAAATTAGTTAAGCAGGGGGTCCCTCAATCTCCCTTAAATTTGACCACCTCAATTTGACCCCTCAAAAGCCATCCCTACATGATATAGAGAAAATGACTTCTATAACTATCATCGTGTCAGAAGTCATGACACAAACAACTGTAAAACCTTCAAAAACATTATTCAAGACATGCTAGATAAGGGGGATCTTGTTTTGGATAACCCAAATGTACTGGCTAACCACAACATAGATATCTTTAGACAACCATTCCCTAACCATCCCCCAAATCAGAATAACATTCAGACCATAGTCGATGACCTTCAAGAGTGTAATATACGCATGGTCGACATGGTTTCTAACCAACCTCTCCCACAGTCTGAAGAGGTTAGTCCACCTATTTTTCCATCACAGGTTGAAGAGCCTTCTTCTCCTATTTGTCCACCTCAGGTAGAAGAGCCTTCTTCTCCTATTTGCCCACCACAAGTAGAAGAGCCTTATTCTCTTATTTGTCCACCACGGGTAAAAGATCTTTCTTCTCCTATTAGTCCATCCACTCTTTCACACATAGGAGAGTCTACTTTGACCTCTCCCATATTGGAGGATGCCTTGATGGCACCAACTCTGGTGGCCTCACCCTCATCCTTCTTATCACCTAAACCCTCACAAGCAAACACCATGCTACAAGAGATTAAATATCTCAGTGTTCGCCCCATATCGCACCTCACTCACACACAAGTGAAGGTAGACTTGAACCTTGCCTCGCATAATAGTAGTCCTCGCACTAAACTAAAGAAGGCTACTAAACTACATCGGAGCACTCCACCCCCACCTTCACCATTACCCTCAATCTTGGGTCCACATCCTTCTACCTCAAAAGGAGTGCTCCCTATTTCAACACCTCATAGAGGCAAATTGCCTCCATTACTCCCTTCACCCATCAAAAACATTCATCCTCCAAAACATTTGGCACCTCTCACCGAGCAAGTGCCATCTACTTGTATGACCATACCACCAACTAAAAAGATGGTATGACTAACTTCTCCTACAACTCCTAAACAGAAGTTGCCAACACCTACTGCAACAAAGAATGCAGGCCCATTAAGGGGGTCTTATGCTTTGATGTTATGTCGATTGATGCAGTCTTCGAGCATCACTCTCCCACCAATTAAACCATACCAACCTCTCAGACCAAAACCATCTTGGTTTAACGACACTAAAATCTGTTGGTATCATCACACATTAGAGCATGATACTGAGCGTTGTTGTGCCCTTAAGGTTGCATTCACCAGCACCTAAAAAAGGACACCCCTCACATTGAGGCTTCTGTTGACCACTTTTTTGACAAATCATCGACACCACCACATGCCTCACAAATCTCTTCACCTAAATTAGGATCTCCATACAAGACTATGGTCCCTCAACCACCTCCTAAACCTTTAATCAAAATCAAGACTGTTAATGTGTCTACTAGGCCCCAAACCGTGAAGGATAAAGGAAAAGACTAGACTTCTACACCTTTGACATATCCATTTGTCAAGCCTTCTCAACCACCAAAACCCAAGATTTTCATCTTGGGCACATCTCAACCAACATCTCTGGGGGAAATTCCTCCTAACCTCTCTAGTCCACATGACGTTTGGTATAAACGACTTGTTGACTACTTAACATATTCTATCATGCCTCCTAATCTCTCTAGCAATAGATGATGGGATTTTATCAAAAGAACTGCTCGATACACCATGCTAGGGGGACTTCTCTACAAACAAGGTCTTGACGGCCTCCTTATCTACTGCCTAACCACCACTGAATCATCTCATGTCATCAAACAAGTCCATGATGGAATTTGTGGGGGACATTTCAGTGGTAACTCACTTGCCAAGCGCATCCTCTGCCTGGGCTATTATTGGCCCACTATTAATCAAGACTCCAATGACTATGTTCGGTGTTACACCAAATGCCAACAACATATCGACCAAACATCAACCAACCAAACATTGACCAAATATCAATCAACCAAGCATCGACCAATATGTGACCAATACGGAAAGAAGCAAATGGGGCAAGTTTGCTCCTAATTGACTTGGACCTTACATAATAACGTATGGATCAGGCACTTATCATCTGTCTTCTTTCGAAGGCTGACCAGAACTTGATCCTCTTAATTCCTTACATCTATGACCATTATATTGTTAATCAAGTAATCATTCACTTGATGTTTAACTTGAGCTCATCCCTTGAGCAACCCCTATCATCCTCATTCCTATTCCTATTAACCCCTTTTTCCTACAAACATTAGTCAATCCTTTTATAAAGCATGAATGCTTTGTCCTAATAAAAGGGAAACCCCTAAACCTCTATAGTCTTGTCCATGACTAAAAATTCAGTCCACAAACAAAACATAAAATTAGGATGCCTATTCCAAGGTCATAAACTATAAATGTAGACTGCTTCCTTGAAGGACAGCTACATAATTGCTATAATTGATAGACTGCTCCCTTGAAGGACAGCTATTCAAAGACATTCAACCATACAAGGCAGAATATAGACCACTCCCTTGAAGGATGGATATGACCAAATTTTGCTACATACACAGCACCACATGACCATAAAACAAAACAACATCCCTAAGTAGACTTCCCACATTGATCAGTCTACTATTTTTATTTAAAAAAGGACTGACAAACTATTAAGTCATGGACTTGCCTATAGTCGTTCTCAGGGTCACCTATAAAAGGGGCAAAGTTATCCCTACCAAAAAGGGTTACCCTACCCTCACATATAACATAATCATGCCTATTACCCCAACATACTCAGAGGATTTCAATCTCACTTAACATCAAGTGATTCGAATACTTCTCTAACACAAACAATGGTCAATGACATAATGCATGAACGGGGCTTTTGTTTGCACCAACCCTATCTATGCTACCATTATGGTCATTGTCAATGAAAGAGCAAAACACCTTTCACTTCTTAGATACCTTTGTCACATACAATCAAATCATTTTCTAAACCAAATCAAACCAAACCAAACCAAACCATACCAAAACATTTTCTAACCATTAACATAACCTCATGATTTATTTAATGCAAATATCAATTTGTGTTATATAAATTATCATATCCCATTCACATTAGTTTCTATGGAAAATAATACACATGGAAACTAACAACCAAACACAATTTATATCAAGCATATATCATCACCAATACAAAAAGTGTTGAAGCATAAATAAACTCATTTCATTTTTAGCATACATCCATCACCAATATGGAAAATTGCTAGGGATAAAAAACCACATAACCTATGTTACAGAATACACCATCACATAATATGGAAAAGGCTGTAACATCGTCATTTCAAGAATGTACCATCAAACATATGGGAAGTGCTAAACCATTAACATGACCAAACCAATTATCGACCTCTTTGACTCTTCTTCCCTTTTGGGAGAACTACATTGGCCTGAGGCCCTTCAAACAGGGGCTATGTAGGCAGCACTCAGTTGACATGGGGTCTTCTGAGGTTAGCTCAGCCATTCCTTCATCCGTCCATCTAATGGACCAACTATCTATACCAACCCAAAATCATGACCAAACAATCAGCCCTGACATTGAATGAGTTACCTAAACTTCTCATGGGGCACATTAGAGATCGCATGCATCTCCCCATCCACAACAAAACTACACTTGAGATGACTTATATCTCAGCCTAACTTGACCAATGACCTTGGAGATCACGACTATCTCCTCAGACCATAACCACTTTTGAGACAACTATGCCTTGGTTGTTTTAATTGCATATGCTACCTCATAAATAGTTAGCAAAGTGTCCACAACCCTTACACCTATTGTCAGATCGCAAGCAAGTTGATCCCCAATATTTGTGGCATTCTCATGTTTTCCAAGAGCACTTCCTAGCCCAGGATACTTGGAACACGATGACCATTGGAGCTACAGCTTTGATCGAATAATCCAATCAGTTACGACCAAAAAGGTGTGGACTGGTTATTTTGATTTTAGTCTGCTTTAACCATTGGAGCTACAGCTTTGATCGTTTAACCTAATCAGCTATGACTAAAAATCTAAGGACTAGTTAATTTGATTTTAGTGCTCCTTGACCTTGCCTGCGATAATTTGACCTACCTATCACATGAAGTGGTATACATGCAATCTCAACTATTGTAGCGTTCACACTCTAACTTCACTATACCCATCCACTACCTATCAAATCGGCACCCGATATCAAGTTACCTTCCCTCGACTCCCACTTTGAGGGGGAATACCTCATCCCATACTTCGGGTAACCTACACCTTATCCCATACCTGGGGCAACTTACTCCTATTTTTGTCTTGCAGTTCGTCAGAACAACCAACAAGACAAAAAAGGGCAAATGTAGACACCAAAATTGTGTCGACTCCCCTTGGTCCCTTGCACACTTTATTAATTTAAAATAAATTACTTATTTTAAATTAATGACATCACCCTAGACACCTCACCTTGGATACTTCACCCTTAGACCATTTATCATCCTATGACTAAGTCTTCCAAATCATAATTACCTAAGACCTATTCTAACTCTCTCACTAACCCTCACGCCTAATAAATCCATCTTTGGACTATTCACTAATGACAACTGAACTTGGTAGATGGAGGAATGGGCAAAAGGCTAAAAATAGCCTTTTTACCCATTCTCTAGCTGCCGACGTCGATCAACCGTCGGTTGACGCTGGTAGGATCGCCGATGTCGGTTACTTAAAACTAAATTCTAATCTTGGCTTGAGGCTTGAATGCGAATTTTCTTGTTGCCCAACTCTTTACATATCAAAGGCAGGCTTTGGAATGAGGCAGGAGGATTCTATCACCACTCTCTAGCTATAGAAACTCTATAGAATTCACTCTAGACATTGGATTGGAATTTTGTACGAAGTCTTCTACATCAGCCGCATCGGGAACAAGCCTTCTACACCTTTGGTTCTCCACTAAGCAGAGCTAAGTATTCTTCTATTTCATTTCAGTATTTTAGAAGCATTGGTAATTAATTTCCATTGAATATTCCTGAGTACTATTAAGAGACAATCTGACATTCTTCTTGAAGAGGCTGAAAAGCCTTCCTCTCATTCTTATTCTCTTTCCACCCCTATCTTCTATCTTTGCCCCCTTTCAAACCCTATTCATTGTCTTGCAACCCTGCACAGACCCTTAAACAAACCAGACTCCTTCCAGAGCCTTCTGTTGACCACAGACATAACCTTAAAACCCATTCAAGGCCCATTGCCCTAACCGACATTGACCACTACCCCTACCAACATCGGTAATACGATCGATGTCGGCACCTTTGACCAACCGACGCTGGTAGGACTACCGATGTCGGTGACTGTGAAAGACTCACTGCAAAGAACAGGTATGCATTGTCTACTTTCTCTTTCTTAGTCTTTCATTATTTCTCTTCATACAACAATCTTTTTGTCAAATAGTGGACTGTCATCCCTTGAGGTAGCTTTTACACTTTCGGGACCGAGCATATCACTTGGCAGTCCACCATATATCTCTCTAACATTTTTTGTGTTTGAGTCTTTTTCTTATCTATAGGTGTCTTCCTCCACAGCCAAAGAGGAACTCCTAAAACATCTGGATACGGTGCGCAACTTAATCTGGGTATCATCTAACCCCTGCCCTTTACCTTTAGTTTCTTCTTCTTCTAAATATAAAAAGCAAAAATGTAGAGAAACACTATGGGTTTGGATAGAAGGATCAACGCAGCACAATGTATTTAGAGATGAATATGCTAACAAATGGCGAATAAAATGATGGAATGGATAGAGAGATAGGAATGTCTCCACCGATGATCTATCATAAAATTCTCATTTCATATCCAAATTGTGCTAAGAAAAATGCTGAAGTAGCTCCCCTAACATTTTAGATCTATATCTCAATCTGACTGCAACAGAAGGATAAGCAGGATATGCGAGGCTCCAAAAACATGATTTTGGCAAATGATGTTTTGAGAGTGCCCTAAGCCCAACATTGAAAGAGGAACATAAGTGCAGATGTCTGGTATTATTTCTGATCTCCAAGGTGACTATTGAGATCAAAGATGAAGCACAAGGAACTGCTTTGCACCAAAATACAAATTAAACTAAATAAAATACAAAAACTATATAGCTAGTTGAGAAGCACAAGGAACCGCTTTAGACTAAAATACAAATTGAACTAAATAAAAAACAAAAAGTACATAGCTAGTTGATCTTTCAAGTCTAATTTTTAGAAATAGTTCTGCTAGGGTTTTCTATGGTCAACTTACCTTTTTGAATGTGTTTTTTTGTTTTCATTGTATACCATTTTTTAGAGACCTTTTAGTTGTAGAAATTCATTTCCTAACACCATTTGTATTAAAATTGACATTCTTACTTGAATTGCAATCAAATGTTCAATTTAAGCCAAAATCACTTAAAGATACTAAATGGTTCAAACTTGTCGTATAGAAGTACCAATTTAGGCTAATGTATCCTAAAATGGTGCAGTTCATTTTATGTGATTCCTAGCTTTTCTTAAATCATTTCGAGTCAAAATGATAATTTCACATTTTAGTGCTCTAGATCAGTCTTTTCTTCTAATTTGTAAGTACACGTCACATGTCTTTATTATTTTTTTGTCAAAAACATTCTAAATGGGATCACAGTTCATAAGCGCCTAATATTACCTTCCAATTTCTCTTGAATCAAATTATGACCTAGTAATATGACTTTCTGACCATTTTTTATTAATTGTACACCAATTTTTAAAAAATTGCACTAAATTTGATTAATCTTACTCAGGAAAATTAAACCAAATTATGAGCTTAAGTAAGAATTCCATGAAGCAAATTGAATACTTTTTTATTAGAAATTGACTCTAAATTTCTGCATCACCTAATGTCATGATCAATGGAGTAGCATCCATAAGCCATAAATGCAACAAATATCAAGTTTATGGGCACCCATGCTTAATTAATGTCTCTTCCTCCCAAATATTTATGAGGATATTTATGGATTTATTATGCAATATTAGATTAATTTATAGATACACATCTCAATCTTGGGATGGATGGTCATGGTTGTTCCTGACCCATTTGAAAAATCTGTAAATAAAAGGGCATAAAATGTCATTTTAAGCTTAAATTTTGTAAATTTATAATGCAGGATTCTCTCCATAAGTCATTTGTATAGTTTGATAAATATTTTATTTGTAATAAGATAGCTTCATTTAATAGGTATATTAGTGATTTCATATCATGAGCCTAGATTATACATGGTGATCTTGAGATAATGGAGAAGCTTGGCATCCATTGTTGACAAAGACAAGAACACCAAATCAAGGGGAAAAATATAATTAGAACCATTTTTGAATGGTGGAATCACTTGGGAAGGCAATAGGTATATGTGATTTATTTTAATTGCTTCTTATTATAATTTAAAAATGTCATTCAATAGGTTGGCCTAGATAGTTAGTTTTTATGCATTTTTTGTGTTTTTCATGACTAATGTTTGAACTAATCCTCTATATAATCCAACACTACATTTTGTTATGTCTGGTGGGACCATAGCATCCATTCAAGCAAGGAAGACATCTTGGCAATCTCATATTTCTATTAAATTCATTAAAATTTCCTTTAACATCAATTTGTATGCTTATTTTCTCATGTTTTTGATTTTTTTTGCACACACAGGTCACACAATAACCGACGTCAATTCTTAGTGACCAACATCAATCAAGGACAACTAGAATTGGTTGGGTAGTAAGGGAAAATACAACTATAAATTGCAATTTTAGAGCTTTATTTAAGTTTGTTTTTATCAAATTAAATTTTATAAGTCTCTAATCTAAACATTTATTGATCTAGAAGGTTTTATTTTAGAATTTTTATCTTAACAAGTGAGCTAACAAGTATTTTTGAACATAACATTTTTTCCTTTGGGCTCACAGGTGACCGATATTAGTTGGTTTTGGTTAGCAATGGTTGGTTCTATGACTGGCATCAGTTTTGAAGCAACTGACATTAATAAATAGTGATCAACATCGATATCTGTATTTTTGAAAAAATACACACCCAAGAGCAACAAAACTAAAGTTGTTTGTTTCATTTGTAAATATGCTTCAAACCTAAACAAGACTCTCTAATTTTTATTGCAGGACCTATGAGAAAAAGTGTTTATTTGGCATAATTAAGTTTTTTTAACATTTTCTTTGATTTTTTAAAAGAATTAGGAACCTTCCCTTTGGTGTTTAAAAAGAAAATTGGATGTTTTATTTTATTGTTTAAATGGATGTTTTTCAAAAAAATTGTAAACTAAGGTCAAGGGGCTAAGAACATCACTTCACATTTCAAATTTGGTGTTATAAAACTCAACATTCACTTAAATTTTTAATTATTAAAGTGTTTTATTTTGTGTAAATAATCTTTCACTTGATTGTTAGATTATTTGAGAAAAAAGAATTGTGTGTATATGCTCTCCCCCCATCCCCTATAGAAAACTTGGGTGATCAAAAATAACTTTTCATTGTAAATTATGCATTTGTCTAAGGTGTAAAAAAGAAGTTATCTAGGCTCTCCTCAAAATCCGTATGGTTTGGGTGATCTAAAAACAACTCTAAAACCTTTTTACTTAAATTTTATTTCATGCAATTTGGCTTGTAAAGGGGATGTCATTACCTTCCATGGTTTCTATAGGGAAGAATTGATTTGGGGCTTTATTTTTTAGCAATGTGTTAACCTCTCTCTATGGTGGGATATAAAAATCAAGATACGCATAATATTAAAGCCAAGGGGCTAAGCATCTAACCTATCTTTTAATAATGAAAGCTTGAGTCAAGTCTGGTCAATAAAGGAATTTCACTAAGCAGTCTATGGATGGAATTGTCATGTAAAGAAATAGACCCTTACATGATAAGTTGATCAGTATGAACTTTATTGACATTTTGCATCTCTTGTGTTAACCACACTTGGGACCATCTAAACAGTCATAAATTGTAAGTTTTATAAAGCCCCACTTGTTGTGGAGTATTGTTGATGCAAGGTGTGCCCAAAGGTCCACGTCATCATATTGTCACTTAAAAGAAGGGGGTGTAAAATACCCCCCATATAATGTACTTGTATTTTTGGATGAGCACTTAATTTCCTTCCAAGTATACGTATATAGACAGATTTCAATAATACATAGAAAACCTTGTCAGTTTATGGCTTTGGACGATTACTTAGTTGTATTTGTATTTTGGTCTTAGCTTACTTGGTCTTGATTGGAGTCAAAACTTGCATGTAAAAAAATGTCTTAAACAAAACACATTATCCATCAATTTCATGAACAAGGAAGCATTACACTGTCCAAGTAAAAATCATCTTTTTCTTATTCAAATTTGTCATTTTAAATATTGTGTTTGTCATATTTACATTGGTACAGTTATGTTATCCATTTGAGTCTAAACCACTTGCCCACAAATCATGAAGTCCTTCATTGATAGATCAAATTTGAAAGTGTACCTTTCTAAGTTCATAAGGTTGAAATGTTAATTGGGTTTGCTATTTGCACTTAACTTTTAGGGAACTTGGGTCTAATTTCTCATTTGAATTGAAAGCCATTTATAGACTTATCATCTATTTTTCATCATTGGTGAACTTAGGTCATCTTGTGCATTACTTACACTCTAAGTTCTAGAACAACATTTTATACTACCATTCCTATTACCATGTGGTGGCATTGTGCTAACCATTTGGTTTTAGTTTTACACTTAGGAATTATTTCATGTTTTCAAATCTTGAGTTTCTTGGTTTGTATTGTGTTTTTCCTAATTCTAAGAGATTTCATCTAGTTTCCTAGTATCAAATCATCAAATTTGAACTAACTTTTGTGGTATCAACATATCTCTCAACCTATGTTTAGTGTACTAGTTTACGCTTAGGTATTTGAGTTATCATACCCTCCTCTAATTCATACAGTTTTAACTTTATCCAAGGTTGAGTAAATTCATGAAAATAATTATTCTAATTGTGTGTGATACTACACCACCCTCCCTTTTATTATAGTCTCTTTGGTATCTAGTCACCTTGTTTAGAAAAGGTCAAAACACATACCTTGTTTAGACGTTTGCAAAACATTATTCAAATCTTGTCAAACATATGGAATAACCTTGTAGACATGACTCAAAGGTACAAAAATAGTGGGGTCTATTATGTCCATAATTTCAAGATAGATCACTTTTATGATAGACATGAACATTCTATCTTGTTTGAGGATGTCACCCTCTTTAAGCCTATTTATTAAATACCAATCTGGTCTATGTCAATTTTTGTACATCATCCTCATCCTACCCCTTTTATTTACATGTCGCATTCAAAGGTATTCATTTTAGGATATCCTCCTTTTATTTTTGTGTCTTACTCAAAGGTTATCATTCTAGGTTATCCCCCTTCGGCTTGTGTGAGTGAGTAAGCTTCACAACATGCAAAGTTCACCATTTCAGGCTATGTTCCTTTGGCTTATGTGAGTTACCAATCTCCACAACACATGAAGGTTACCATTTTAGGATCTTATCCTATGGTTTGTGTAAGTAACCAAACTACGCAACATCTTGATATTAGTATTTTAGGCCCATCACTTGTATTTATTGAGCTTATTGTTGAAGAACCTCAATTTGATGAACCAGATTTTTTTGGCCTCTTCTTCAATAGTCTAATTTTTGGATATCCAATTATTGAATAACAAACCATTGTTCACCTTGAGCCACTTGTTCCCTAATTTATAAAAATTTTACCGATCTTTGAATGTCAATAGTAAGCATTACCTCTTCAAGAGCCATCTTATGAGGACCAGCATGTGTTTAAAGTTGATATTTTGTAAACAATTATGAACCAAAACCATTATGTTATTGTTGAAACACCCATTTGTGACAAGTCAATATATGATGAGTTACCATTTCATATTTTATCTATTTTTAAAGAGCCTCATCTCCTTGACAAGCTAGTCTCTACAAAATTATCTCTTGGTATTTTTCCACTCATTGGGGAGTCTCCTTTTGAAAGACAAGATTCTATCAAGTCCTCCCTTAAGAAGTTCCATTTATTTCAGGGGATTCACTTGGATGAACTCATTTATGTTAAACTCTTCCTAGATGAATCAATTTTTATTAAGCTCATTCTATCATCACAAGCTGTTACTTGTTTAATACCAAGCATTCAACAAAATAGCATTATAGAAACAACCACATCAAATGAAGAAACATCATTAGAGTCAGGTTCCCTTTCTGAACCAACATCAGATTTAGCATTAGAAGTAAAATCACTATCAAAATCAACATCAAATTTAGAGTCCCTTGACTCAGACTCAGCTTCAAAAATAACGTACAGTCATGACTTACAACATTAGTTACAAATGCCTTGCATATCAATTTGAATATATTTATGATCCCTCTATAGTTCTTGAGGATGATTACTTCAACATCAACATAAATTGTCCTTATATATTCTACAAGGATTGTGCTACCTTTCATCATTCCATTATTCCCATCCAATATAGCCATTTTATTAACATTCCACCTCCCAAAATCATTGATTAAGACTGACAAAATCACACTTTCTTGGATTACATCCATGGTGACATAACATTTGTAGAATATCAAGGGGACCAAGACAAAATTCACGTAGAAGAAGAACAATCTCCTAGTGAAACCTTTTCAGAGGAATTATGGGATAATCAAATTCTAAACTCAACTAAGTGAAATCTTTTTGAAGGCACTAGAAGAAAATCAAGGTCAAATGTTAACCTCATCGAGGCACCAACAATTGAGCACAAAATTTCTTCACTACTTAATGAGGACATTATAAAAGATCAAATCAAAATATATTCCAATCTATAACATAATTAGATGATAGTTAGTCTCAGGTCTAAACAACAACAAAATCTAGTGGTCTTATCGAGATAATTTTTAGAGGTCTTTAGCCATGTCATAACCAAAATTATGTCAAATCCAAAATTATCAACATTATGTGTGCTTGAAATTCTTGATCTTCATTTGTTTCCCATTCATTATAAATTCCATTATCATCCACCTCTTCATTACCCACTTATATCAATTATCCTATGCCTAACACTATCTAGCATCTCTGGTTGCACATTCCTTTATAGAGGTTACAAAGATTTATTATCTTGATGTTTGAAGGAACCTAAATTAATGACCAATGAGGATCATGGACACATTATTCAGATCTAGATCCATAACAAGTTCTTAATAGAGCAAATTTTTTAAATGGGTGTTGAATAAAATTTTTATGACTAATTATTCCAGTTGTCTCACATGTTGACTAGTATGTGCATCTCCTTGTTAGCAAGAGTGGCATAACCCATTTTTCATTTGCCATTTTACCCTACCATTTCCTTTGCCTTGTCTCTTAGGGGAAACCCTATAAACCATTTTATTTTAGGAATTTTATACCATTGTGTCCCATTTGTCTCATGCTCTTTGAACTACATTGACTTGAGGTCTTTTGGGACTATGTAGGTAATACTCAATTTTTATTGAGGTCAGCTCAGTCACCTTTGCCACACTCTCACCATTTTTCAAGAAATTGATTAAGTTTGAACACTCACACCATTTTGTGAGCAACTTAAGCCACACTCTTGACATTTTATGAGCAAAGTGATCCAATCATCACTTGGGGTAAACTTTGTTACTACTATAGCCAATTATTTTCTGATCATTTTTCTTATACCATTTTTATTATGCCATTTCTTTACTATTGACCAAGGCTCATTTTTAGTTGTCCTAATTATCCCATTTTGATCTTATTTCCTTTGGTTTTTCTTTCACCTTTCCATAAGGGGATTTTGATCTAGTTTCAACAGTTTTAGAATTTTGTGTTGAATGATAGTCTATGGCAGTAATGTGACATTTAATTTGGCATGTTATCTCTTATCTATCATATTATTTGGTATCACTGATTATAACCACCTATGGATAAATTATTAGTATCCCTTATTATAACCACCTTTGGATAAATTAGTATTATAATGTTGTTTCCTAATTATAATCATCTATGGAAAAATTGGGTACAACACCTTTTTATCATGCATTGTCACATCACCTAGTCATTACTATTATCATTTCCCTTATTTTTTGACTTTATTTGCAAACTTATTATGACCTGGTCAATTTTTCACCACCTTTTGTGTAGGCAAAACTACTATAACTATATAACAGTGAATCTGAAAAGGAAGAGTTATTTTCTCTCATAATGTAGTATATGGCCTAGGGGAGTGGAATCAAGTTAAGACCAATAATATTTATTAATAAATGAGATATGTTAGTGGTTAGATAAAAGGTAATGGCAAACATCCTTACAGAATCATCTTGATTGAGAAAACCTTGTCTATGAATATTGTCACCCTATAGCCTGTTTCAAGACAAGAAAGATACACAAGTAAGGGAAGGGATTAAGATAGTGGTTAGTTTTATTATTATCTACATTAATAAGAGACTCATATACATATATTTATTTGATCATGCATTTGTAACCTCTCTAAATTCACTTGGGTTATAGGAAACTTTTGGCAAAGTCTTACTCGGGCTAACCCCTACTTACATAGTCTACAGGCAAGGGAAACAAGAATGATATTTGGAAAATGGATGAATATGATTTAAAGTGTATTATATAATTTAAAGGGTGAACAAACCTTATATATTTACCTAGGTATTTTTTATAATATAACTAAAGGAGAATAGTTGATTGAAAACCCTGCATAATCATAAAAGTATGGTTAATTAACTACAATTTTGTTATTTTAGACAAGTTACAGATGTAACCATGACTCTAGGTTATTATAGGAGTTGATTTGGGTCAAAAAATAACCTAAAAATGTTACTTGGGCTCTTAAAATGAGATAATTCTCTAGATGTCAAATTTGATAAGCTCTCAACCCTGTATGCCTTTAGGAAACCCTAGACTTAAGGTTTGATTGATATAATGAGATCCCACCATCCAAAAAGGGTAAAATTTTAAAATATACTCTATATGAAATGATTTAACTGATGAAATTGATTTAGATTTGATATGGTACATATAAGTATGGTTTTGATATACAAGGGTTTTGAATAGGCCTAATTAGGCCTAAAGTAAGGTGGTTTTCTAACGAAAGTATTAGTTAGATAATTAATTAGGTTAAAAACCTTTATAAACATGTCAAATGGGATAAATTAAGCTTATAAATGTCATTATACCTTTGGTAAATTTGACAAGTTAGCCAAAATAAATGAAAAATGGTGTTAGCCTAGTGTAAGTAGGAAGAGTGAACTGTGTGGAAAGAAGCAAAGGAGGGTGATTATAGATTAAATATTTATATACATGTATACTATGATACTTAAATACCTTATATTATTTAATAATTTTACTTTGTAACCTAATTCTACGTTTGGTCCTTGAAACCCAACAAGGTTGACTAAGAAAGAACTAGTGTGTGAGTTGTGGAAATGAATGTTGAAGGAGGACTGATGATTTTTTGAAATAGTTTTTGAAAAATCACAAGGGAGGATAATTCCAAATATAGGTAAATGTCACAATTCTTGTATATATAAACAATTAGTGGAAACTACATATCCTAGCATGCAAGTTGATAGAAGCCAATTGAGAGAGATCAAGGAAGGTAACTAGAACATTGAATGAGATCATTTATCAAGGATAAATCCAATGAGGAAAGAATTAAAATACTTCTCCCCATATATATATATATATATATATATATATATATATATATATATATATATATATATATATATATATATATATATATATATATATATATATATATATATATATATACCAAGACAATTTATGCTTGGGTAACATTGTTTTTTGATTTTTTTATAATTTATTGATTTGAGTAGAATGCATATTGCATGAGATATACATGAGAGAAGTAACCCTGTAGGGTGTTGAGGGACAAGAGGAATTTGTAGGTCTGATACATTGAGGTCATCATATAGGAATACCTTATTGAGGATAGAGAGAAAAAAAATCCACAAAGTCCTTTGAGAAGGACAAGAAACTAGTCAAGAGAAGGCTAGAAAAGAAAGGTTGAAAAGAGAGCATTGAAGCTCCAAGAGAGAAGAGGGAAGATAAAAGACTCCAAAATAGATTAAAGAGGGTTAATAAGAGATATTAGAGTAATCAATAATATTAAATACACAATAGAGACCTAAGAGGTAGGATTAATAGACTTGCTAAGAGAAAGGTCTAAATAGGCCAAGAAAGCAAAGAAGAATGGAGGAGATGAACATAGAAAAAGAATTGAAAGATAAAAGAAGTGAAACATATAAGAAGAGAATTGGATCAAGGAATATAGAGGATATATCTCATGATTAATCTCATAAGAGAACAATAAATCCAATGGAATTGTTAGAATGTGATAAGGAAAGTAAAGTGGTCGTTAGAGTCACTTGTGAGAAGAAGAAGGCACACGAATGGTGTCTTGAAGAATGAGAAGAATAAAGAGATAAAATCCCAAATAGGCATGATAAGAGAGATTTTTCCAAGTGAGAAAAAAATTAATAAATTTAGAGAAGAGGGTTCTCATTGAAGATAATAAGGAGAGATAAGTGCCAAGAAGAGCGCATGAAGGTGGAGATAGGAAAATATGGAAGATGTCTATGCCAAAGACATTCAAAGAGACTATGTGGTCTCTCATTTTGTATGCTAACATTTATTTTAAGTTTGTGTTTTAAGGTATGAATAAAAATGTGGTGAAGTCCAATTAGGCCTCAAATTGGATGAATAATGGGTCAAAAATGTCACCCATCAAGTGGCAAGATGATGATAAAGAAAAAAAAGCTCTTGAAAAAGCCAAAGTGAAGGAAAATGTAGGTATACTAAATGCTGAAAATTAAGAGAAAGAAGAATTTTATGATACATTTCCATGCATAACATCGGAAATAAAGGAGATGGTACACTAAGAAGACAAGAAGGTCACCCAAGAAGACATGGAGGTCATTAAGAAGACTTGAAAGAAGAAACAATATTTCATCAGTTGTCATTGGAGGTAAATGAGTGTTTGAATGTTGATATTAATTGCATATATGAAGAATTCAAAGCTAATATGTAGATGGAGGAAAATAATGATAGATTTCAGCCCTCATAGAAAGCACAAGGTCATGGATATGTATGGCCTGAATGGATGAAACAAGCAGGTGATGAGAAGAAGGAAATGAACCTCAAACAAAAGATCAAGAAAATCAAAATCATGAGTGAAAAGCAAGCACAAGTGTGGAGACAAAGTACAAAAGGTAAAGCACATCAAATTGTAAAGATAAATAACCAATGCAAGACGCATGAAGGAGGTGAAATGAGAGGTAAGTGGTAGACCAAGAAGATAAAAGACAAAAAATGGGTAATAAAAAGTATGGTAAGATCATAAGAAGATAAAATTTCAAGTGTGCTCCAAGAAATAATGAAGGTTGAAGAATATGGAAAGTATACAAATCAAGAAAAAGAGATGGTGTAAGCAAACCAAACAAGTGAGATGAAGATACAACCATGTATGCAAGAAAAATAATGCATAAAATAAGATGCATATTTTCAAGATTTTTTGTCCAAAGATATGTATGATTATATGTTTGCATTTGATTCTAATGAGGAAGATCTTTTGTACATAGAAACCATTGCAATTATGGATGAGTGTGTAGCATGAAAAAATGAGAATGAAGCACCTTAAGTAGTGATTGAGAAACATTATGTAAAGTGTGATGATATTGATATGACTCTCACCTATGAGGGATTCCAAGGAGAAGATAAATGACAAGCTACCCAAGATAGTGAGGAATAATGAAAACCAAAGTTTGATGAAGATTTGGAAGACATGGATGCACGAAAGCTACAAGAAGAGTTGGAGGTGATAGAAGACATGTCCCGTCCATCCAAGGGGATAAAATAAGGTGATTTATAGAAATAAAAGATCAAGGAAATAGTAGATAAGGAGAAACAAAGAGAATCACAAGAAGTTGTGCACACAAGACATAAACAAGAAAGAAAATGGGGCAT
Organism: Torreya grandis; assembly: GCA_037957365.1. Lineage (NCBI taxonomy): Eukaryota > Viridiplantae > Streptophyta > Pinopsida > Cupressales > Taxaceae > Torreya > Torreya grandis. Next base: position 4,385,399 of record JARHVA010000345.1, on the reverse strand, counting down.
GAAGAAGTAAATAAGGTGAGTTATTTCAAGGATCAAGCTCAAGATGAGTTTACCTTTGATAAATATGGATCTATCAAGCCAAAAATATGCCAAATAACATTGTACTATGGTGAGGATGAAAATAATAATACATTGCTCGTGCATAGTGAACGAGATGATGGGAAAAGGCATCAAGATGTGAAGAAGTTTGAAGAAGAGGAAGAAAAATAAAGTGTAGATGAGAAAATGAAAAAGGGTTAAATGCATGAGAGGCCATTGGAGTCTCATGAAAAATATGAGATCATGAACAAGAATCAATAATCTCTAGACAAGTAAGAATCAAGTGAAAATAAAGAGGAGAGAATCTATCAAGCAAGCATGAGAAAGAATTATGAATGAAAATGGGTTGTATCTGAGTATGAAGAGGTTCAAAATCACTTGGAATAGGTGGTAGATGTAGTAAACAAGAGTCTAAATTAATTGGAACCATTCATAGAAATGGAGGATACATGGACAAGAAAGCAAGACAAAGCTACAAGGAAAAGGTGAAAGAATTTAACAAGTAAGAAGGAGAAAATTATGAATAATAACACGAAATTAAAATCAAAATACCCTCAAAGAACTAATTGGAAGGTGAGAAATAAAATTGGAAGATCAATTTTTGTCCCTCCTGGGGAGTATGATGCAAGAACATCAAGGAAAGAAGACATTTATTTTTGTATTTTGGTCTTAAGTAGTCAAATTGATCAAGTTTGGAATGATAATGTGTGAAAAAATACCTTTCACGATCAAATTCATGTATATGAATCCATATGGAGTTCCTAGGAGTCCTAGGTTGAGTTTTAATATGTTTGGAGTTTTCCCTCCAAAACTAATATTTTGAAAATTCAAATATTTGAGAATAGCCTAGAAGAGTATAACTAAGGTCCAAGGTGGCTAGGTGAAAAGAAGTATTTACAATGTCTAAAAAGTCATGTAAGGGGTCATTGTAAGTCTTATGTGTTAATGTATAAGGTGGAAGTCATATTTTAGGAATGACCATCCTTACCCATGCTTTGGGTTGATAAGCAAGGAGTTAGTTATTGTAACTACTTAGAATCCAATGTTGAAGTTGGAAGAAAAGAGAGAGTCATTCTAATTGATAAGTGGAATGGCATAGAGAGAGTGTGAGATAGGAGAGAAAAGGGAAATAATGATCTCTAAGAGTAGAGTTAAGAATCTAAAAATGAGATTTATGTACAATCATCTCATAGAAGTTGTTATGTCCAAATTTTGATCTACAATGTAATCTATTTTGAATCAAATGAATTATAAGAATAAGATGTTGTAGGAACTTACTCTCTCTAAATAGTATTATGACCATATATCATGATATAATTAATGTTAAGTCACTGAGATTATATGCAACACTATATGTTGATGTGTTATCTATAGGTTTAGTAGGATTATTGATTACAACCAAGAAGGCAAGATTTGGACAATTGTATTAGATGAAAGAAACAAGTATGTTTCATTATGAGAGTGTTAATAACCATTCATATCTCTGAGTGAATGAGTGAAATACTATATAGGTAATAAATTATTGAGAGAAAGAAAACATTACCTGTAGACCTTGTTATGTAGATGTGTGTGTGTATCAAGAAATAAAAAAGTATGTGTATGTGATGGTAAATGTTAAAGTATATTCTAAATGATAAGTTTGTGAATGGGGTTAGAAGCTTAATGAAAGAATAACTTGGTGTCGGAGGATATCTATTTTATTGTTGTATGGACAAACTATAGGTTAGTAGGCCTCATACCTTGTTTTACACACACACACACACACACACACACACACACACACACACACACAAAGATATATATATATATATATATATATATATATATATATATATATATATATATATATATATATATATATATATATATATATATATATATATATATATATATATATATATATATATATATATATATATATATATATATATATATATATATATATATATATATATATATATACATATATATAGTGAATCTAAAGGTGAAGATTTATTATGTGTGTGTGTGAGTGTGTGTGTGTGTGTGTGTGTGTGTGTGTGTGTGTGTGTGTGTGTGTGTGTGTGTGTGTGTGTGTGTGTGTGTGTGTGTGTGTGTGTGTGTGTGTGTGTGTGTGTGTGTGTGTGTGTGTGTGTTTGTGTGTGTATGTGTGTGTGTAAGAATAAATTGTAGGTTAGTAGGCCTCATACCCTATTATATATATATATATATATATATATATATATATATATAAAGAGAGAGAGAGAGAAAGAGAGAGAGATAATAAATATTCACTTTTAGATTCTATATATATATATATATAGTGAATCTAAAAGTGAAGAGTTGTTTTCTCTCATAATTTAGTATATGACCTAGGAGAGTGGAATGAGGTTGAGATCAATAATATTAATTGAGAAAGGATATATGTTATTGGTTACACAAAAGGTAATTTCAAACATCCTTACACAATCATCTTAAATGAGAAAACCCTGTCTATGCATATTGTTACCTTGTAGCCTGTTTCAAGACAAGAAAGATACACAAGTGAGAGAAGGGATTAAGATAGTGGTTTTTTTGTGTGATATATAAATTAAGATGAGACTAATATACATAGAGTTACTTGATCATGTTATTGTAACCTCTTTTAATGTACTTGGGTTCTTAGAAACCTTTGACACAGTCTTACTCAGGGTAATCCCTGTTTACACAGTCTACAGGCAAGGGAAATAAGAATGATCTTTTTTAAATGGATGAATATGGTTTAAATTATATTTTATAGTGTAAATAGTGAATGAACCTTATGGATTGACCTAGGTATTTTTTATAATATAACAAAATGAGAATAGTTAATTGGAAACCCTGTACAGTCATAAAAGTATGCTCACTTGATTGCAAATTTGTTATTCTAGACAAGTTATAGATGTAACCAAGACTCTAGGTTATTATAAGAGATTATGGGGGTCAAAACAAAGCCTAAAAAGGTGACTTGGGCTATTTAAATGACTTAATTCTCCATATATCTAATTTGATAAACTATCAGCCCTATATGCCTATAGGAAACCCTAGACTTAGGTTTTAACTGATATAAAGAGTTTCCACCATCCAAAAATGGTAAAATTTTTAAATCCTACTCTATATGACATTATTGAACTGATTAAAGTGATTTTGATTTGATATTGTATGGATAAGTATGGTTTTGATAGTCAAGGGTTTGGAATAGGCCTAATTAGGCCTAAAGAAAGGTGGTTTTCTAAAGGAAGTACTAGTTAAATAAAGAATTGGGTTAATAAAATTTATACACATGTAAAATTGGATACATGAAGCCTATAAATGTCATTATACCTTTGGTAAAGTTTATATGTTGTCCAAAATAAAGGAAAAGGCTCAAAAAAGGATACTAGCCTATTGTAACTAGGAAGAGTGAACTATGTGAAAAGAAGCAAAGGAGGGTGAGTTGAAAGATGAAAGAGTTATATACATGTATACTATGATCCCTAAATATATGTTATTCTTTGATAATGTTACTTTGGAACCTAATTCTAGGTTTGGTCCTTGAAACCCAATAAGGTTGACTAGGAAAGAACTAGTGTGTGAGTTATGGCAATGAATGTTGAAGGAGGACTAAAGATATTTTGAAATAGTTTTTGTGAACTCACAAGGGAGGATAATTCCTAATATACGTAAATGTGACAAGTATTATTCAAAAAAATAGTGTGTGGACACTGCATAGCCTAGTATAAAAGTTGATAGAATCCAATTGAGAGAGATCAAGGAAGGTAATTAGAACATTGAATGAGATCATTTGTCAAGTCAAGGATAAAGCCAATGAGGAATGAATTGGAAGAGTTCTCCCCATATATAATCATATTGTTTAATATATATACTAAGTATGTATAGTATATATATATATATATAAGTTGTATAGTATATATATATAATAGTATTTATATACTCAGTTATATATATATATATATATAATCATATTTCTTAATATATATATTAAGCTGTATAGTTTTTATATAATAGATTTATATACTCAGCTTCATATAAATTCTTTACTATGATTTGGATATCAAAGGTGACACACACACACACACACACACACACACACACACATCAATTTATGAACACTCCGATTACTATTATAACACAGCCCAAAACTCACATTTTTAAGTTAGATCTTAAAAATAATGTGCCTTATGTTCTATTTTAAGACATCTATGGAAATTTGGGATGATTTTCAATGGGTAAGAATATTGATGAAAGGTATAGAGGAATAAAACCTAGATGTTGATGGTGCATGCTTATCTATATCAAGGCATGTTTAATTATTTTGATTATACTATATTATTTATATTTTACATCATTGTACATACTCATATAGTTTTTTATATAGTTTTCATTGATTAGCTATCCAATATATATAGTTTATTGTAAATATAGATCAGCTCTCTACATATACTCATACCACAAAGTCCACAAATCCACTGCCCTGAGTTCACTTATAAATATAATAATTATTCAAATATTATTTGTATACACAGTCCATACATTTGTATAATGTCTCGATTTGTAAAAACAAGAATACACTCAGCTCATGAACTTATAAAAATACATAGACCATTCATATGTCTACACACATAATTTTAGAGGTTTCACAAAATTAAAATAATAGCACCTACATCACAAAAGCTCCCTCTTGGAATTGTTCAGTTTAGATAAATCTCCTTCCTTGACTTTGCTCTTCCTTATCCTCTATGCTCCATTGTCCTCTATCCTCTTCTCCAATTCATACTCTACTTTTATTTTTATGTTCTCCTCTTCTTCTTTTATTTCACACCCCTTCCTTCATTTCCCCCCCCCCATTTTATGACTTTTCTTTTTGTGTTTTACTATTTTTTTAAAATTATCTAAGTCACCAAGATTTATTTCTTTTAAATATCTATTTAAAGCTCATTTTAGACACCTAAATTTAATTTAGCACCAAAATTCACCTAAAATATATATTAATAATTCTTCTTGAAATAATTCATTACATCTCCCTCCAAATTTAAATTTTTGAATAAGTCAATTTAGTCAATTATGCACACTTTGAATCCTTATTTTAAATATAAAATCCAAATTTTACACCTCATCCAAACATCTTTCACCTTTTCCTCAATCATCCCAACCAAACCCACAACTTTCTCAACCTCTTATGGCTCATACCATGAGTTGTTAATAAATTTGACCTAGTCTTATTGAGTCAGTTGACCAATTCCATACTTCTTTGAATATTTTTAAAATGGTCTTCATCCTCATGGGTGAGGATTAATTATCCATAATTTATTATTTATATCATTGAATAATTATAAATGATCCTCCACCATTGGATCCTTCTCCAAAAGTCTATAAATAAAGTTGAAAACTTTCATTTTCAAGAATCCTGAGTCTTGAATCAATGGTCCTGAAATCAAATCTTGAGTAATCCAAACTTATGCTAATGGATTTCTATACATAAATGAATTAAATAAAATCAAAGTGAATCAAAGACTTCTTTTACACCAAAATTGATGCCCGTTCTCCTTTGCATTGGAAGATTGAGAGCCATATTTTAAAGAGCAAATCAAGTTTAAATCATAATGGAGAAAGCTCGTACATTCAACATGTAAAGTTTATGATTTCTAGTTTTATTTGTTTTTACTCTGACTTAGGTTGAATTTAGATTATATTAAGATTAATTTATTTCTTTACACTTATAAATTTAGTTGACATATTTTTAGAACGCTCGGTGGGATAATTCCCTCATCTTTTGATCATCAATTTTTATTTTAGATGGCATTTTTTCATTTGATTTTTGTTGTTTATATTTGAATATGCACTTAATTTCATCTTTTTTGAGTTCTGGTATGAACTATAGTTTGATATAAAGCATGTTTTGTTTAGTTGTGTCCATTCCACTACATAACATCAAATTCAAAAGTAAAAATAGTGAAATTACAAACCTTAACAGCAAATTTATTCAACTGCAAAGCAAAATTGTTTTGTTTATCCTTTTTCTATGTTTTCTATTTTATCTACATGGTTAACAACAAATTTTCTACAAAAAAATGAACTCATTCTTTTCAGCAGTGAAATCATCATTTTCAACTGTGAATTTGTCAAACTCAATAGTGAAATTGTCCTCTTCAGTAACGAAATCATCTTTTCAGTAGTGAAAGCATCATTTTTGTTAGTGAATTCATCATTTATAGAAATTAACTCATCTCTATTATTAGATAAATAGTTGTTTTAGATAGCATTCTCTAAGCATGAGTTTTTTTTTTCTTTTTTTTTGCATTCTGTCTTTTTACTATTTATGTGATTGAGATTTCATAACATAGAGGTATTTTTCACTATGTTTTATTTTTTTTATTCATTTTAATATAGGTTATCTTTATCCAATCTTAATTAAACATTCTAACCACTTATATGCATAGAATACTTGTAAAAAACAATCAGCAAAAAGTATCAAGAAAAAGGCAATTTTATTTTACTAACAATTTCAATTTGTTTTCAAAGTTTCATTTTTAGTAATTAAATCACATTTTAATTAAATATTTTGTTTGTGGTTTTGGAAATAAAGTATTCTCTTTCCTTGGCATTACAGTGGCAATGATACATGGAAATCAAAAACATTTCCATAATTATTTGTGTTATCCAAGTTGTGCCTGCATATGCTCTTTCCTTGGCATTACATTGGTAATGATACTCAAAAATTAGAAATGGATACTTACTTTTTATTTTATTTTTAAGGAGGTCTATTGACCATGGATTTAACCACCACATAGTAGGCCAAACCCTATTTATCAATAAAGTATATAAATCGATATTCAACTATTTCAATTACATAAACGGTTGTGTGTTTTAAGCATACGATAATATGAGGAGATTTCATGCTCCAATACCGAGGGTTTCAACAACTACCTCAAAATATGATATCATCAACTGTTAATACATTGAGATCTCTATAGTTTTATTGGACACTTTGGGACAAGACCCAATAGTGTGCATCCACTTTAGCTATTTTTTCCATAGTTTTTCACCCTAGATAAGCTTGTTTAAACATTAAGCCTGAGATAACCTCTTTTTCCATTCTAATTTGGTGCATCAATTAGTAGTTAACACTGAGAAGCTTACTTATATACACTATCAAAATAAAACTCATTGGTCCATGGGAATATTAGGATATTCCATGGTTAATGCCTTGAAAAATTAGGCCATAGCTGAGAGTTTGGATGAGTAAGTGACATCAAAAGGCCCAATAGTTGTACATGACCCTCATCCTAATTTTTCACCTTTTATATGAATTTTTTTTTTACTATTTAGAAAATGACTTTCTTTATTGTTTCTTTTTTTTCTACCATGCGCTTCAAAATCCTTGTTTTCAAACAAATTCTTTTGATTTTAAATATTGTCCTAAAAAACACAACTTTCTCTCTAAAATCACAAAAACATTTAGTTAGCAATTAAAATTTTAGTCACTTTGGTATTTTAGACTTTTGTTTTCTATCATTAGTAACATTATCCATTTTAATAAGCATGGCTATATGTAACCATAACTTTATAACTTTTATCACAAATAAAAATACAAATGATCCTTGTCCTCACCTAGGATTCTACCTAACCAATTTTGATTCAAACACATATTTGAATCAACATCAAATCAATCATCGAAGAATTCTAAATCAAAGTTTCAATGTCATTATAAACTCACTAATCAATCATCCAACAAATCCAAATATGAGTTTAAATATGTATTCATCCTCATCCATCATTCAATCAAATACAAAATTGAATAGTCATTCAAGTTTCCCAACCAACCAATTCAACCCAAACCACAACCAAACAATTTAAAACTTGATTACTTATTCATGTTTAACCATAAATCAACATCTAAATTTTACTTTAGGAACACCATCAAATAATTTTAGAATTTGGTAATCAAAATTATTTGAATTGTTTTACAATTTCCACCCCATACAGAAATAAAAAGTCACCAATCATAAATCAAAATGCATTCACCAATCCATCTAGTTCTAAACTTAACATCAATCTAAATCAAACTTTTGATTCACCTTCACCACCACTTTCAAATATATATTTTAACCAAAACCCATTCATAAATGAAACCCAAATTCAATCAAATCCAAATATATTCCATCAAAATCAACCATTCAACTCCTACATCCTTCAAAACCAACCTTTTCACATTCATCAAAATCAACCATTTGTCTATACATCCAACCCATTCCCAAACTTGAACCAAACTATACATCAAATTCACATTTGTTCACAAACCCAACAGATTCAAATCCATCAACCTTCAAAAATATACCAAATCTAAATACTTTCACCTTCAATACAAATCCAACAAATACATCCTTCCAATATCAAGCTACCTCTCTATCCCACTTCATTACTAGGGAATCCCAAAACATTCCACATCAACATTATCCTATCACTAGTGACCCTATTTTCCAAAATCATTCAAGTCTCACATCCACTAGTTATAGTCTTAATTTTGACATCCCTCATTACACTAGTAAATAAAATCTAATTCTAGCACCTCTACCATCTAGTATCATTCCACCCCCAGAGTTACAATAGATCAAAAACTTCCAACCTGTCAACAACATTACTATGCCTATTAAGAAAAAAGTCACTCCTTTAGGGTAACTTTATGATGTAGTCTTGTGAAAAGTGGTTGCTACAAACTTAGTCATATTTCCAAACACCAAATACTTTGAGCCAAATGTCATAAAACCTGAGTAGTATAAACCTAATGAATATTGTGATTATCACAAAATCAAACCATTGTATGATACTAAAGCATTATATCCAAGATTTGATTAATAAAGGGTACATCAAGGTAGATCCAACTATATCCAAGGTGATTATTCTACAAACCATTGTATGATACTAAAGCATTATATCCAAGATTTGATTAATAAAGGGTACATCAAGGTAGATCCAACTATATCCACATCTAAAAATTATAGCTTGAGGATATGCCAAGATGTCTTTCCTGAACCTAATTAATTCACACCACTTCCAAGTCAAGGTCATAACCTTCCATCCATTTTTCAAGATCCCATTTTTAACACATCAATTTTTAGTCGATCCATAGTTGATCAACTTACCTTTGAAAATCATGTTTTACCATGTATTTTTTATGAAGAGCACATCTTTATTAAATACCCAATATTCAACCAAAAACCTATATTTGATCAAGATCCCATTTTTGACAAAAATCCCATTTCTGACTAAGATCCTATCTTATACAAAACCTCATTCAACAAACATAGCCTATCACCCATTGGCTAAACACCTAAACCCTTATCACGTATTGAATCTCCCATCATTACACAACATGCACCTTAAGTGATAGAGGTACTTATAGATTAAAAAAATCCATGAGCAAGGAATTATCAAACCCTTCCATTTCAAAGTAAACACTAGACCCCATATCATCAGCTACAAACCATTTAAAAGACAATGTAAAGAGGTTAGTGATATTTTCATGGTTTCTAATGGATCTTCATCCATAATGAAATAGGATTCATTCATAGCTTCTGTGAGGACTGTGCTACTACCACTCCTTTCATAAACATCACCAATCCTATCTTTTATCTTCCAAGCTAGTATCCTATATATTTTGATTTATACTAATGATCTTCCTTGTAGTTAACTTCTTTCCATGATAGTAAAATAATTGTAGACTTCCTAACTAGTCTCCTACCATAAGAACATCAAGAAAGATCTACATATTCTGACGAACAAGTGTACCTCAATCAAAATGAACCCTACAGTCTAAATATAAAATTGACATCTCATAGTGAAAATATTTATGAGGCACTATTGGATGATAAAAATACAAATTATAGTCAAAATCCAAATCAAAATATAAAAAATCAAAAATATGAATCCCTTAGTGAAAACCTCTTTAAGGTGCTATTGGACAATCCAAATATAAATCCCAATTAAAATAATCAATAATGATCCTTTTTTGAAAACCTTTCTATGGAACTAATGGATGAGAAAATTAATATATCCTCTGCATTATCATAGTTTTAGGATGGATCCCCATCACAGATTAAAGATATCATTGATGAAACATTAAATTCTCAAATCATCCAACTTGTAGTTATTCCCCATGTTGATAAACATGATATTTTTTATCCCATTCACTATTTATATCATGACCCATATACTTATCCCCAATATAATTCCATCCCTCAAAATCCTTTGTACACTTAACACACATCTCTCATCCAACATACTTTCTAATTCACCTTGTATGGTAGCACCCTCTATCATAAGGGCTATGATTATATCCTAGTAAATTTGGATGAATCCAAGTTAGAAATCAATGAAGTTACTGAAGACATCTATGGAGCTTATACCTAATATATTAATAGTGGTATCATGCATAACGAATGTTTTTATAATTGAGATGTCAAAAAAATAAACAAAAATAAAAAAGCTTAATAATAAAAATTAAATAAAAATAATAAAAAATAAAATTAGAAAGAGAAATAAATTAATTCACAGGTGAAAACCATTTATATGGTGCCTTGGGAAAATACCATGATGAAAACCAATTTTTGATGTCATGCATAAAATAATTAGTTGTCTATAAGTACCCTACACTTAGGGGTAAGTTCAGTCCATTTCAATAATATGCATTCTAAATCATCTCTCCATCCTTACCCATATTAACATATTTTTAATCACATTCTTTACCATCATATGCTTACCCTAATCCATCTTTAGTTATCCTATGTTATCCTAAGGAATGCTTACCCATACTATGCCTATTTAAATACATCCTAAATTCATCCTCAACCATTATACACCATCCTTGAATAACTTTACCTTTCAAAACACATCCTTATCCATTTAACACCAAACCCATATAAACTCATCCAAAACTTACCAGCATAAAACCATCCTTCTTCCCATTTTGACCATGATAAGGAAGTGGAAATGTCTTCAGACATGTTCTTAGAAACATCTTGGTGTATCCTTGCACTACTATTTTGATGACTAAACACTTGGTTCTTACATCATGTGTTCCCTAGATTTATCATCTTAATTATAATTCATTCTTATAATCCATAATCTATATATAATGTATTCCTTCCATCCCCTACCACTCACTCTTTAGTACTAGAATATGGTTTTCTATTTGTTGGTATTCCTTTTATATGCACCTATAAATCTAAAAATATTAAAAAATCCACCAAAATATAAAACATTATAAAATCCAAAAAAATATAAAAACAAAATCCAAAAAATAATCAAAAAATCCGTTGTCTTTAGTTGCGTACCTAGTCATCCCCTATATAGATTACTCATTGAACATTTCAACATTATCAAAAATCACATATGCCAAAGGGTTCTACTCTAGCCAAGGATATTCAAAAAATTAATTTGCATACTTATTTTAGTCATTTGCTTACCTGTTTGTATAATGTATTCCTTCCATCCCCTACCACTCACTCTTTAGTACTAGAATATGGTTTTATATTTGTTGGTATTCCTTTTATATGCACCTATAAATCTAAAAATATTAAAAAATCCACCAAAATATAAAACATTATAAAATCCAACAAAATACAAAAAAAAAAAAAATCCAAAAAATAATCAAAAAATCCCTTGTTTTTAGTTACGTACCTAGTCATCCCCTATACGAATTACTCATTGAACAGTTCAACATTGTCAAAAATCACATATGCCGAAGGGTTCTACTCTAACCAAGGATATTCAAAAAATTAATTTGCATACTTATTTTAGTCATTTGCTTACCTGTTTGTAGAGTCATTTAATTTACATACTTATTTTAGTCATTTGCTTACCTGTTTGTATAATGTATTCCTTCCATCCCCTACCACTCACTCTTTAGTACTAGAATATGGTTTTCTATTTGTTGGTATTCCTTTTATATGCACCTATAAATCCAAAAATATTAAAAAATCCACCAAAATATAAAACATTATAAAATCCAACAAAATATAAAAAATAAAATCCAAAAAATAATCAAAAAATCCCTTGTCTTTAGTTACGTACCTAGTCATCCCCTATACGGATTACTCATTGAACATTTCAACATTGACAAAAATCACATATGCCAAAGGGTTCTACTCTAGCCAAGGATATTCAAAAAATTAATTTGCATACTTATTTTAGTCATTTTCTTACCTATTTGTATAGTCATTTACTTTCTTTTACATCATGGGTGTTTACTTTTTATACAGTGTTTGTTTACTTTCGTGTTAGTTTTACTTTCATTATTTTCATTGTTTAAAACATCTATTTTCATCTTATTTTTATTATTTTTTCTAGTGTCTAGATTAATATGTGCATTACTAATGGTATTATTATGCTCTTCCATATCATGATGCACTAAGTTTTATCCTTATGAATCTATTAGTCCTTGCGTGTATCGCACGATAGTCATCATGGTTTCTCTATACTATTAATGCATATTCTCATGCATAATATCAAAACTCATGTTGCTCAAATCTTACTCAATTAGAATTACTGTTGAAAATGAAATGCAAGAACAAAATAAACATAAGTCAGCTATCAAACCATCTCACATTATTAAATGAAGCATGTGTGTCATCTTGGACAAAGTCATTATAGTTTTGAAATCATTTCTCAATGAATTTTCCACTTTGTTCAACAAATTCATCATTGTTCATACCAACTTTGTCATTATAATAATTGCAAAATCATTTTATTCTCTTTTTCTAGGCATATACCTCTAAAAAACCAAATTTGTTGTCCCATAATAATCTCTCTCTTCCATCCATCCTTATCTCATCCATGTTGTTGAATAATTTGATCATCATCATTAATCCATGTAGTTGTTTCATTTTCTTGTTAATGTTTTCCTTCCATCCCCTACCACTCACTCTTCAGTACTGGAATATGGTTTTCCATTTATTGGTATTCCTCTTAAATACACCTATAAATCCAAAAATCTTACAAACTCCACCAAAACACAAAACATTAGAAAATCCAACAAAATACAAAAACAAAATCCAAAAAAAAAACTAAAAAATACCTTGTCTTTAGTTATGTGCATTAGGCATCCCCTATATGGATTACTCATCAGACAGTTCAACATTGTCAAAAATCACATAAGCCAAAGGGTTCTACTCTAGCCAAGGATATTCAAAGAATTCATTTTCTTACTTATTTTATTCATTTGCTTACCTATTTCTATAGTCATTTACTTTCTTTTACATCATGGTTGTTTACTTGTTTCTACATTGTTTGTTTACTTTCGTGTTAGTTTTGATTGCATCATTTTCATTATTACAAACATTTATTTTTATCTTATCTTTATTGTTATTTCTTGTGTCTAGATCACTATGTGCATCACTAATGGTATTATTATGATCTTCCATATCATGATGCACTAAGTTTTGTCCTTGTGAATCTATTAGTCCTTAAATGTATCATACGATAGTCATCATGGTTTCTCTATACCATTGGTGCAAATTGTCATGCACAATATAAATATTCAAGTTGCTTTAGTCTTACTTGATTGGAATTATTGTTGGAAATGAAATTCAAGAACAAAATAAACACAAGACACATATCAAACCATCTCACATTCTTAGATGAAGAATCTATATGTCATCTTGGACAAAGTCATTATAGTTGTGAAATCATTTCTCAACAAATTCACCACTTTGTTCAATAAATTCATCATTTTTCATACCAACTTCATCATTATAATAATTGCAAAATCAATTTATTCTCTTTTTCTAAGAATTTAGCTACACAACCAAATTTGTTGTCCCATAATAATCTCTCTTCCATCCATCCTTATCTCATCCATGTTGTCGAATCATTTTATCCATCATCATTAATCCGTGTAGTCAATTCATTTCCTTATTATTGTATTCCTTCCATCCCCTACCACTCACTCTTCAATACTAGAATATGGTTTTCCATTTATTGGTATTCCTTTTATATACACATATAAATCCAAAAATATTACAAACTCTGCCAAAATACAAAACATCATAAAATCCAAAAAAATACAAAAAACAATCAAAAAATCCCTTGTCTTTAGTTACTTACCCTATTCATCCCCTATATGGATTAGTCATTGGACAATTCAACATTGTCAAAAATCACATATGCCAAAGGGTTCTACTCTAGCCAAGAATATTAAAAAAAGTCATTTGCTTAATTTTCTTACAATTTTCTTACCTATTTGTATAATCATTTACTTTCTTTTACATCATGGGTTTTTACTTGCTTCTACAATGTTTGTTTATTTTCATGTTAATTTTACTTGCATCATTTTCATTGTTACAAACATCTATTTTTATCTTATCTTTATTTTTTTTATTGTGTCTAGAGCACTATGTGTATTACTAATGGTATTATTATGATCTTCCATATCATGATGCACTAAGTTTTGTCCTTGTGAATATATTAGTCCTTATGTGTATCACATGATAGTCATCATGGTTTCTCTATACCTTTGGCTCATATTCTCATGCACAATATCAAAACTCAAGTTTCTCAAGTCTTACTCGATTAGAATTATTATTGGAAATGAAATACAATAACAAAATAAGCACAAGGTAGATATCAAACCATCTCACATTCTCAAATGAAGCATTTGTGTATCATCTTGGACAAAGTCATTATATTTTTGAAATCATTTCTCAATGAATTCACCACTTTGTTCGACAAATTCATCATTTTTCAAACCAACTTCATCATTCTAATAATTGCAAAATCATTTTATTCTCTTTTTCTAAGAATTTAACTACACAAAACCAAATTTATTGTCCCATAATAATCTCTCTCTTCCATCCATCCTTATCTCATCGATGTTGTCGAATCATTTGATCCATCATCACTAATCCATGTATTCACTTCATTTCCTTGTTAATGCTTACATATCATTCATCCAAAATCATTTCCTAATATTTTTGTTTAATCTCTCACACTTGTTGATTGACACTAGTAAAATCATAATATCCATCCTTTTTCCATTAACCCATCACTTTATCATTCAATCAGTCAATTAATTACTCAACCAATATAATCTCATAGCTTTACAATGAGATATATCATTCCCACATCCATTCTTATGAACCCTAATTCATGGGTCACCTCAAAATGTGCATCTTCTCTTGGGATATATCAATTCCCAATCCACTCCTAACATATATCATTTCTTGGGGGAAAATCAATCCATCATCTAATCACAATGTGAAATCATTAACTTGAGTATGTTAATATCATCCATGGGTCAATCTTACATTACATCATCACTTCTCTTCATGCATTGGGAGAACTACATCTCCCCTAATATTCCTAGCCAAAGTTTGTCTAAGATGGATTATGTATCCAGAGCTTAGATATATGGGGTCTCTAGGGTCAACTCAGGCACCACCTTCCCCATCATCTATTTCCCTAAACTTGTATTAACTTATCCTTCATATTTTCCCTCGATTGTTTAGTTCCTAGCTTGCTCTTGGATCCAATTATCTAATATTTATTTTGATTGTCTTTTTTTACAACATTTTAACCTTTTTACACTCTTTGTTTATTTTCATTATTGTGTTTTTTTCTATTTATAATCATTCCCTTTGTTATTTATATCCATTTATTTATCCTTAACCATTAAGTTGGTTATTTTACTTCATTTTATCTCTAGCTATTCCAATGGTTATTTTTATTTATTTTGGTCAATTTTTGAGTTATGTGTGTCATTCTTACTTAGAATTCTTGCAATTGTAACTTTTGTGTATGTTAAAATCATTTAAACTACATTTATTTACCTTGTAATTTTTAATCATTTAGATTACTTTACTTTTCATGTCTTGTCATTACTTATTGTGTTTTGTGTGTTTAACAAAGATTATTTTGTGAAAATCATATATAATATGGTTATGACTATATCATGATGTAATTTGATAAAACACAATTTTTCCTTTCTTCTATTCATATTCTTAAAACATCAAAATTCATCATGATTAATCAATATCATTGGTGGTAATGTGTTTTATGTTATATTAAAAATTAGGTTGATCAAAGCTCAAATAATATTTTAAATCCAATGCAAAGAATAGAAACAAAATTAAATCTAACTATATCACATTCTACATCCATACACATCATCCAATCATTACATAACTCATAATTCTATAATAACTATGTTTAAAAAATTAAAACATGGTAGCATAAATCAAAATGTAGGAAATATAGCTAGTTGTACCATATATCCATACATTTGTCCATCATGAATAAATCCATGTAAATCAATAAAAATGTCCATCAATGTCCAATCCATCATACAAAGTCTCATAAAATCATCATGAATGTATATATATCAAATATGTCTTTACAAAAAGGCACATCTCAAAATATGTATAGATCAATGAATCCATCTATCAAAATATCCCATGTATGTATTTTTTGTCCTATCCCTCAGATAAAATGTCTAGTCTCAAGAATAGATCTCCATGTTGTGGTGTGCCTTGCATAGGACCCATCACATACTGTACCTATCCCACTAACCTCTTTGACTCTACTAGCTTAATGGATCTAGTAGATGTAGACCATCCTACAAATTACTCTCTATAAGATGGTGCCCTCTGAGCTCATGATATAGCCTCTTCATATAGGCTCCTATAGTATGTGGCCTACTCCATGACCCTCATCACTCTATCCAAAGTGGATATCTACCCCTCTCTAGTTAATAATACTCTAGACTCTACAAGTTGAATCCAAGTTGTATCCATCTCTTACCTATAGCATTATGTGAGTGATGTATAATCTGTAATTTGAGTCTCTACATCATGATTAATTAATCCTACATCCATGGCATCCCCATCCATCCCATTTATAATACCCTGTAGCCTATCCACTTTAGACTATAGTCATCTAATCTCATTAATTTGATCCCCTCTACCATCTACTACACTGTATAACCTAGCCACCTACTAATGCAATCCATCTATCTCTCTATTTGGAGTCTCAATCTCCTTTTAGATTCTATCAATGAATGAATTATCATCCCTATATCTTGAAGTGTGTGAAAATCTAGCCACATCCTCTCTCTCTCTTCTCTTGGTAGCATGTTCTACTCTCATGGTAGTGTCATGTCTTACACCATCATCATCCTCACTCTTTCATCATCCTCACTCTTTACATCTACTAATGGTGTATCTCCTCTAATCCTATGATCTATAATTATGGGCATCCTTGTATCAATATCAATTTCAACCCATGACTCACACAAAACCTCAATATCCTCCATGTCTAGGATCTACACATCATGTAAGTAGATAGAATCCACAACACATCTTCTACCTCATACTTATTCTCATGATCATCCTTTGTCTCCAATAACAACCTTCCTAATTCAATATCCTAAAAATGTGTGTCATGGTTGTCTACTTTGACTAGTCACCAACCTTTGCTTCCCTGTCTATGGTGGTGCATATGGCATAGTCAATCTTAATGGTCTTTATCGAGACCACCAATTTTTATAATCATCAACCACTCTTGCATCAATGATGTCTATGTAATCACTCCCAATGATAGTAATTAAGTGTGTCTAGCTATGATTGGTGAATGGTTGGATCAATTGTCATGCCCCACTATGGTCTCTCCCTCATAGAATGTGAAAAAATGTGTGGTTCAGCTGGTATATGCCACCTCACACCAAACCGTCTCATCACCCTATCTAGGTGATATATCTCTATGGTATAAACATTCCTCATGATGATGTAATAATGGGTCATCATGTATTCCATGTGAATATCCTCATGTGGCCACTGAAACAAAATTTCCTTGTAAGGTCTCTAAGTGATATGATCATCACCTACCTCATCAATTACCCTCTTATAAAAATCTAGATCTCCCAAATGTGGTACGTGTGTCCCAATATCACATGCCATGGATATATCAATGGTTCATCATTATCTCACATGTTCATATGTCTAACAAGTGTCTCAATCATAATGTGTTCCTATCACCATACCTATAATAATGTCAATGGCCCAATTTCTACCTGACCTAAATATACAAAGTGATGTAAATAAGTATATAAGTGTGTTAACATGCATGGACCCCATGTGAATATTTTTCCCATATCCATCATGTCTCCAATCACATATAATAACCCAATAATATAGTCTCCCACTCTTTTTAGGAAGCAACATGCCATTGACAACAGCCATGAGTATGATACTAAGAGAATCCATATCTAAATTAGTATAATATTCTACATCAATCTTGCCTCTAACAACTATAATAAAACCATCACCAAAAATATGGTATAATATAACATCTTGTGGACCCTATCCTCAAAAAACATGTTTACCTTGTATCGAGATACCCAAAATTTGATATGCATCTTCCTGTGTAATAGTCATCTCCCCTATCAATAAGTGAAATGTGCTCATCTAACCATACCATCTCTCTGCCAATTTTGTCAATAGAGATATATCCGCTCAAAACTCTAACATCTATAAAATATAGGATAATTTGATCTCCTCTAGTATGCCAAACTCATACTTGGTTAAGATTTCCAACCACACCATCACTATAGATCTCCACTCCTGCATAAAAAGTGCTAGTAATACCTCCTTTAAATCATAAATTTTAGCATTTCATTAATTCTAATTAGTATTAAATTCATCATTATAGTTGTATTCCAAATACTCAATAAAATTCACCCAAAAACATCAACCACATAAATATTTTTTCATCACATTTTATTATTCTTATTTCTTTCCTCTATAACACAAAATCAATGATATAACTTGCAAATTCACTATTGATTCCTTCAAATTTGCTTTTAACCCCTTCCACACAAAAACATTTCCCCCTCAACCAAAACCGCTTCTATACCCAATGATTTTATTGGCATTTTTAGTGATTTTACTAATGCTAAATAGTGAAATTGCCATTTTTACCTAAAATGAAATCACTACCTTATTTTGTAAAATCACTACCATGTTTAGTAAAATTGTTGTTTACCCCAAAATAATTGTTGATTTTGACTAAATAATCACCATTTTGATAACAATGATTTCATTATATCTAACTTTAAGCCCTAATAAATTATAATAAATGCAAAAAAAATTCAAAAATAAATTCAATTATCGGAGGCCCACTCCTCTTAGGTCTCTAGAATCTCCTCATTCATTCCACTCAGTGCTTTTGGTGTGGAATATGTTCCATGTTTCCTCTTAAGCCTCAAATTAAATCTCTTAAATCAAAATTGGTAACAAATAACCTTGATAATCAGATTACACAAATGATTTTTTAATCCCCATTTATTCTACTTATATTCTTCTATACTACCAAAAATTCCCCCCTCCCCTCATCCAACTCACTTCTTTCTCTATTTTACAAAAATTATAAATCAATTCATTTTGAATTTATTTTCAAAATCTTGTAACAATCTATCTATGTCAAATAAACACAATCATTTGTAAATTCAATATCTTTTTTCTATTTTTAGATCCGTAGTTTATTATTTATTTGATATATCATTCCCACAACCATTCAATTGACCCCTGTGTCATTAGCAAAAAAATAATTGTGTAATCTCTGAATGGTTAAACTATTATTTTTAAAATCCATACTCTAGTTTCCATCAACTAGGGCAACCTTTTTATGCATTTGTCATTTCTCCACATCTCTTTATTCATTTCTATTTTTCATCAATTTCAAGTGTTTATTCATTTTATCACACAAACCCTCAAGTGGGTATCATCACACTCATTTTCATTCATTTAGGGCAATTTTTTCCTTTTTAATCATCAACACTATTTCTTCTACTATTCTTTGAAATAGTATTTCTTCATAACACTATTTCAAATAGGTGCAAATGTAGACACCTAAATTTCATTTAGTGTCAAAATGCACCTAAAGTCTATATGAATAATTCTTCTTAAAATAGTTCATTACATCTCCCTCCAAATTTAAATAATTGAATAAGTCAAATTAGTCAATTATGCACACTTTAAATATTTATTTTAAATATATAATTTGGATTTTACACCTCAACCAAACATCTTCCAAATTTTCCTCCCTCATCCCTACCAAACCCATTACTTTATCAACCTCCTATAATTCATCCCCTAAGTTGTCAATAAATTTGACTTAGTCTTGATGAGTCAACTAACTAACCCCATACTTCTCTCAACCATTTGAAATGGTATTTATTCTCATAGGTGAGGATTAATTAACCACCATTGATCATTTGGATCATTGAATAAGTCCAAATGATCCTCCACCATCAGACCCTTCTCTAAAAGTTTATAAATAAACTTCAAAACCTTCATTTTCAAGAATCTTGAGTCTTGAATCCAATGTCCTAAAATCAAATCTTAAGGAATCCAGACTTATGCTAATATATTTATATACATAAGTAAATCAAATCCAATAAAATCAAATCAAATACTTTTTTTACACCAAAGCTTTTCCAAATCTCCTTTGCATTGTAAGAATGAGCACCACATTTTAAAAATTGAATCAAGTTTAAATTATGAAGGAGGAAGCTTACACATTCAAAGCGTAAAGTTTGTGATTTATAGTTTTCTTTATTTTTTGCTCTACCCTACATTGAATTTAACTTAGATTAAGATTTATTTAATTATTTTCACTTCTAAATTTAGTTCACACACTTTCCATATCCTTTTATATTTTTTTCTTTGTCATTTTTATTTCATGTGTGTGTGTGTGTGTGTGTGTGTGTGTGTGTGTGTGTGTGTGTGTGTGTGTGTGTGTGTGTGTGTTTGTGTGTGTGTGTGTGTGTGGAAAAATATAAATAGGAAAAACATCATACTAAGTACACACACACACATGCACACACACACTTAGTATGATGTTTTTCCTATTTATACATTTTCCCTAATAATTGCTTTATTCATTTTATTTTTTAGTTATAAAAATCCATTAAAAGTCCTAATACATGACAATCCTTTTATTTGTTACTAACTTAATATAGGTAAATGATCATCATGACTTATTAATAATACTAGTAATTTAAGTTGATAATATTCATTTAATCCAAATTAATAAATCCAAAAATGCTATATCAAAATACAATGGCATGATCACATAGTAGAATTCTATATTAAATCTACGTTTAATATATAAAATTAAATCACACAAGATTAATTCCACATAGACATAAATCTAAAATTAACACATAGCTGACATGCATAAATAATTATCTAAATGTTGACAACATCAAAAATGTACTAACGTTAACCATTCAAATATGCATATAATGAGTGTAATTAACATGGTGTGTGCAAGGGTTATATTTGTTCCTGTGTCTCCCCCTAACACCTCCATCTACATCACCCTTGATAATGATGCTCTCCCATCTTCATGTTTTGAGGGATGAATCTCTCATGCATCAAACTCATGACAAGAAGGTATTTAGTCTAATCATTGTGACATATATCATAAAATACTACTGTAATAACAAATCAACATGATCATAACATAAATAATATACAATATAACTAATTCATAGAAATGCCATCATGAAATCAAAGAAATATTTAATTGTCTCATGATATAAAATGACCTAAAACTTATTTCATAATAATCAAATAAAATTAGCAACCATAAAAATCCATGGATATTCAATTAAATTTACTTAGTGATAAATTTGGATGTAACATCTTTCCCCCCTAAAGCTTGTCATCCTCCTGATGACATTTATTCAAACATAAGTTCTGAATTAAAAATATTATTTAGCAAAAAAAATAACATACTATCAAACATCAAATCAAGTAAATCAATGTAGAAATCACCTGTAGAACTCATCATAGTCCTCCCAAGTAGCACTATCCTGAGATTAATTATCCCATAAGATCTTACATTGTGACATCTCTCTATTTTGTAAAGGAAGTTTGTGAGTGTCAATTACTCTAATTTATTCTACCATGATCAAGCCAAGATCCAGAACCTACAAAGCATTCCAATCCAACACATGTGAAGGATTAGGTATACACTTTTTAATATAAGAAACATGGAAGATATTATGCAATAGAGTTAGATCTAGTGGAAATTCAAGCCTATATGTTAAAATATTTATCACTTATAGCACCTCTAAGGTTCCCACATATTTTGGTGAAATTTTGTAATAACTTCCTAAATCTAATCAAGCTTTTCTACAACTTAACCTGCCAAAATACTATATCACCTACCAAAAATTGCCTATCTATTCTTTTCAAATCAACATAACTCTTCTACCTATCATTATCCTTGGCCAATGTCTACTTAATTTATATGAATTGATTATCCATTTCTAAAATCATATCAAGTCCAAAGACTACCCTATCTTCTAACCTGTCTAAAGTAATTGGTGTCCTACAACATCTTCCATACAATGCTTCAAATGGCACCATCTTCAAAGCTAATTGGTCTGAGTTATTATAAGAAAACTCAACCAACAAAATATAATACTCCCCTTTTATTTTTGATCTATGTAATACATAAATATAATATCCTCTAACACCTAATTAACTTATTCAGTCTAACCATCAATCTCAGGGTGATATGTAGTGTTAAATTTTAGTTACGTACTAAAAGCTAAATTTAGAGCTACCCAAAATCTAGAAGTCATCTTCGAATCATGATCTAAAATTATCATCTCTAAAAATCCTTGTAACCAATACACTTCCTTTATGAACCTCTTTACAATAATAGGTGCATTATCTATTAAATTTCTTAGTATAAAATGAGCCACCATGGTTATTTTGTCAACTACTACCAAGATCATGGCATGTCTATTTCATGACAATGGTAACCCTTGGAAAAATTCTATATTGATCACCTAAAATTTTCGTTCTATTATATCATGTGAATATAACAATCCATTTGGATGCACATGTTCATCTTTCACTCACTGACATTTTAGACAACATGACAGAGTTTGTTACATCTTTATTGATTCCCTTGCAAAAGTAAAGGTGTATAAGATATTTAATGATCTTGGTTACTTCTAAATGTCCTAAATATGGGGAATTTTAAATTTATTTTAGTACTTTCTCCTCAGATTCTCTTGATCTAGAACATACATCCTTCCATTGTATCACAAAATGCCATCATTCTCTAATTTGAATCCTTTATACCTAGAATTCTTAGCATTTTCAAATAATGCATTCTTGAACTGATCATATTATTCATCTCTTGGAAAGAATTCAATAACTAGATCCTTAAAATTACTCTTAATAGTATCCTTAACTACTATATACCTCTTAAAAATTAGGGCATTAATTATTCTACCTTCCTTACGTTTTATATAGTTTATATCGAATTCATAGTCAGATAAGAAATCTAGCTAGCATCTTTGAAGAGCATTCAAATTCAGTTAGGTGAAGATGTACTTGATTCCCAAGTTGTCAATATTGAGCTCAAATATTTTTCCCAAAAAATAATGCCTCTAAAATAGCAAATCATGCATGATTGTTGCAAGTTCTAGGTCGTGAGAGGCATAGTTCCCTTCATAACCCTTCAACTTCCTTGATTCATAAGCTATCACTACACCATCCTACATAAGGACTCTTCCAATTCTATCCTCAGATGCATCTGTGATCACTATAAATTTACCATTGGGGTCATTAAATATTAATACCAGTGCCGAAGTAATCCTTTTTTTTATTTTTGAAAATATACTTCACACTTATATGATC
This sequence comes from Torreya grandis, assembly GCA_037957365.1. NCBI lineage: Eukaryota > Viridiplantae > Streptophyta > Pinopsida > Cupressales > Taxaceae > Torreya > Torreya grandis. Next base: position 4,361,649 of record JARHVA010000345.1, on the reverse strand, counting down.
ACATGAAACATTGGTTCTTCTGTTGCAGAGAGGTAATATGATTAGCTATCTTAGAAAAATTTGGAATAAATTTCCTATAATAGCCCACTAATCCCATGAAACTCTTTACCTCATTGACATTATTTGGTGATGGCCACTCCATAATGACCCTTATCTTTACTATATTTACTAAAATACCATCCATAGAGATAATCAAATTAGCTATCTTAGAAAAATTTGGAATGAATTTGTTGTAATAGCCTACTAATCTCATGAAACTCTTTACCTCATAGATATTCTTTGGTGATTTCCACTCTATAATGACCCTTATCTTTGTTATATTTACTACACTACTATCCATAGAGATAATATATCCCAAATATTATACTATCTCCTAGAAAAAATGCACACTTGGATAACTTGTCATATGACTTGTGCTCCTATAACCATTGTAGAACTAGTTCCAGATGTTAGAAATTTTCCTCTTCATTATAAGAGTATATAAGAATGTCATAAATAAATACCAAAAAAAACTTATCTAGGTAATAGATGGACATGTTATTCATGATATTTATGAATGCTATTGGAGCATTTGTCAATCTAAATGGTAACATTATGAACTCATAGTGCCCATAACAAGTTTTAAATGTTGTATTTATAATATCATCATCCCTTATCCTTAGTTGATGGTATCCTTCTCTAAGATCAATCTTATAAAATATCATTTCCCCTCATATATGATCGAAAAGATCATCTATATGAGGTAGTGGATACCTATTTTTGATAGTTTCCTTATTTAACATTGTATAATCAATACAAAGTCAAAGAGTACCATCTTTCTTCTTGAAAAAGATAATTGATGCACCCCATGGTGATACAATTGGCCTAATCAACCCCTTTGATAATAATTCATATATTTTAGCCTTTAATTCAAATAATTCATTAGTTGTCATCTTGTATGGTGCCTTAAACTATGGTCCTGATCCATGTATGATGTCGATTGAGAAATCAAACTCGTGTTTATGAGACAATCTTGGTAATTCATGTAGAAACACATCATGAAAATTACTAAGGAATGTATAATCTTCAAAGGATGGTTCCTTAGATTCCTCCATTTCATTTATCTTGACGATATATGTTTGGTATTATTTTATTTGATCCTTCTTGAGTTACATTGCATAAATTTGTCTAAGCCTCAACTCTCTTTTCTCACCATGAATTTGTGTCTAAAAAAAAAATCATCCAAATACTCAAACTTATTCAAATATTAGTCAACTTTATATTTATTCTTTGTAATCTATTTGATTCATATGATCAAATCATATGACCATAGTGGTGCTACATAAAGATCAACTATTATTGTGAATTCAAATAACTTAATCTCTACTTCAACTAAACACTTGTCAACTTTGACTTTTGAATGATTTCCATATTGTGCCAACCATGCATTTTATATTATTCCAAATTGTATAGACAATTTATTTAAAATTATAGGAGATATAAAACATTATCTATCCCCTATAAATATCAAAATAGAAACTAGATGTTCAAACAAAATACCTAATAGTTCTATGGGTAAAGCTTAGAATTTGGCTTGTTGATTATCAACGACCATATGAAAACATTATTGAAAATTTTCCTACTAAGGAATATAACCTTTGTTCTTTACTTATCTTGGTTACATTCACAATAATAATGGTCACCTCCACAAATGAAGCAACCTCTAGGTTGTCCCTTCGTGTCAGCCTGCTAGTTTTCATTGAAACTATCTTTGAAACCATTGTCTGATTTCTTGTTTCTTGAACCATTGTTGAATATATCATTCTAATTTTTAAACTGACTCTTAGAGTCTCCACTCTTATGCTTCTAGTTCTTCTTTATGAAATTTAGTTTATAACTTCCATTCATTTTCTTAAACTTGTCCCTATTTTGAACAAGAGATTTCAACTTCTATTCCTGCTTGACTATCTTCTCAAATATCTGGTCCATGGTAGATGGTCCATATATGTCCACCTCTCCATCAATCTGGGGTTTCAATCCCATGATAAACTTCCTAATTTTTAACCTCTCATCTACCTAGTACTAAGGTACATACTTCAAAAGTTTGGTGAACTATTTTCAGTACTCGTTCATCGATAATTTTCCTTGCTTATATTCTATAAATTTGTAAGCTTCTGGTCAAATTATAATTGTGGAAGCCACCAAGATCTAAAAAATGTCACAAATTTCTCCCATGTAGTGGTAGTCTAATTAAGATTCATTTCCAACTTCCTATTATCCCACCACATAGCTACTTCACCATCCAACTGGTAAGCTCCCTAAATTGGTTTAGTGACTTCAAAGTAGTTCTAAATCTCAAAATACTTCTCCATCTTAGTCAACCATGCTTTATCTCCATCACCCAAAAATAATTCCATAGAAATTAGGTGGTTTCACCTTTTTCATATCTCTATCCAACTCTATAGCTACCTATGATCTTGCCTCTATATGGTTTTCTTTCTTAGTAGGACGCTCTTTAGGCACATCTTGGTGTACTTCCTCTTCATCACCATGAACTTCCTACTCTAAGGCTGAGATTTATTTCCTAGTCTTATTCATCGCTATGAGAATCTGATATAATTTTATTGCTTGTTCAATAGAAAATTGATTAGGATAAAATTGAGGTTTATTGGCATTGACATTTAAAGGACCCTTTCTAGATATTCTAGCTTTCACCTTTATCCTTCCTAGTAAATAGAAGGATATAAAAATGTTAGTAGACTTTTTAAGTCCCAAATTTTGAGTCGTAGCTTTGATATCACATGTAACATCCCCCATTAGGATGTACTTATAATAATGTTATTTTTTTAAAATTTAATCATTGTATTTTTCCATCATATTTCACCATGAGAATCTAATTAGTGATCCAAATAAAACACTCTAAGTATGTTAACTTTTAAATAAGTATGTAATATATATTTTTCACCTATCACTATCATCAAATAAAATAAAATATAACTGAATATAGAAAGTAATTACAGGTTTCTATCCATTAATGGTATAAACATGTAGCCACTGTTGTCATGATACAATAAGTAAATAATTACATCTCATCAGATATAATGTTTCAATGATAATAAATACAACATAAGATGCAAGATACAAAAGTCCATGGAATAATAGTTCCTAAACATCATAATCTATGGTAATCTCAAGTGTAGTCACCAAATAAGAATTGTTGTGGGGAGGGAGAGCATCATCTAAGTTTTTTTACATAAAAACCATAGACCATCAATCCCCCACACAATCCCACACAGATAATGCCCCTCCCTTCATATATGTGTAGATAGTGGTGGTGCAGGAATCCAAAGAGACAAGATAGTACCCATGTGCTCTATGATTTCTAAGAACATGAAGTGTACAATAAAGAAATGTGTTCTAACATGATATAACACAAACATGTAACTCATACATATGAAATGACAATATATAAATAACATTACTTTGGCCAAAGTTTTCATTAATTATTGATCTCTATGATCATTCACATTCATACACACCACTTGATCAGATTACCTCTATCTACCATTGGTGATGCTAATAAGTGAGTGAAGTCTATCTCACTATTTACTTAGTACCAATGATATGAGATTTTGTTAATATAATTATAACCAATAGATTCATATAAATTACTTCTTATTAATAGGCATAAAACATACTAAATGAATCTCCACTATATTATATGTCACTTAAATAATAAGAATAACAAATACAGTTCATATCAATGGGGTATGATCAATATTTAGATTGCATATTCCAATTTTCATAAGTAGATTAAAATATAGTACATTATATGATAAGCACCAATTTCATAGTCCATCATTTTCATGTACACTACTCACTTTCAATAACTATTCATATTAAAGAAAGTCATAATTCTCATGATAACATAATCTTTTGTTTAAGCAACTTTTTATATTTTTAGGAGGTTGTATGCATAGTCTCCAATCCTTAAAGAATATGACTTAGTTTTTAACAAATAATAAATTATAAATATAATCACACCTCCCATTATACTAATATAAGTTATATATGTATATGCACTTTTATATATTAATATACTCATAGTATGCTTCGCACAAAACAATTCAATAATATATAAATACTATATGTAAATGCCAACAATTATTTATAATTCTAATCAAGGACTTTATAAGATTTCAACCTCCTGATATAATATCTTTTCCCAATTTTATCCATGTATAAATAAATCAAAAAAATATATAGATATTTGAATGTCTTTGCTTAGTAAATAATATTATGGTATATTTACATATCAATATCACATGATCAATATCTGCAAATCCAATATAACTAATAAATACTATAGTGATCAATATATTTATAGAAAAACATATATAAATAATATATAAAAATAATCTTAATTTAGTTTTGTTCATTTGTAACATTCTCTCAAACAATTTATATGTTAGAAATAAAATAAGATGCTACACAGTTCATTATACACAATTTGCACAATCATATGAATTGAATAACAATTACCATCAGTTTCATTCCTATATAGGTATTGATGTTTAAATTTATATCTATATATATTAATCATCTCTATATACACACTAGAATATCCATAGACTATATAAAGCATAAAAAGTATATACATGATATTATTTGAGCTACATTATATATAACATGTTAGTTATTAAGTCATTGACATGATATAGTCCATAGAGATTATAGGATGTAACCAACACCATATGGTTATATTTTAAAATAAATATATACTTAGAGCTAAATTTAATCACTACATAGAGATTATATATATAAATAACATCATATATAATATAAGCTTTCTACACACAGTTCACTATTATGTGAGGAACTGGTTAGGAAACATATGTAGGATTTGACATGTATGATTTTATATGATAGCTATATATTAATCCATTCAATTTTGTATGATTGACATATATTTTAATCCATAAAATTATATTTATATATATATATATATATATATATATATATATATATATATATATATATATCACACACACACACATTAAGTTGTATAGTTTTTATATAGAAGATTTATATACCCAGCTTCACTTAAATACTACAATTTGGAGACCAAAGGTGATATATATATATATATATATATGGGTATTTCTAACTATTTTGATTATACTATATTATTTTATATTATACATCATTGTACATACTCCTATAATTCGTTATACATTTTTCATTGATTCGCTATACAATATATATAGTTCATTGTAATTGTATATTAGTTCGTTACATATACTCATACCAAAAAAACCATGAATCCACTTCCCGAAGTCCACTCATAAATATAATCATTGTTCAAATATTATTTATATACACATTTGTATAATGTTTCATTTTGTAAAAACAATAATACACTCAACTCATACAATTATAAAAGTACATAGACAATTCATATGTCTACATAAATAATTTTCCAAGTTTAACAAAATTAAAACAATAGTACCTACCTAAAAAAATCTCCCACTATGAATCATTCAGTATAAAGAAATCTCCTTCCTTTACTTGGTTCTTCCTTCTCTTGTATGTTCCTTTGTCTTCTCTCCTCTTCTCTAATTCATACTCTAATTTGCTTCTTCTATTTTCCTCTTCTTATTTTATGTCATGCCCCTTCCTTCATTTTATTTGTCTTATTTTATGACTTTTATCTTTGTGTCTCTCTTTTTTTATAAAAACTTCTAATTTGCAAACCTTACTTTCCTTTAAAGCTCGCCATATCCTTTTATGTTTTTATTTATTTATTTATTTTGATTTCTTGTGTGTGTGTGTGTGTGTGTGTGTGTGTGTGTGTGTGTGTGTGTGTGTGTGTGTGTGTGTGTGTGTGTGTGTGTGTGTGTGTGTGTGTGTGTGTAATTAGTAATATTTTTTTCTTATTTAAACATTTCCCTAATCATTGCTTTATTCATTTTATTTCTTAGTTATAAAAATCCATTCAAATTGCTAATACATGACAATAATTTTATTTGTTACTAAATTAGTACAGGTAAACAATCATAATGACTTATTAATAATACTATTAATATAAGTTGATAATATTATTTTAATCCAAAATGGTAAATCAAACAATGTTATATCAAAATACAATGACATAGCCACATAATAACATTCTACACTAAATCTATGTTTAATATCCATAATGCAATCACACACTATTAATTCCACATAGGCAAAAATCTACACTTAACATACAACTAACATGTATAAACATTTATCTAAATGCAAACAACATCAAAAATATACAAATGTTAACCATTTAAATATTCATATAATGAGTGCCATTAACATGGTGTGTGCAATGGTTCTAGTTGTTCGTCTATCATCCCCACAACACCTTTGTCTATGTCACCCTCTCTGATGATGCTCTGTCTCCATCATGCTTTGAGGGATGAATATCTCCTACGTCAAACTCACAACAAGAATCTAGTTAGTCAATCTTCATGACATATATCAAAAAATACTAATGTAATAATAAATCAACATGATCACAATGTAAAGAATATACAATATAGCTAACTCATAGAAATGTGATCATGAAATCAAAGTAATATTCAATTGTTCCATGACAAAAAATAACCTATAACTTAGTTAATAATAATCAAATCAAATTACCAGCTATAAAAATCCATGAATATTGAAGTAAATTTGCTTAGTGAAAAATTAGGATGTAACAACAATAAAGAAAGTGAAGCATGGTATTATTTAAATAATAAGTGGGTTGTTATCATCTCTCTCCTTTGAAGACACTTAATTAATAACATGTCTTAGTTAATGTGGTATAGTTATCATGTTGGGGATCATTGTGGGATAAAAAGGTTAGATTGTTATATGTTGTCTATGGAGAAAAATATATTCTCTTTCTCCTACATTAATGACCAGCCTATCACTGTCCACTCTAACTTTTTTCTCTGCAATCATTCTCATATCTCCTATAGAGTGGAATGGGTCATGTGGAAATACAAGGTGCCATGTAATCAATTCATCCTATATACTTATCTTCTAAGCCATAATAACACCATTCATCTGATTTCTTGAATATGGAACTTGGCCCCTCACCCTCCTTATGTTGCAAATTATATTGAGTGGTGGAATAAGGTCATTCTGCACAACACCACTTTCTTTTGAAACTATGGGAAATAAGTCATGCGTGTCAGGAGATACAATGAAGATGTTATTTTCAAATAATTTTGAAGGGTCTCCTACCTCATTGCACTCAATCATTTTGATGTTGATTTTCATAATCTTGTTGCCTCAATCAAACATCACATTAAGGTGAAAGAAAGCCATGCTACCAAAGGGGTACAATTACTCACCAAATTACACTGGCTTAAGGCTATTGATAGGGATTCTAAAGAATTCTTCAAGTTCTTCAAATCCAAATAGGGGTGTGATCATATCTAGACCATCAAGATAGCCCAAGCCAAACTCAATTCCCTTCTTGACATCTCTTTAGCCTTCATAAATCACTATAAATTAGTGTTTTAAGCCTAGGAGATTATGACTGAAGGACCTCAAGAATGTTAGGATTGCCTCGATGTGGTTCCTCGTAAGCTTAAATTTGATAAGTAATGACTTTGTGACTCTTTCCTTACCTTCCAAGAAGTTATAAAGGTTCTAAAATGAATGAGTAACAACTAAACTCTGGGCCTAAACATCTTTTTGTGTGAATTTTATAAAGCCACATGGGAGTTTGTTGGGCATGACCTGATTTAGGTTTACAAATAAACCCTACAAAACCATTCTTTAGGATCTTTAGCTAATCAATGTAATATTAAATTCATACCCATAGTGGGTGATTTAGATCTTCTTACCATCTCAAGGCCCATCACCTTGTTGAATATCTTGTACAAATCCTCACCAAAGATTTATCCTATTGTATCCATTTTATTTTATATGCCATTGTTCAACTTGTGCAAATTAGTCTCATTAGAGGGAGATATATTTTAGACAACATTATTTCTATTTGGAAGGGCATGGAATGGGCCAGAGTTTCTCATCAGAGAACCATTTTTCTCAATATTGACTTTGAAAAAGGCTATTTTAGGATTAAGTGGCCTTTTATTATAGGCATGTTAAAGGCTCTAGGTTTTTGCCAATTATTAATTTTGGCAATATAAAATTTGATTTCAAATGCCTCATCCTACCTCACCATTGGCGGGTTCAATTTTGATATCATTACCATTCAATGATCCATTAGGCATGGATGTATTCTAGCTTTGGCATTATATGTTCTTTTGGGAGAAGCTTTAGGATATCTCCTTACCTCTACAACTGAGTGAATTTTCTTTCATGGTATCTCTTTTACTAACCTCTATTCACAACTCATTAATTGGCACTTTGTGGATGATAATTTCTTCATGCTCAAAGAACAATAGTGGACCTTATGATAATCTACGAAATGTCTTGATATTTTTTATTTGGCCTCACAGTTTAGATTGTAGTGTAATAAGACACAATGCTTCAAAAAAATTATGATGCATATGCCTAAATTGATTCTCTATTATAATTGGAAATAGATTTCTCATAGATAGTAGTTCAAAAAAAAATTCATCCCTTTTACCTTTAATATCTATCTAACTGACCTATGGTATCATGTCATCAAAAGAGTGGAGAAGAAGGTTAAGTACTAGATTACTAAACCATTATCCTTAGAAAGGAAGTTCCAAATTTGTACCAAGATTATAGAAGCCACCCATGTTTATTATTCCTCTTTTTGGGCTCCCTCTAAAGTGGCTTATGATAATTTAGACAAAATCCTTGGGGATTTGCTTTGATCTATTTCCAAATATGCCAAGGTCTTCCATCGTGTCACATAGGATATTTGCTACCTCCAAGGGACAAAGAAGACATGGTAATTGTTGACCTTTATAGGCAGAATGAAACTGTATGTGCTAAATGGGTGGTTCATTCCATTAAATGTAATGAGATCTAGAAAATCCTACTACAGTGTTATATTTCTTTTTCCCCCTATGCTAAGCCCAATTATAAGAATATAGGTTTCCACTCCCTTATCATCACTATAACTTCTATAAAAAATGAAGGCTCCTTTGTTCCCAAAATCAAATGGAAAGCCTTCAAAGTTATCAATGCCTCACAAGAAGTGGAATAGTGATGGTTTTCATAAATATTTATCTTTAAATGATCATAACATCGAGTGATCTTTTATTATGATAAGAACTTGTGTTCTTATAGCTTAATTACTAGGAATCAAATCCCTCATGATTTTTCAGAAAGGTATCCTTACCATTTGTAATATGGTTTTTACTAGGGATTGAATTCCTTAGATTGACTTGAAAGCTAAATTTCATTAAATAATGTTGACTTACCTTCTATTTTCTAAATTCAAGAGTTGTTTCTTGATGTCATGCTTCATAATCTTGATTTATATTCTTCTGAAACTTGTGTAAAGATTTACATTGGAATTATGACTACCATTTTAAGAAGTATTATCCAGGCCTTATATATGAAGTCATGTTTTCATTCTATCCTATTCTATGAAATATCAATAATTTTTGGATACTTAAATACTCTTGCAAAACTTGCCTTGCTAGACTTGATAGAATTTGGCATGCTAGGATCAAACCTAAGCTTATCCGATTTCTATGGTACCTTATCTACCAATGTCTCCTCCTCATTGAGTTATTATCTAACATGAGGTTATATAGACCCAATGGGTCCTATAGCCCACTAGCCTAAGTCTTTTAAACACTTATTCTAGCTCTACCAACATGTTTGATCTGATTGTAAATGGATCCATAGCCTAATCCAACCTTTTCACCTTGAGCCATTTTCTTGGAAGCTTATTCTTCTATCGAACTCAACCAACTTGCCAACTTATATTGATTTTTTATGGATATTTTTAGATCCATAATTATGGAAGGACATAAATAATGTTGTTTTCAACAATGATGTTTTTTATTGTGATTTTGTACTTAATGATAAGGTCTATGTTATATATTCAACCTGTATGCAAATTTAATCTCAAAAATTTAAGGTTATGATGGAAATATGCAACCTCCAAGATATTTTAGACCACTGGGAGAGTGTCCCCTACACTATTAGTCATGTGCCACAAGATGAGCTACCTTAGGGACCACTACCACCTCCTAGAAGGCACAATAGTAATTCATGAAGCCATGGTCATTTTTCCCCTCATTTTCATCTAGGAGGGTGGGGATCACCACCACTGCCTAGTAAATTTGACACAAATCCTTCATGTAGAGTCTCCTTTATGGGCACTAGTACTCATATGTAGCCTAGTAATGTCTAGGCTATTGATATGACCACAGATCCCTTGGATCGATAGATAACCCCATATCCTCTTTCTATAGGGATTTTTATTTGGTTGATTTAGCCTTCAAATGATGGTCCTTTGCCCCATCACTTAGGTGCTTCTACTTTAGCTTAATTTTGGTGTTTTTGAGTGAGTGTCTTGTTTAGTCCATCTTTTTTTTTGTTCTCATTTGTGTTTTTAGTTGGGTATTTTGCTCTGGCATAGAGTATGAGTTGTGAATACCAACTGGTTACCTTTCCAAGTAACCTTCATGTATTATTATTTTTTTAATATATGATGTCTTAAATCTTTTCAATAGAAAAAAAAAAACTACAACCATTGAATGAATTTATGAATTTCTAAAAATATTTCATAATTGAGGCATTAAATAATGGCATTTTTTATCGAACATCATTGTTCTTCCATTACAATGGACTATCTCTATACTAAATGAAATATTTGATCAATTTAAGACTAATAAACACAAAATATTTTTTTATACTATCCTATTTATTTATATGAAAGGTACACACACACACACACACACACACACACACACACACACACACACACACACACACACACACACACACACACACACACACACACACACACACACACACACACACACACACACACACACACACACACACAGAGGGTAATGACATTCTTGATTCAAGGATTCAAAGCTTGTCATTATAACTCGTGTAATTTCTACAATCATGGACAACATATCATAGAATTATCAAAACAATAACATTCTAGTAATATTATTTGACACTATCTAGAAACATTAAAAACATCACATGTACATACTAAATATTTCTAACATATTGTGAGTAATTAACACCACCCAAGACGCAATCAAAGGTAATTAAACATAGTACATATAATATTTTTGATGTTTTAGGAGAAAGTACTAAGACTCACAAGATTGAAAATTTTAAGAAGGGTAAATAGAAACCAATCAAATAGTTAACACTTCTTCAAGAGAGATGAAAGATGTTGAAAGGAAATTAAAAATAAGTGAATGAACTATAAGTTTTGGGTCAATTATTCTTTACGTTATAGATGATGTTTTTTTAGCCTATGGAAATCAATCTAAAAATGGATTGGTCTTTGGGAGCATGTTACCCTTGGATAAATATACATATATTATTATTGATTTTTGATGTATTGGCAAGGATTTAAAACATCGGTATAATTTTTTAAACCAAGTTTCAATCCTCACATGCCAAAGGAAAAGGAATAATTCTTATTATATTTTTATCCGAAAAATAATTGGTTATTTAGGTATGATGTTTGAATTTTTTTTTAACTTGGACCTTTTAAATTGTTGTATTGATATCTTATATACATTTTTTGTTCAAGATGTAATTTCATTTTTTTATCAAGCATGTATTATGTTTTTTATTTTATAATATATATTTCATACATTCAGTTAAAAATAAATTGTATAATTAATATATTAAATTTTTATAAATTAAGGGGAGAAAAAATCATTTCAATAACATAACAAAATTAAAAGTTATTAAAGTATAATGTATTTATTTCTTAAGGTTTATCAAAATTTATTGGAATATAATTTAAAATTTATTCTCATTAAAATAAATGTGACATTATTGTGGAAAAAATGTCTATATTTGACATTTTACACATATCATATTTTATGTGTGGACACTCTAATCTAACATGGGAGTAGGTAACATATTTTTCATAATATCTTGGGATGAAATGGTTTTTCTTATAGTTAATTATAATCAAAACCTAATTTTCATAGCAATTAACTTAATATTATAAGTTTAAAGTGTTCTATATTTAAATAATTCATAAAATTTTATTAATTTATATATAATTTTTAAAAGGGAAAAAGTGTAATAGTGTGATGTTTAAATAAAAATGGTCTTTAAATTTGATAGTCATTTAATTTTTATTTTATAAGGGATACTTTTTTACCATAATTATAGACAGAATAATATTTTTTATCAAAACTATAAAATAGAGATATAAAAATAAATATAATAGAAGATCAACAAAAGACATAAACATAGGGCTAACAAATATTCTAATAGAGATAACAGTACAAACCAATAAAAGGTAAAACACCTAAACATCAAAATAACATAACAATACAAAACAAATCAAAGAAAATCTAACTAAAGCTTTAGCAAAGACATTGTAGCCCAAATGCAGAAAAACTGGCATAAAACAACAAAATCTACACAAATAACAAACAATTGTAGACTAGTTGAAGATACAATGGATAAATAATTAACAATAACAAAAATACAATTTAAATTTGGGATGTAGAAACAATAAAAAATTGTAGATTAGTTGTACAAACAATGGATAAACAATTAACATGAAAAGGACAAAAATAATATTATTTATTTATTTTTTAAGCTTATTTATCCTATTAGGATAGAAATCCTCTTCTCTAAGAGATTTATTATTAGCAAATTCATTTTTTTAATTTAGGATCTAAATATAGTATCTTAGATTTTCACAATTTTTAGGAAGTTCATTTATTGCACTATTGATGTCTCTCATTGCTCATAATATGTTACTATTGATTTTTATAGAAGAATTACCTCTGTCTTCTTTGGAGGGCACTCAGGAAGTAGTTATTCCTTCTTATCCACTAGTTGTTCAAAATGACCATTATGAATACTCTAATAAATTTTCTCATTCATAAGTGAAACCTTTGATAAAAAGGGCCTTCCTCCACCTTTAAATAAAGTCTACTTAACTAATACTAACAATAAAGTTCCTACGAAGAATGGGAATTCTCTTTCTCTAGTGTGAAACCACATTTTGAATCATCCATCATAAGATTTTGAATCACATTTGATTTATTTATTGACTCTCTACAGATATGACCATTAAGTCATTTCCTCTTTAAATGACTTATATGCTAACATCAAAAATATTGGAAGCTAAGGTTATCATAATCAATTGGTTGAATCTAAATGCCCTTGCTTGATTAGAGAGTTACACATTTTAAGCCTAGAGTAGTTACATTCATCAAGACCATTATTCTAAATTTACTCATATAAATTCTATGATTCAAATTTTATTTTTTTGTGCATCCATAAATATATATTCTCCAAGGGTATACCCAATTAGTAAATATTTTTTCATTGAAAATGTATATGGGGAGAGCATAAATATTTGCACATACATGAATAATATTTATGCTTTCTATTAGAGGGTTAAGACATATAATTTGTTGTTTAACAAAAATTCCCCTTTCACCCATGAATCATCTAGAGATATATTACAAAATATAATTCCTATTTTTTAAACAAGATAAAGATACAAGGAATATTTTTTTTAGAAGGAGAATAATGTGAAACTCTTTCTTAATACATAGTGATATGATTTATTTCATCGACTCCACTAAATTAGGCCTTTTTCCTCTAACCCAAAAAATGAGTTTTGGAGATTTTAAGTTGTCTACATCTAACTCAAAATTATCTTTTAAAATATTCACATGTGTTAATGATATAGCAATGAATGCACCAATATCCATTGAAATATTTTCAAACTCTTTGGTAGAAGTCTGACCATCTACCTTCAGTAAATCAAGATTTAGTCTGAATCTACCATTCTTGCATGTAAAGTTAGCCATTCCATTGCTCTAAGATTATCATTTCATCACTTTGCTTTTAGCATTTTGACATTCATATTTTTCCAATCCATCAACTTGAAATAGTAGTTCTGTCACTCTACGGTTATCATTCCATTACTTATAAACCACATATTTATCACTTTGAGATAGCCTATCCATCATATTGCAACAACCATTATGTCAATTAGAATCCATTGATCTATTGATGTGGACAACCATTTAATATTTTTATATAATTTTCATTATCTAAAATTAAATTAATGTGGTGATTAATCATCAATTATATAAATGAAATAGAATAAATCAAGGTGTTGTAAATAGATTTTTAATATTAAAATGAAGAAAAATGATTAAAATATATAAATAAAATCATAAATTAACAAGGTTAAACTATTAAAAATAAAGATGGACTTAGTTTTTTGAATTGTCGCTTGTTTGAACATGAAAACAAAATATAAGAATAAATAGAATGCAAAAATTCTAGAAACATTCCAAATTCAGACATGGAGTTCCTTCAAAGACAATAACACCCAATAGAGGATAGGATAAACTATAATTATTATCCTTATTGGTTGATCTTGTATTTTTACAAAAAGGAGAACTTTTGATATAGCTAGGCACAAAAGTGAAAATTAAGTCTTCTTATGGTGATTTCATCTTTGTAACTATGTAAAAGGTCTATTGTATGCCTTATTTAAGTTTTAAAAACCTTTATTTTTTCCTTAAGGAGATAAATGGATGCAAAGGAATAAAAATCGGTTAGTGGTTTTATTTTTGTTATACCTTAACGCACTATTATGTTGAGTGTTACCTACATACCAATACTCTGAAGAGGGATCAAACCTCCATGTATTTATCCTACCTATGTTATTTTTGTAATTATTTTTCATTTACTATATGAATGCATCTATAATAAACTCCAATACTTGATCATGTAGAATCAGGGTTGCATAAAACTGAATTCAAACTTGGTTGATGACTACTTGAAGTTCTTGAAAACTAATTTGAGAAGGATAGAGAACTTTTGTTCAATATGCACTTGTCTAAATAGGATCTTATAATATAATTTATAATCTTCCCATGATATGTGAAATGAATGCTTCGAATGTTTTTTATAGTGGTTCAAGTGGGAAAAATACCCATTTGAGAGTTTAAAAATCTAAAAGATGAACACTAAGGACTCTTTCCTTTTTAAAATTTTGACTATTTTAATGGAAGTAAAATAATGATAGATAGGGATAGGAATGTTTGGAATTCCTATCCTTTTTGGCATTCTTGTCTATTCAGGGTAAGTGTTGAGATTGGGGTCTGAGTCAAGGCATATAGATGTATAAAGGTGTTTTTATCACTAAGCTCATTTATGTAGGTGACAATAGATGGCCTTATGATGAAAGCAGGTATCTTATTATTTTTTAGATAGTTCAAATTGGTATAATAGATGTCAATTAAATGCACATGTTAATTAATGATAAAATATGGATAAAAATATGAATGATCAAATATTTATGGTTAGATTTAAATTACTACAAGAAGATGCAAGATTGAATTTGAAGTTAATTTGAGTTTTATATAAAAAAATTGTTTCAATAACGTGTTAAAAAATCATGCTATTAGAAAAATATTAATACATTTAAATTTTATTTACGGATAGACACACCACTACATTACCATCATTTCACTTAAAGAGTTATACCATCATTTATCCATAATAAGGATTGGTTCCAATTAGAAGTTCTCATCTATTATTTTATTGATAACTATACTCCTCTTACTATCCTTGGTATAATTATTTTGAGATTAAATATATATAGTGTAGGTGATTTTATACATAACCTTTTTATTTTACTGATGGTGAGGTATAACCAAGATTCATTCTTCTTCAATGGGCCTAGAGTTAACGTTGAACTAACATGTTCAGTGTACATTTTTTGATACATTGGATGATGATGATTAAATAATGATTATACGTTATAATTGGTCAATTTTTTGTGATAGTGTTTTATACACATTTATAAATAAGAATATTAATTTTGCTTACATTCTTCATTTAATTTAAAATATATTACAATTATAGCGATAAGAGGGATGACATTTTTATTTTTATTTTTATTTTAAAATAAAAAGTGATAAGAGTGATAATTACTCCAAGTATATTTGAAATTTATCAAATTATAAATAAAAATAAATAGTTTGGAATATTTTAACTTAATTGACATCCTTTATTTTAAATAAGAATGAATTTAATAAATTAAATTGGATAAAACCAAACTATAGAATTGTGGAGATGATGCACATTCTAGATAATGAACACATATTTGTGACATTCTCCAAACCATAACTAAATGAAAATATCAACAAATATTAAATTTGTTATATATTAAAAAGTTAAATTATTAAAATTCCTTAATCTATGACTCTGATTTAAAAAATAAAAATAAAACTTTCTATCATGACCCTTGAAAGATGTATATACCCACCTTGACATACATGTATAAGAGGCATTAATCACCCATTATTAAAAGGTGTACATAGAATAGAATTGAAAGATACATTAAAATTCAACCATAAGATTGTACATAGATTACCTCTATTTATAACAATAAGTAGTACAAGGGAGACTTTGATTTTAAGAAATTGGTGAAATAGACATGCATGCACCCATGCATAAGAGATGAGAATACATATTAAAAAAAAAAAAAATCCACAAGGGAATAAATTATCCCATAACAAAGAAAATATATTAGTTTCATATAATCGATAAGATTATGATAAGTATGGGAGTTTGTATATTGAATTTTAAAGCATATTAAATTAAAGCATATGTAAAGATTAAATAAATTAAGGATTAAATGAATAAGTTTAATCAGATCAATAAAATTAATATATTTTTTTATATTAATATTTTTTTAAAATTTAAGAGAAAAAAATTTAATTAAATTATTGTTAAAATTTAATGAAGAACTGAATAAAAATATTATAAATATATTAATGAGATCCTCGATCATGTTAGTAGTTTGTGAGTATGTTAGTGGTTTGTTACAAATTATTTTAATTTAAAATTTTTTTTTGTGTCTATAAAATTTTCTATGAAATAAGTTGAAATATTTGGAATTATATACCCAAAAAATGTATGATATTTTATATTCATTGATAGATTGTGTGCTTCAATATTATGTTGGCATTGAGTGGCTCATACAAGAAATGTAGTTCCCTATTAATATATTAAATGAGAAAAATAAAATAATTAAATATAAATACAAGAATACATACAAATCGAAGATTAGATAAAATAAATTTATATTATAATGAAGTAAACATAAAAAATATCACATTTTTTGAGGTGGTCACTCTAATATAACATGTGAGTGGCTAACTTTTTTCAAAATTGGTTAAAATTAGATAGTTTCTAATATTTATTTGAATGAAAGTGTAATTTTCATAATAGTTAAGTCAATATTTTAGTATATAGATGAGGTATAACATTATATTAAGCTCTGCATAATTTTTTAGCAGACAAAGTGTAATAGTGGTATATGCCAATAAAAATGGTTAATTTTGAATTTAATATCTATTTAAATTTTATAAAGTTTCAATTTTAAATTTAAGATTTATTTGATTGTTACATGGGAGTTTTTTTATTATTTGAAGAAGTTGATAACATAAGTATGATATCTTTAGTATATGGTAAAATTTTATGTCCATTTTTTTTTCAAAGTTATATAGAGTTCGATGTAACTTTTCAACTAGATTGAGGCCATTTTATCAGTAATCAATAAAAAAAATCCACAAAAAATAATGCAGTCAATACTATATAAAAATTTTAAAAAAAAACATCTCAAATTTAATTTCTCAAATCTTATAATTTTTCCAATTAATATATTTGTAGTTGTATTCTACATTCCTTAAATTCAAATAATCCATAAAGGCAACTTTGTCTTGAGGATATGGTGATATGGTGTTGAAATAATTAATAATCAAAGTAATTTCATTTAGAGAGATTTTAGTTTGTTTCAAAGGAAAGGATGATTTTTATTAGTTACAATTTATTGATATAGTTTATTGGTTGTGTTGTGTGGAAAAAAAATCTTGATTAAACATAACAATGTTTTTTTTTCACTTCTTTTGTCTTCCAAATAATTATCACCTTTGTATTTCACCTTCTTTGTTAGAATAATAATTAAACTCACAATTATGTTTTTAAAAGGAATTTCCCCTACCCATTGGTATTGCTAAGCTGAGGGTATTTTATTCACAGGTGAAAGTTGAAGGTGTTATCATTCCATAACCTCTATGCAATTGAGATTTCATAGTACTTACAAATGTCTTGCTAACATTTCTATCTTACATAGTGTACATGAACATGTTACTTTATAGGATATGACCACATGACATAAGTATGACTTAGACATTTTTTTTATAATTCTACATTTTGTTAATGTCATTTAATTATATAGAGTAGATTATAATTTTAATTTTCTATAATTTTAGACCTTGGCTCTTGTGTTAGATTATCTGATTGATGTATCTCTATAATATCGTGTGTTGTTTGTGAACTTTAAAGATGTCTTTGATTTGGCCCTTAGCCCTATGGTCATGACATTTTAACATTTCATTGTTTTGGCCATTGGCCTTATGTGTGTGCATGAAATTTGAACATATCTCTTGTTTTTGACATTATTCATGTCTATGTGTGTTATTTACGACATTTGAACATGTCCTTGATTTTGGCACTTAACCCATCTGTGTCTAATTTATATCATTTATGTGTGTGTGTATGTGCATACATGCTTGTTGAAATTGATGATTTTGATAAGTGGCATGATTCATAACATTCACTCCTAACATATAAACATACTAAGATACTTTCACACTTTTTCCATATGCTAAAATTTTCAATGATAATATCTTTATTATGCACGTTTCAAGTTAACATTTATTTTGAGATGAATGACCTTTAAGGATAAATAACATCACCTTAAAATATGATAATTTTATTAGGATTCTCATAGATGTGATGAGCCATTTAAAAAAATCAAAATTCAATGATTTGGCACACTGACAATTTTAAATTCATGAAATGTTGCAAAATTCATTTATTTGGCATGATAATGGTTTCAAAGTTAAAAAAATGTTTTAAAATTAAGTTATTGGCACATAATATGAGGGAATATGCCATTTCATATGCACTAATATTTATGTTTCAAATATAAAATTCAAACTATTTCAAAGTTTCAAATAGAAGTTGCAATGAGCATTCACACACATGTAAATTCTACAATTACAATAGGGACATGATATAGTTTCATGTCATATTTATTCCATTTTTATAACTATGAACATGGTAGGAGCATGGATGCACTCCTATATCTTTTGATCATGCTTTACAAAAAAAAATTATACCAAACTATATCAGAATATTAATATTGAGTCTACAAGCCATATGTAATGGTTGGTTCAATTTAGGTGCATAGTTCATGACTTAGGTTTCATTTTTTTTACTCCAATGTTATGTGTGAAAATATATTATGATTTTAACCCATTTCACATATTGAGTTTACAAAAAACCCATTTATATAAATTGAGGTTCAACACCCCTCAATGACTAAATTATTTCATTTCAAAAGAGTAAATTCAAGTTGGGGTTTGATCACATTTAATTTATCTAATTTTTTAACTATGGAACCATCTTCACCAAGTGTTTTATGGGAGGCATTAATTCTTCAATGCTTCAAGTAGGCATCTTCACCAAGAAAATTCATAAAAATTAGCATTAATTTCATACATATAGGTGTACTCATTCCATACTGTAATTTCAATTTTTAAATTATTAAAATATAAAAAAATTCAATTTATAAAATTTCATTTCAAATTATAGATTGTCAAAGTTCATGAAAATTTTGAAAATTTCAAATTTAAGTTTTCAAATTACAATTTTGATAAGAACAAAATAATTACTTCACATGATTTATAGGATTTTCTAAATTATATGACACCTTTCACTATTGAAGTATGCAACTTACATACATATTGTGTCTTACATGTACTGAGGTATAACTTACCTTTAATCTAGTAATTTCACTTCTATACTAAAGGGGAGAATAATTTAGTAACCTAAATCTAGTCATGAATACTTGATCATGCCTATTTTACCCATTTTATACATAATTAACTTTTGTATATAATTGATACCTATTTCACGATTTTGACCTATCCTAAGCCTAAGACAAGACCAATTATATCTTTTAACTATCATTTTTTTCATACAAAAATGTTATGATTTCAAAAAAAACCTATATTCATATCTATGCCTCAATCCAGACCCAAACCTTATCATGTTTCTTTAGGGGGAAAAGTCGACCAATAGGGATAACAACAACCATTGATTTTGTCTTTATTATACAATTTTATCCAATTGCCACCAATAATCATAATTTAAAATAAAACCCTCCCTAAAGTGGGACTTCCTATTCTAAAACTTCCTATCTTTTTTTTATCTCAATAAGATTGATATAAATACACATTTAAATCACTTATTATACAACTAATGATTTCTACTCATAAGACTTATTGACAAAAGTGTACATTGAGTAAAAGTTCCTTATTCTTCCAAAATTATGTTTCAAGAACTTCAAGTAGTCCTCTATCAAGTCTAATAAAGTATTATGCAACCCTAATCCCACATGATTAAGCATTTAAACTAGAGTTATATGCATTCATATAATCAAAGAAGCACAATTTCATAAAGCACATAGATGGAAAAACTACATGAAGGCTTGATCCCTCTTCAAAATATTGGTATGTAGGTAACACTCAACACATTGGGGTGTTGATGTCTATCAAAAATCTAACACTAACACATTTTTACCACTTCACATCCATTTGTCTCCATGTGACACAAAGTTAGGGTTTTCAATTTCAAGAATTCACAAAATAGGTATTCACATAATTTCGAAGATGAAATCAAAACAACAACACCTAATTTTCATTATCTCACCCAAATCTTATAAAATATCTAGATTTTTCTAAACTTACAATATCAACCAATAGGGATAATAGTGACAGTCGATCATATCCTCTACTAGGTGTTCCTATCCTTGAGGGAAATAAAGCTAAGCTTCTTATAGTCTTTTATAATTTTTTATGTCTTATCTATTCTTGCATAAATTTTTATGTTCAATCAACTGATGACTCAAAAATATAGGTTTATATTTATTTTTCATAGCTTAGCCTTGTTCATTTCTATTTTGATTTATCTATTATAGTCATTCATCTTTAGTTTTTTATTTAAAATTATATTTATAACATATTACTTTATTCCATTTATTTAAAATAGGGTTAATTTCAATATTAATTAAAAAAACATCAAAAATAATTACTATACAAATAAAAAAAGATATTCAAAGCAACAATTTTAGATGTAACTAGAGATGATAAGCAATTTTCAACATTTGCATTTGTTCTTAGAAACCAACAACCAAATTTAACTATGATTGTAAATCCTTTTTCTTAATCAACTCCATCTATTTTTGAAACACTAGATTAGCCCTGATAATCTACAAAACTCTATCAAAAGGTAACATGTCGGTTATAGTTTTGATATTTTGTTCATTACATGAAATTCATCTCAAGTTGTTGTGACACTGCCCTCATTAGTTTATATACTTTGTATTTTGAATCTCCATGGGAGAAATATTTTGTCAACATTAATAAAATATAATTAATTTGTAGGAAAGTCCATATAATTTATTTTCTTCAATTTATTATTTTTGTGTGATGCCTAAAAATTTTCAATTGAACTCCTTAATTTCTAAGATTGATGTATGTTTATAGTTTGTAAAATGTTACATTGATTTAGTAGTTATTATAACTATTTTGTGTGGAAAGATTTCGATTTAATTTTGATTTATGATTAAATTTGGATGAAGTAATTTATTATAAGTCAATATCCTTCTAGGTCAATGTCACAAAATTATTTTGTAAATAATTTCCTTAGATTCTTTGTTGAGTCAATCTTGATCTATATTATTAGATAGAACAAGGTAGACAAGGTAGACATTAATTCAAAGTGCATGTTCAATCTCATTAAAATTGATATGCTCGAGAGATTTGATTCTTGCTAACATAAAACACCCTCCCTTTCTATCATAATTCACCTTCCTTTTAATTTTTTATTTATTACATCCACACGATCTTAGTATAATTTCATATGTGAACAAACCCATTTTAAGATTAAAAATAGTTAGTTAGTCTTAGACTAGATTAATCTCTAAAAAAGATGATGTATGTTTAGGTAACATATAACTACATTTTTCTAATCTTTATTACACCATGTGGTTATTTGAGCAATTAAATATCTATAACTCATGCTTTAGAATATATTAACCATTGATCTTAAAATAAGAGAGATTTATCATATCAACATTTTGCATGGGACTAACATGCAAAAATATATTTTTAATAATGGGTTAAGATAATATAGGCTATATTATAGATAATTTTAATGAGAACCTATTTTTGATAATAATTAAGTAAATATTATAGTTTCAAAGTTTTCTCTACTCAATTAAGTCATAACATTATATTAATTTATATATAAAATTTATTAAAAAAATAATAATAGTGTAATATATTAATAAAATGGTCAATATTGAATTTGATATCCATTTAACTTTTATAGAAAATTTAAACATTAAATTTGAGATTCATTTGAGTTTTATATGATATATTTTATTTTTAAAATGTGATGAAAATCATATAATTAGAAAAATATAAATACTTATAAATTTCATTTGTATATATCCACACCATTACATTACCATCGTTCCATTTGAAGAGCAATACCATCAGTTACTCATAGGAAAAATTAGTTCCAGTTAGAAGTTCTCATTTCCCATTTTTTAATTAGTCTACTCCTCTTACTATCCTTGGTATTATTATTTTTTTTTTTACTACATATATATAACTTAAGTGATTTGATACATGGTATTTTTATCCTGATTTTGGTGGGATATAAATAGGATTGGTTCTTCTTTGATGGGCCTAAAGTTAATAGTTATTAATATTGATTTTTTTAATATAATCTTAGTGATGATGATTATATACTATACTTGGTTGATTTTTGGGGATGAGTTTTTAACACACTTTCACAAAAAATAATATTGATGTTGCATACATTTTTCACTTATGTTTAAATTATAAAAACATTTAATTGTGGATGGTTGCTTTTTCTTTTACATCTACAATGTTTTAATTCATGGGTATACACATGTTATACTAAATGCACTATATATATTATGATCTTAAATTATTAAATTTTCCTTAATTTATAACTTATTTTTCTCAAGGAACCAAAATTTTAACATGACCCTTGAAATATGTATATACCCACCTTGATGTACATGTCTAAAATCCATTAATAATCATTTGTTAAATCTTCTTAAGTATATATAAAATAGCACCATGCTTAGCTAAAAATTATACATAGAATTTAGACTCATCCAAAATACTTCCTTAGCTAGTCTAAACTTTTAATAAAAATTAAAATTAAAACATAAATACAAATACATAAAATTATATGTGATAATACTCATTAATCATCTTTAAAATTGTACATAGACTACCTTTATAAATAAGTTTTAAAATTTCCAATTCAAGTTTTTAAATACTTTTAGTTGTGGCTAGTTATTTTTTCTTTTAAATCTACAATATTTTTATTGATGGATATACACATGTTATATTAAATGCACCATATATTATGATCTTAAATTTTTAAAGTTTCTTTAAATTATAAGTTATTTTTAGTAAGGAACCAAAATTTTATCATCACCCCTGAAAGATGTATATAGCCACCTTGATGTACATGTATAAGACCCATTAATCAGCGTTTGTAATGAAACAAAAAACTATCAAAACAATAAAATTACTAATAGAACAAGATCTGAAATAATCTCTAAATTAATTCATATTTATTTCCTTGAATTAATTACAACCCAAACCATGATTAAATAATCCTCAACTTGGAATTAGATTTGACATACAAAATTCAAAAAAAAACTAAAATCTAAAAAAAACTTCTATTTTTAGTAGCTACTATTTTTAGTAAGTTTTGCATGCAAGCACACACGACTCTAAAAATCACTTGAAATACTCTAAAAAATAAAATTATCATATTGGATGAATTTTAACTAAATTTAACATTGGGTCATAAAAATATGCAATTTCTAAAAATAGAAAAATCTTGAAAAAATCAATAAACTACAATTTTGGACCCTCAAATGGTCTTGTTTAGCCTCCAATTTTTTTTTTAAAATGCCTCTACACAAAAATATCATAAATTAATTTTTTTAAATGGTCATTTTTTCATGTGGAAGATCTTGAATGGAGCTATGGATCAAAAGTTATGGCCTCCAAAAGTTGGCCTATTTTTTTTGCATCATTCTCTTCTGGTTGAAAATAACTCAACTCCTGCAAGTTTCCCTGATTGTATTGCTACCAATTTTATTTGTCAATATTCTTTAGATCCAATTATTTAATCCAAGTGTTGTCTTATTATTTCAATCCTTCACACTAGACCAAATACATGTTATAATTCCCTTGCCTTGTGCTCACTATCTTCATATTCAAAACCTGCACTATCTTTTCCTTCTTCTTTGGAACCTATTGCTACTAATTTACTTATTCATATTCATCACCTTCACCATATTTTACATGTAATTCATATAACATTAAATACTGAGGAGATATTAAAATCATATTTTAAACTCACCTCATAATCATTGTCATTGATTTTCTTCACAATTTTGCAAGGACCAATTTTCTTGTACTTTAACTTGTTATAAATGCCTTTTGAAAATATTTATTTCCTTGAGTAAACCATTTCCAAATATCCTTTTTAAAATACTTTGGGTCTATGTCTAACATCCGTTGATGCTTTATATTTCTCATTACTTTCCTTCAACTTTCTTCTTACTCTTTAAAACTACTGTATATGCTCTAGAAATGATTCTGCATCATCACTAATTTGATCTAAAATTGGTAATTATACCAAATCTAAAATTGGTAATTATACCAAATCTAAAATACCCATAATATTTATCACATAAAAATTTTCAAATTTTAATTTTCCTATCGATTTATTCACTGAACTATTATATGCAAACTTAGCTTGTGGTAAATCTAAGTCCCATTATTTGGCCTTCTCTCCCACTATGCATCTCAACAAATTTTCTAGGATCCTATTCACAAATTTTGTCTATCCATCTATTTTTGGGTGACATGCACTATTAAATTGTAGCTTAGTACCCATCTTCTTCCACAAAATCCTCCAAAAATGACTTGAAAATTTTATGTCTCTATCTGAGGTTATAGTTTTTAGAACACCATGCAATCTCACATTATC
The DNA here is from genome assembly GCA_037957365.1 of Torreya grandis. NCBI lineage: Eukaryota > Viridiplantae > Streptophyta > Pinopsida > Cupressales > Taxaceae > Torreya > Torreya grandis. The sequence continues at coordinate 4,336,308 of JARHVA010000345.1, read as the reverse complement.
CTTAAAAAATAATTCTATAACTCTAGTGGCATCATTGATTTTCTTACATGCAATTAAATGAACCATTTTAGAAAATTTGTTTACAACAACAAAAATTGAATCATTACCTATCTGCATGCTTGGTAATCCCAATACAAAATCCATACTCAAATCTATCCATGGTCCTCTTGGAACTATTAATAACATGTATAGTGCATTATTTTATGCATGTCCTTTAGCCACCTGACATATCCTACACCTATAAACATACATTTTCACATCTCTCTTCTTCTTTGTCCAAAAATACTTTTCCTCCACCAAAGCTAGTGTCTTCATCTTACCAAAATGTCCATCCAAACCTCCACTATGTAATTATCTTATTATATTATCTCATAGAGACCCAACTGGAATGCATAATTATTTCCCTTTGAAGAGATAAACTTTTTATATAATATACTCACCATGTTTAGTTTTTTTCCCACCTATTAATGGATTCTTGTACTGCATAACTACCTTGCCAAAATATGGATCACTATCATAAAATCCTTTGATAGCCTCAAATACAACTACTTCACTCATCATAGTAGTTAATAATGCTACTCTCCTACTCAATGCATCAGCTACCTTATTATATTTTCTTTATTTATGTTTCAACACAAAAGTATACCCCTATAAAAAAGAAACCCACTTTGCATGCCTACTATTCAACTTCTTTTATGTAATCACATACTTCAAAGCCTCATGATCTGTAAATAGAATAAACTCCTTAGGAAATAGTTAATGACTCAAATGTCTTAATTATTATATAATTGCATAAATTACAACATCACAAGTAAAATAATTTGGTCTTACCTGATTCAATTTCTCACTGAATTATGCTATTAGCTTTCCTTCTTGACTCAGCACAACACCAATTCCCACAAATGAAGCATCACAATCAACCTCAAACACTTTGTTAAAATTTGGTAATGCTAAAATTGGTTTTTCTATAATCTTCTTTTTAAAAAATTCAAATCTTTCTATGGCTGCTCTAGTCCATGTAAATTCCTTCCCTCTCATGCAATTTGTTATTGGTGCCACAATACTACTAAATTTTTTAATAAATTTTCTATAAAAATTTACTAAACCATGGAAACTTCTTACCTTTGTAATGCTTTTTAGAATAGGCCACTCAACAATTTCCTTTATCATTTCTTCATCCATTCTCACACTATCTACTGAAACTACAAATCCCAAAAATATCAAATTTTTCTACATAAACCTGTACTTCTTAAAATTTGCATACAACTTCTCTTTTTTTAATAAATCTAATACCATTTTCAAATGTTGTAAGTGTTCTTCTTTAGTCTTACTAAATATCAACATATCTTTAAAATAAATAAGCACAAACTTACCAATATATTCTCATATAACTATATTCATCATCCTCATAAATGTGCTAGGTACATTAAATAATCTGAAGGGCATCACCATCCCTAGTATTGAATGCAGTTTTACACTCATCTCCTTCACAAATTCCAATCTGATAATAACCACTCCATACATCAATCTTGGTAAAATATTTTTCTCCTACAATTACATCCATCATATCATCTAAATAAGGTATAGTAAATCTATACTTGATTGTAATTCTATTAATTACTCTACTATCCACACACATTGTCCATCTTCCATCTTTATTTAGAGTTAGCAATGCTAGTGCTAAACATGGACTCATACTCTTCCTTAACAACTTCTTTCTTAACAATTCATTAGCCTATTTATTTAATTTTGCATATTCTATTGGACTCATCTTATAAGCTACTTGATTGGGTAGAGTTGATCCTAGAATCAAATCAATGTGATTTTGAATATCTCTCTTTGGTAGTAAACCATCTAGTAACTCATCATGCATAACATCTACATATTATTTCAACACTGTTGTTGTTTCTATTGGTATTTGTACCATTTTTATGTCTTCATTATTTACTACTAATATATAAAAACAACCTTCTACCTTCAGATCTTGGATAAATTATTTAGTAGAGAGCATGTTTTCTACCTTCTCTTCCTCTTTAAGAGGTAACAAAACTACCTTTGTACCACCTTTCCAAAAGTGTACGTGTTCTTTGCTCCATCATGAATTACTTTTCTATCAAATTGCCATGGTCTCCCCAATAACAAATGGCATGCATCTATTGGAATAACATCACACCATATTTCATCATTATAAGTTTTTCCTACAGAAAACTTGATTAAGCACCTTTTATCTAGTGTAACCTCATTCTCTTTAATAAACCATGAAATTTGATAAAGATTATGATGATTTTCACATTACAAATTTAGTTTCTCTATCATTTCTTTAGAAACCATATTTTCACAACTACCACCATCTATAATTAATTTGCATACATTTCTAATCTAAGTAAATCTTGTTCAAAAAATGTTTGATCTCATCCATGCATCACCAACTTCTTTATTCTTCACTTTTTCCTTCTTTGGAGTGATCATTGTTGTCATCATGAGATTCTCTCCAACATCTGCTAGTGTAACTTCAGTATTTTGCTCTTTTATCTTAGCCTCAACTAGATTCATTCTTGTTCAATCCTCCTGCCTCCTTTCCTGATCTTGATAGTGTGGAAAATCAAATACTTTGTGCCATTCTTCTCCACATATATAAAAAACATAAGATCTATGTTGATTCAAAAACCATCCTCTAACACCACCCCTCATATTCTTTTAAACCCTCTTCCTCATTATTGGTATCAAAACTCTTGCCTAGTCTCATCTTGCCTTTCTGCACCACTTGATGATTCACCTTTATTGGTATTAAACCCTCCTCATCACATTATTAGATGGGATATGCCTCTTCTTGGACCAAGATATGTTCTTCTAAAATTTGATCTATTTTATTTTCTTCTACATTCAAAGCTAATTGATAAGCCTCCTCCATGCTAAGTATTCTATGCATGCTTAGTTTATCTTGAATAGTAAATTTCAAACCATGTACATACCTTGAAACCATATTCTATTACGTTTCATCATGTTCCACTCATATGTAAATCTTATAAAACTCATCTATATACTCTTGTATACTGTGATCCTTTTGCCTCAAATTTTGGAATCTTCTGTATAGGGTTTGTGTATAATCCACAGGAAGAAATTTCTCCCTCAGCTTCTTCTCCATCTTTTTCTATGAATTAATCTTCTCTTTAAATTTTCTTTTTCTCTCTTTTTGCAAGTGATCCCACCAAATAATTTCATGACCTTTCAATTTCATGCATGAAAACTTTACCATCTTGTCTTCTCTCATATTCTTCCACTCGAAGAACTTCTCCATGTTATTCATCCAATCTATCAACTCCTCTATTTTTAAACTACCTCCATTATTTTGAAAGCTAACCTTGATTCCTTCATTTCTTCCTTCTAAATCTTGAACTATCCTCTCTTCCATCGATGGTGGCTAATCGTATTGTTCTTTTTCTTGCTAAATTTATTCATCATGATATGTGTCTTCCTTGGCTTCATCACCACCTTATCATATTCTCTGATTGGTGATAACATTTTTTAATTTTATCACTTAGCTATACAGATCTTGTATACTTTGGTTCATCTACATAATACCTCATCATCCTCTCACCATTTCTTACCCCTTCAAGATTCAAGCTTGCTTTGATACTAGATAATGAAATTGAAAACTATCAAGATAATAAATTACCAATAGACCAAGATTTGAAACAATATCTAAATCAATTCATATATATTTTCTTGAATTAATTACAACCCAAACCATGCTTAAATAATTCTCAACTCAGAATTAGAGTTGACATGAAAATTTTAAAAAAAAAACTAAAATCTAAAAAAACCTTATATTTTTAGTAGTTACTATCTTTAGTACGTTTCATATGCAAGTGTGCATAGCTCTAAAAATATCCTAAAATACTCTAAACATTAAAATTAGCCTATTACATGAATTTAAACTAAAGTTCATGTTTGATCATAAAAATATACAGTTTATAAAAATTAAAAAATCCAAAAAAAATCAATAAACTACAATTTCAGACCATCAGATGGTCTCATTTGGCCTCTGTTTTTTTTTTTAAATGCCTCTAAATAGAAATATTAGAAACAAACTTTTCAAGATAGTCATTTTAATATATAGAAGAACTCAAATGGAGCTACGGATCAAAATTTATGGCCTCTGTAAGTTAACCTATTTATTTTTGCATCACTTTATTACATATTTTTAAATGTATATAAACTAGAACTATGCTTAGCTAAAAATTATACATAGAATTTAGACTCACCTAAATTACTTGCCTAATCAATCTAAAGTTTTAATAAAAAAATAAAATTGAAACATAAATAAAAAGATGTAAAACTATATGTTATAATATTCATTAATCAACCTTAAAATTGTATATAAATTACTTGTATTTGTAACAATAAGTAGAAATCTGCACATAGATTACTTCTATTTATACAATAAGTATATAAAAAAGAGATTTGTGTAGAATGAATTGAAATAGACATTCATACAAATATGCTTGAGATAAGAATATAGAAAAATAAATAGAATGAGGTAAGAATAAAGTAGGCCCATAATAGTTCCGTATAGTATATAAGATCATAATAATTATGATAATTATATATTAAAATTTAAAATTTATTAAATTTAAAAATATTTAAAATTTATATAAATTAAAAATAAATAATAAATTGAATGAGATTAATAAAATTAGTAGGTTTTCTTTCAAAGGACCAAAAAAATCAATCATTATTAAAATTTAATGACTCTTTTCTTCCACACCAAAAATAATTTAGATTTATAAATATAATGTTAATGAAGAGTTGAGTAAAACCATTAAAAACATAATAAAATGTATGATGTAAATTTGTACTCATTGGTAGATTGTGTGCTCAATTATTTTTATAAATATAATGTCAATGAAGCGCTGAGTAAAACCATTAGAAACATAATAAAATGTATGATGTAAATTTATACTCATTGGTAGATTGTGTGCTCCAACATTGTGCTGACATTAAGTGACATTGATAATTTCTATTATAGTTATTTGAATTACAATTATTTAATTTTTTATTATAATTAGGTTAAAATTTCAAGGTGATTGGTATATAGATGAAGCATAATATTCTATAAACATATGTATAATATTTAATGGGGATAAATTGTAATAGAGTGACATGTCAATAAAAATTATTATTTTTAAGTTTAACAATCATTTAATTTTTATAAAAAATTATCAATTTTAAATTTGATATTTATTTAATTGTTATGTAAAATCTTTATTTGGAGAAGGTGATAAAATAATTGTAATATTTTTGGTGTATGGAAGAATTTGAAATCTATTTTTTATCTTATTTTTTTTAATTAAAATAAGATGTAATTATTCAATTAAATTGAAGTCATTTATCATCAATTAACAAAAAATAATTACTCAAAAAATAATAAAATTAATAATATATATATAAATTTAAAATAAATATCTCAAAATTAATATTTCTCAAATCTTAAAATATTTATAATTAATATATTTATAGTGGTATTATACGTTTTTAGACTATCTTTGTCTTGAGGGTATGGTAATATTATGTTAAAAGTGAATAATCAATGTAATTTTATTTAGAGAGATTTCAATTAGTTTAAAAGGGAAAGATGAATTTTATCAGTTATAGTTTATTGATTGTGTTTGTGGAAACAAAGCCCTGATTAACATTGGAGTATTTCCTATGGAGGATAAGTAAGAAGCTTAAGCTTTCTATGAGATGCAAGTTTTATCCACTACAAAGATATTATGGATGTTGTTATCATGTATACATCTCATTGTGGAAGAGCTTTGCAAATAACACAACCAAAGGGGTGTTAATATAAGTGGTGAGCTCAGTGCAAGTGGAAGACTCTCAAGTCCTCAAAATTAAAATTTCTATTAGCACCTCCCACTACTATTATTGGAAAACAATATTTTCTCATAGTTGGGCATTTATTATCCAAATATTTTGTTTGTCCTTTCTTGATTTGTATTATTTTCCAAGAAGACTTGCATTAATGGTATTTATTAGCTGATGTTAGCTATAACATGTGTGATTTATAGCTACACATTATTTCCTAAGTATTATCTTCTATCTAGAGACCAACATAGACAAGCAAGAGAAGAGAAGTATCATTTTGTTTTGAGTATGTAAAAACATTAATAAGAGAGAATAGTATGGAATACATAAAAAGAAGCAAAAAACTCTAAAATAGAAGATATGCATTGAATATATATAGTTATATGTGTAGTTGTAGCTGTTATTTATTATGGATGAATATATACATATAGCTAAAGCTATTTTTATGTGTAGATCTAGTTTCATAAATAGTTATAGCTATTATTTTTCTCTTACTTCAATTTTTTTTGGGTTATTATTTATATGCTCTATTTTGTCTATGCAAATTAAATCCTCTATTTTCAAGCATTGAGTTTGTATTTATCTCCCCTGCTCCTTTCTTAAAACCTTCATCTGGTATCAAATTCAAATGAACCTCTACCCTTCTATTATTTTGAGTTCTTTTCCAATCTCTTGAAAGCCATTAATCACTTCCACATCTGGTGCATTCTTATCAGTTTACAAACCCCTATTTTTATAAGAAAAAATTATGATTATTGGTCTTTAATTATGAAAGCTTTGTTTCAATCTCAAGATGTATGAGAGATAGTTGAAAATGGTTATGTGGAACTAGCATACCAGGCAGCACATAAATCCCTTACACAAGCTAAGAAAAATGCTTTGAAAGAATAGAGGAAGAAGGATGGGAAATCTTTATTCTACATCCATCAAGTAATGCATGAGAGCATACTCGCAGTAGTAGTAGTAGTAGTAGTAGTAGTAGTAGTAGTAGTAGTAGTAGTAGTAGTAGTAGTAGTAGTAGTAGTAGTAGTAGTAGTAGTAGTAGTAGTAGTAGTAGTAGTAAATCAAGACAAAAAATCATGAGATACATTAAAAATTATTTACCAAGGTAAGGACAAGGTAAAGACTATAGAATTATGGCTCCTTAGAAGAGATTTAGAAAATTTATCAATGAGAGACTTAGATTTGCTAGAATCTTTATTTATACATGTTGTTAGTCTGATTAATCAAATCAAATCTCATGGAGAGGCCATAATGATAGGAATATTGTTGAGAATGTGCTTAGAAGTCTCCCTTATAAAGTTAACCCTCTAGTTGTGGCTTTGGAGGAAACTAAAGACTTGAGTCAATTTACTATTGATGAGCTTCATGCCTCTCTCATCAATCATGAATATAGACTAAATAGGTCAAACATATAATTGTAAAATAAATTTCCATGTTAGTCATCTATAATCTATGGAAGAGGATAGTGAAAATTCAGTCCTAGAAGTAGAGGGAGAAGTTACCCTAGAGGTGGACATAGCAGTAGTCCTAAAAATGTTGGTGGTAGAGGTCAAAATCAGAATTTTCAATCCCCCAAGTGGCCCAAGTTTTGAAAAATCACACATTCAATGTTATTATTGTAAGAAGTTTGGTAAATATGCTCATGAATGCAAGAAAAAATAGTATGACTAGCACAAGCAAGGTCAAAATCAGTCAACTAGTACTCCCACAAGCACTAGGTTTATTGCATATAGTAGAATTATTGAAGCAATTCCTATAAACTCCCTAGTTGAATGCAATGTTGTATAAGAAAGCCCATGTGACATATGGTTTTTACATTTTGATTATAGTAATCACATGACAAGTAATGTAGATTTGTTCTCTAGCTTGGATGAATTAGTTTAAATTGATGTTGTATTTGATAACAACAACCAGGTCACTATTTTGGGTAATGGTGTTTCAATTAGTTTTCACTCATTTCTTAATTTGGAAGCAAGTAATGAAACTATTAATAGGGTTGTAAAAGAATACCTAGTAAAAGTGTGTGTATGATCTACATGATGGTGAGAACTCCTATTTGTCTTAGAAGGAATAGCATACATATAAGAAATACACCAAAAAGGGGGTTGTTAGATGGATGGTTGAGTGGACTGCCTAGTGTGACCTAGATCTAAGAAGCATATGCTTGCTAAGAGGTTGTCAATCCACTATTTATAACAATTAAGTTGATATAAATGAATAAAAAGAAAATTCACATTCAATAACTAGAAAGTAAATACATGTAAGATGAGATGAAAGTAAATTGCTTGTTAAACCAAAAACACTAAATATATCAAAAGTGGATCAATACTCATTCTAAGATAGTTGGGGTCAGGTTCAGAAATCAAAAAAGTCTCTGTGAATAGACAGGAACATATAAAATAGAGTTTGGTTTGGGTCAAGGGGGTGAAAATAACTTATTATGTTCTACCATAGTGACCATCAACAATTAGGTAAACTATCAGTGGCTGCATTAACCATCAACAGTTGGGATGAGCATTAGCAATTAAGCTAACCATCGGTAGTTACCTATGTAACTCTATAAATGATTATAAAAAAAATTAATAGATTGGTTAATTTATACAAATAGAGGTTTGTAATAGATTAGGGGAATCAAAAATAAGATACTAATGGGTCTGATAGGGCATGGAGGTTAGAAATAGAATATAAATCAAAGAAAACAAGAAATAAATACCTATATCTTATTGATGGAAGGTTGAATCAATTTGGCCAAAATGACAGTACTTTGCCTTCAAAAGTGATATCAATAGAGGTTTGGGTCTCCATTGATGCTACTTACTTGCTGAAGGGATGTTGGATACCTAGATGCAAGATAGCTTCGATGTGGATTACTAGAGTTTTGGATCCCTTTCTTCTCCTGATTCTCTCCATTTATAGGATGAAGTTACTAAATTTGCAAGAGGAAATTACTAATTGGATAGTGGACAAAGTTGATAATTATGATACTTTAAAGCTAGTTTGCATCACAAAATATAATTTATTAAATATGTCATGCTTATCTCGTATAACCTGCAATGCTTTAAAGCTTTAAAGCAAGCTTAGAGACCTAACCATTGATGGTTAGACTAACCATCTATGGTTAGGTTGACCATCAACAGTCAAGGTCTAGAGGAAAATGGGTTAAAAAAGGGGTGATTTAATAGGTTAAGTTAGAAAATTAATAAATGGGTTAAGTTAATAAAGTGGTCAACTAGCTTCAGAGTCAGGCAAGGGTTCCAAGTGTTTCAGCATTTAAAATTATGTAATTTTTGAGTGTCTATATGTTTCCCCTTTTTATTATGCAGCTTTGGATTAGCAAGCTATGAAACAAAAATGAGTAGATTTTTTTGTCATAGTTTGATTGCCTCGAGTATGAGAGGAGGTATTTCCCCTCAAACTAGGAGTTGATAAAGTGAAGTTAAAATTAGGGTAGGGTTTGATAAATGGTAAAGATATAGTCATAAGGTGGGTGACACAAAATGGGTTGGGCATGTGAAATGTAAATGTGTGCATAAAATGTGAGTAAGTATGATAATCAAGATCATGTAGAGACTAAAGTTTCCAATGTTGATACAAATAAGGTTAGTCTATAGGGAGACATATGACAAGGTAACTAGTCCACAACATTGGTCATAGTTGATCAGGTTAGGCCTATCAAGTCCTCTAGATAGGGTCAGCATTGATCATAAATATCTAAGGTAGGAAGTGCTCCCATGAAACAACATAAATGGTCTAGTCATGCACAAGGTGGTGTGAAGTTCAAAAGTTCAACTTGGCAAGGTTGGTTAGTGTAGTTAAAGTGGTCAATGCAAGGTCTTCATAAAATATACAAATACTTGGGTCAAAAATGGCCAACATCAAGGTGAACATGGTTAGATGGGTTGGTCAGAGAAGGGTAATCTCCAAAAATTCAAGTGTTTGGGTTGTGGGAGATAAGGTAAGCTCGTAAAAGGACAACACCTAAGAGGTGCTTAAATATTAGGAAAAAATAATGTGGCACCCTGATTGTCAACGGTTAGGGTGTTCCCTAGGGTTGACCATAGATGGTCACCCTAACCATTAATGGTTAGGAAAACCCTAAAAAAATTGAGATATAAAAAGTAAAATAGGAATTTATTTTTACCATTTGACATTTGTTGCTTTGTGTTCAAGGTGAATCAGAGCATTTTGTCTTTTTACATTTACCTACTAAAATATTGGTGATTGATTGGTGGATTACGTATGTGGGGGTTGACTTTAGTGGTGATAAGATGGAGGGTGGATGAGGACATGGATAGATGGCAGTACAAAGAATCTGACCTCACCAATGATCATAAGAGGTAAGAATTATCTTGAAATTGATAGCATAATGAAATATTTTTGTTTAAGGTGTATTTTTGTTAGTGGTGAATGGTTTGAGTAGGATTTTGAAAGGGTTTTAGAAGATATGAAACCCTAGGAGTTAGATTTGTTGAACTAGGCCAAGGTATAGATGAATAAGATAAGGGAAGGGTGGGTTGAGTAGATAGTGAAGTGGGAATAAGGTTAGGTAGAGGGATTTTGGAGTGTAGGTGGTATTGGAGAGGTTTAGGGAAGTTAAGGGTTCAATTTGAGCCACCAACAGTCATAAATAGTGACTATCAATAGTTCAACTCAACCATCAATACTCAAGCGTAGGGGTAAAATGATCCCATAGGATTATTGATGGTTGGAAGAACTGTCGGTGATCGAAGGAAAGTTGTGTCAAAAGGTGTTAAAGGTTGTGCAAGGGGTTGTTATTGGTTTGGTTTTAATAGTTTTTTTAAATTTATAAAAGGTGATGAAGTTATTTATAGGATTTGATGTGGTAAAAATGATAAAGAGGTGGTAGAGTGTTTGTGTTAGGTATCCAAAAAGGGGTTATGATTAGAAGGTAGTATAAATGTTTTAGGTGGGAAATGGGTATAGAAGGTAACAAAATATGGGTAAAATGTTCAATCATGGGTTAAATGAGTTATAGGTAAAGTTTAGCGAGTGTGATATAGGTTTGATAAGAGGGGTGGTTGGGGAAAGTTTAGCAAATATAAATAATTAGGTGATGAAATGATAAATTATCCATGAGATTCCATCTAAATAGAGATGAAAATTATCTATGAGAACCATGCCATGGGTAGAACCATGGTATCCATGCTTAGGATTAGGTTGTAACTATGATGGATAATCACATGGTTCTATGTTTTAATCAAATGTCGTCAAGTGGAATAGGGTAAAGGTATTGTTGGGGATCAACCAACAATGTTGATTACAATATGAAAGCAATAAATGCGGAATTAAACCAGAAAGATAAGTAACTAGAATCAAAAATATAGCAAGAAGAAGAGATACAAGAAACCACCTTGAAAACTTGTATTAAACTCTTTACAGAAGGAATACAATTGAAGAAACTTCTTTTCTTCCACACCTCTCTCAGATGTATAGATCTCTCTCTAGATCTCTTTCCCTCAAGAGCTCTCTCTCTCAAGTACAATCACAATTCACACCTTGAATTGTCTATCTTATAATATCTTGTACTGTTCAACATTACATTATAATAAGCTAAGAAGATCTATCCTATTATATAATAATTAGGAAACATGAGCATACAACTACAGCCATCAGATGCACCTTATAATCAAGGGCTCTAAACAGTCTTACTAATAATAGAGATGCAGACTTAAGACTATCACTTAATCCTAACATGCAAACATTCTGTTATGTCCACGAAAATAGCTTTTTGGATGCACAGGTGACCGACGTCGGTCCCTGCCTGTCTGCACCTGACCGATGTCAGCCGAACATAACCAACGCCAGCATCTCCCAATTGACTCCTGACTGACGCCGATGACTGTGTAAACCTACAACTTTGCAAAACGCTCCTTTGGTGAAGCTTTTAGCTCCACACCTTAACAGGTATAAAGGGAGTGAAAATCTCATAAACCAATAGATGAGCTTAAGTTAGACACAAAGGTGAGTTTGATCCTTGTTTAAACAATAAAAAGGATGTAGATGCAAAGTGTTGAGAGGCTTAGGTTCTGGTTTGCCTTCAAGATAAGACAAATGATAAGCTCATGATCCATACTTATGGATTATGATGTAGGATCCAAGCCAAATGAAAGCAAATTTACCTCTTTTTTTTTCCCATATTAGTTACATGTTTGTTTTCCTTAAGTATGAGGTCTTTGATATTGAATTCTTGCTCTTTTAGGTGTTTTTTATATGCACATTTAATTCATTCTTGATAAACATGAATAAGATTGAGGGTTGTGAGGTGATGTTTGTCAAGAAGCTCAAGACATACGAGACATTCTTGATGATAATCACTTTAGAAAATGATGTTTTGAAAAGATATGTAAAGAGAAGGAATTTAGACTTTGAGGGGAAAGACTACCTCTACTCCAAAGATGAGAGAGAAAGGGGTAGCACCTGTAGAGGTTCAAATGCTAGTGTGATAGGCCCATAAAGTGAAGGGAATATGCAAATAAAAATCTTGACCTGAAGCACATAAAACTTTGGTCAACATTGTATTGAGAATTGTGTTAGAGGCTTCTGCCTATCCATTTGCTTGTGAATGATAGGGTGAGGAAAAGCTTAACTTGATGATAAAAGAATTGCATAGACCTTGAACTTTCTTATTTTTAAAGTATTTTCCATTTTCAGTGATGATCTTATGAGGAACGCCAAAGTGATAGATGATATGGTGAGTGATGAAATCGATAATATTTTCATCTTTGATGGATATAATGGCGATGGCTTCTACCCATTTGGTGAAACATTTGGTAGAATTAATGATGGATTAATGTCATTGTGAAGAATGAGGATTGATTTTCCCAATAATATCAAGACCCCATTGCAATAAGGGCTAATAGTCTTTAGACACACGAAGGCCATGGGTAGGTACATGATTTAAATTAGCATATTGTTGACATTTGACACACTTATTTACATAATCACAACAATCTTGATTGAGAGTAGGCCAATAATAGCCAAGGTGAAGGATACATTTAGTGCTGGTTAGGCTACTAAAATTCCCCCCATAGATTTCATCATGTGTTTCCTTATTAGCATAGGAAGATTCATGACTATGAAGGCAATGGAGAAGGAGACCATCAAAACCAAATTTATAAATGATTCCCCCTAGTATGGTATAATGATAGGTACTCTAATTAAAATCCCTTTGAGCATTCTTCAAAAGGTTGGGAGGAATGATACAAAGGTTAAGGTAGTCAAAATTTTGGTCATACCAAATGTCAGAAGGAGATGCTTCCACACTAAAAATGGTATAAATGTCAAAAATAATATATGAAGGTGTGATAAATCAATGGATGGTGACAAATAATTTATATTCGATAGGCTGAGATGGGATTTGAGATGCAAGGGAAGCCATCATGTCTAAAAATTTATTGGTAGGTCGAGGCATCGACTAGATAAGTTAATGATTGAATTATTCTAAGAGTATATCTATGAGTTTTTTGTACTTCAATAAACAATACTTTTGCATTGGTAGGATCTGTTGACCTGGTGTATCAAAAGTTATGAATCGTTAAAGATACTGATTATTTTAACTCTCAAATCTAAATTAGTTTGGAGACTTATGACTAGGGCTTCATATTTGGCCACATTATTGGTACATTCAAAATCAAGTTTAAAGGAAAGGGGAATAGGTTCACCATTAAGAATAATGATAATAAATCTATCACCCCTACCGTGTTGGCATTTGGAACCATCAAAAAACATGGTCATTTGGTAGGTGGGTTCCTCTTGAGAAAGAGTTAAAATGGACTAATCTAGAAAAACAAGATGAAGTGGTTGGTTTTTGGGTAGAGGAGGTTTGGCCAATTTATCGGTGATTACCTACCCTTTAATGGACTTTTTTGGAAGGAACTCAAGATCAAATTCAGCTAGGATCATGAGCCACTTATCTATACACTGGTTTTGGTATGGTTTAGAGTGCATATACTTGAGGGGGTCAATGTTAGTGATGACATAAGTTTTATTATTAATAAGGTAGTGATGAATTTTGGAGGCCAAAAATAATAAAGTGAGGAAAAGTTTCTCGAGATGGGTATACTAAGTCCATATTATATGAGTGTGAAGCTAATGTAATAGATGGCTTGCTCTTTATTTTGTTCATCATGATGAGTGAGCATTACCTCTAAGGAATGGTATGTGGCAGATATATAAAGATAGAAGGGTTGGTCCTCTTTAGGAGGGATGAGGATAGGTGGAGAGAGAATTTACTCTTTGATTGAATCAAAGGCTTGCTAACAGTCCTTGGTCCACTTAAAAGAAGTGTCTTTCTTAAGGAGATGGTGAAAGGGTTGACATCTATCTGATAAATAGGAGATGAAGTGATGGATTGATTGGAACTTCCCCTATAGGATACAAAGTTGCTTAAGATTAATATGAGGATGCATCTCCAAGATCATTTAGAATTTGGTAGGGCTAATTTTGATTCATTGAAGGGAGATGATGAAAACCAAAGTTTTCCTGATAAGACCCCAAAAATGTATTTCTTAGGGTTGAGCCTGACATGATAATGGATTATTTTGTCAAAGATGATTGCAAGAATGGCAAGGTAATCTTTGAAATGTTTGGATTTCCCAAGGATATCATCAACATAGTCCTATAAAATTTTATGGATGAAATCATGGAAAATGTAGGTCATGGCACACTGATAGGTTACTCTGGCATTCTTTAAACAAAATGGCATGACCCTGTAATAGAAAGTCCCCCATGGGGTGATAAAGGAATTTTTATGCTTATCTTTGGGGGTAATCAAGATCTGATTATATCCTAAGAAAGTATCCATGAGGGATAACATCTTGTGGCCAGCTGTAAGATCAATAAGTTGGTCGATTTTGGGCAAAGGGAAGTCATCCTTTAGGAAAGCAAGGTTAAGATCATGAAATTTGATGTAGAGGCAAAGTTACCCTGTGGGTTTGGTAATGAGAATGATGTTGGAAACCCATTTTGGATAGTAAATGGGCTGGATGAAGTTAATAAATAAGAGATGCTAAAGTTATTCTTTGACAAGAAGGGAAATGTGAGGTTGTATCCTACAAAGTTTTTTCTATATTAGCTTAACCTCTGGATGGGTGACAATGTTGTAGAGGGAAATAGAAGGGTCAATTCTAATCATATATTTATAGGACCAAGTGAATGCTATGCTAAGGTCATGAATGAAAGAAGGGTAATCTTGTTGTTCTTCAAAATTTAATGATTGGCTGATATTGATGATATGAGGGTTATCCTAAGTACCCAAGTTGACATCAATGGTGGATTCATTTAGTATGGTTTGGTTTTCAAGAGGAAGGGACTTATGGATATAAGAATCCCCCATATCAAGATAGGTGATAATAGAATCATCATCCTAATGTTGGATCATGTTGATGGTAGGATAATCTTGCTCTATCATTTTAGGATGAATGAGAGGAAGGATCTTAGTTTGGCTACCCTTTTAATAGGTCAGGGGGGCCAAACTAATAGTATTGATTAAAAAAAAATTGGATGGGATGATGTCAAAATATTTAGACTTTGAGGTAGATGTGGTTGGTGAAGATGGGACATCCTCTTTGATGGCAACAATGGGTTTTAGTGAGGTGGTTTCTTCTGATGCTATGAACCCAACACCAAATAACTCATAAGTTTTTTATGTTTTGATTATGGGTAACTCATGAGATCCTTATTCATAAAG
The DNA here is from genome assembly GCA_037957365.1 of Torreya grandis. Lineage (NCBI taxonomy): Eukaryota > Viridiplantae > Streptophyta > Pinopsida > Cupressales > Taxaceae > Torreya > Torreya grandis. Next base: position 4,320,728 of record JARHVA010000345.1, on the reverse strand, counting down.
GCCCAAGCCAAACCCCTTCTAAGCATACTTATAAAGATAATATTTAGCAAAGGTTATTATGTTAAGATAGGAGAAGTTAGAGGTGAATGGTCAGATATGGGGAGTGGTAGTAGGAGAAAGAAGTGGATGATTGAATCTCCCATAGATGAAATTTGTTTGATTGTTGGGGAGCCAAAAAGGGATGATGATGCCAATGTTAGGATCATAGGAATGGTCACATTTAAGGTTTCCATACTCTTGGGGAGTAGGTAAAGTATCCAAGGTTAAAATAAGATACTCCCCAAGCAAGAGATATTGGAACATAGATATCAAGCAGTCCTCTATGGGAATCTGGGAAGAAAGGATTGATGATCTAGTGTAAGCTTCATCATGTTTATGGGTGGGAGTGTTATGGGTCTTAGCTGGTGGTAAGGTATTATTTTTAGTCATTGATGGTGAGGTAGACGAGGGAGGAATAAGAACATCATTAGGCTAATATGTCATATTACAAGAGGCAAAAAGACTAGGGTCAGATTTGATGGTAACAACTTGGCCTTCATGCTCAAATTTGACACATCGATGCAAGGTGGATGAAACACAACTCATGAAATGGATCCAAGGGTGTCTAAGTGACATATTGTATTAAAATTCACCCTTTATAACATAAAATAGTTTAGGAATGATGTGAGGTCCCAAGAAGATATGAAGGACAACCATCCCCAAGTGTATGGCCATAGTATCATTAAAGGAGTTAAGAACCACTTGCTTTCTAACATGATATTCTTGGGTAGCTAAAGTTGGTCATAATCATGGTAGGAGATATTGTTGATGATATCTCCTCCATCAATCATCACCCTTTTGACATGGGTGTGATTGATGTATGCAGTGATAAAGAGGGGAAGATCAAAATCCTCAGGATGAATAGGAGGTATTTCAAAATCGTGAAAGGTGATGAGGGTAGAAATTTTGATGGTACCAACAAAGGGTACAATAGGTTATAGATCATTTAGTTGAACCTCTATATATTTCATAAATTCTATCAGTGTTTGATGATGGTGGGGTGGGGTGTTGATCAGTTCATAAAGTCTCATATTCATTGATGTCTAATGAAGTTGTTTTAAAATGATACATTGGATGGATTATGATATGTTTGAGGGAGAGTGCCCCAAAATGGATACTTTGGGTTTTGGTGGTGGCATAGGTGAATATGTAGGTATCTAGGTTTGGTTGGAAGGTTGAGGGATTGAAGGGTATCTCCAAGGAATGGAGATTTTGGCTTTTCCCTTGTCCTTCTATTAGGCCTGAGATCAAGTAACCATATGAATAATGTGGATGAGGGGATTTACCAAGTTTTATGGTTGTTTTGGTTCCTCCTACTCACTCTTGAATGAGAGTGGGGTAGTAGGTAAAGGTTGGGTAGGTTGGATTGATGGCATGATTAGTAATGGAGGTAAAAGGGGTTCATATAACAATAGATCATCCTCATCATATAGGCTATGAATTAGTGCTTGGAGAGATTTACAATACTCTATGTCATGTCCTAGTACCCTATGGTATGCACAGATTATGTTATCATTGAACTAGGAGGGTTTGGTGTTGGAAGAGTAGAATGGTTTGATAGATGGTAAACTAATAGAAGAAGTTTTCAAAAACCTTTATAGGATGGTTGAATAGGATTCATTAAAAGGTGTTAGAGGTGATGAGTTTATAGGTTTAGGTATGGGAACCTTCTTAGAGGTAATTTTCACCTTAGAAGTTGTAAGTGGAGGAATGGTTTTGGTTGGTGATTGGGATTGTTTAGTCATGATTGATTTCAAGGTAAATGATTTAGAGGTTGAAGATTTAGATAATGAGGGGTTGGATATAGGTGGAAGTGTAGATGTAGATAAGTTAGTTAAGAATGATGGGGAACTAGATGATTTGGTGGTCATAGGTTTAGGTAAAGAAAATGGGGATGACTTATTAGAGGAATAATAGGTAACTGGGATGGTAGAAGGATGGGGTCCTAAAATAGAAGGCAAGTGGGAAAGAGGGGGTATGGGTCTATTTTGAGGTTGAGGTTTGGGAAACTCTTCCCTCTTGATTGGTTTGGTTAGGTGTTGCATAAGTGGACTATATGGAGTTAAATCCAACTTCAAAGAGGGGTGAGTTTGACTAGGTGTGGGAATAATTCCTAGATTCTTGACTGGTTTGGTAGGAGAGGCATTAGGTGATTTGGTAATGCTAATGGGAGGTGTTTGGGATGGTTTACTTACATTTTTGGAAGAATAAGTGTTTGATGGATAGGTAATAATGGGTTTAAGGGTGGATTCAAGTGAGGTTGAAGATTCATATTTGTTTTGGTATGGGAGACCAAGATGATGCCAAAAGGTGGCTCTATCAATTATGGGTTGAGAAGTGAACTATAGACATTGGATTAGTCTATAAAAGATATTTTAGATGTGTTTGGTTATTTATTCATTGGTTTCAAAAATTAATCCCCTAGGTGGAGAAGAGGGAATGGCTCCTTCATCCTTGTTCTTGATGGGAGGTTTCAAAATTGGTAATTGGGTGGGTGAGGTAACTTTTTCTTGTTGGATCATTTCCAAATAGGGAATGGATGGTTTTATGATGGGGGAGGTATGTGTAGTGTCCTCAAGTGAAGGAAAGGACATGGTTTATTCCTTTATCCAAAGGAATGGAGGGTAATTCTAGCACTTCAATGGGTGGAGTGGAAGAAGAAGTGGTTAATACAAAGGTTGCCTCCTTTAGTGTTTCCATCAAAGGAGAGGTAGATAAATCCAAGGTATCATTAGGTGAAGAGAGAGGGGTGGTTGATTCCTTGGTTTAGGTATCCAAATGAATATAAGGTGATTCCACTACTTCCATAAGAAAAATGGAGGAAGAAGTAGTCTTGGTAACAATCTCCTCAATAATGGGCTCACTAATAATAATGTTGATCATGTGTACCTCATAAGAGTGAGATGATTCTGGATTATTTTCATGGTAATGGGTAGAAGGAGAATGATTAGGAAAAGGTTTATGGAATATTTTAAGGGAATAATTAGGAGGCGAATTGGGATTATCAAATGCAAGTTCTCCATTGTCAATTAAGCTTTGGACTAGACTTTTGAAGTCATTTCATCTATTGAGGCCATGTCCAATAACTTGATGAAAGGCATAATTATCATTTTCATTGTACAAACTAGGCATAGGGTGAGAAGCATCAATTTATTGGGGTGGTTTAATAGGTGGAAGTTGGATGAGGTTATCTTTGAGCAATCTGTCCAAAAATGAAGCATAAGAATCCCCTATGGGAGTCTATTGTTTTGGAATATCTTGGTATTGGTTTTGGTTTTGTTACTAGGAAGGGTTGTAAAAATTAGTTTGATGGTGTTGGTTGAAAGTTGGTGGTGGAGAAATTTTTAGGACAACTGAGTTTTTATATGCTTTTGTTTTTGTATTGGTATGGTTGGATTGGTTAGGAGTTTTAGAGGGAGGATCATTGGATTTAAAGCTAGAATTTGTGTTTCACAGTTTCAATTTCCCTTTGGTAATGGCTCAATTTTCAAGTTTACATGTCATGGTGAATTCCTAGTCAAAATTTATGAAATTTTGAAATTGAATAGTGGGGGTAATTTGTTTGGAACAACCCTTAGAAAAGAGCTCAATCAACTCAAGTTAGGTTAGTGAAAAAGTAAGTTGGCTGATGAGACCTCTGCATCTTACTACAAAATCAGAAATTAATTCATCACCAAATTGCCTATTAGAATAGAGGTTGATAATAGAAACCTTTTTAGATATATTTACTAAGAAATGATCTAAAAATATTTTGGAAAGTTGGTATAATTAAAATATGGAGTGCTTGGTGAGGGCACTATACCAGTCAAGGTTTGATCCTAATAAAGACATGGGGAAGGTACTAAGGAGGAGAGCATCATCATACATGATCAAATAACAAGAATGATGAAATTATCTCAAATGTTTTTGGGGGTCTTCCTTACCTTGGAATTTGGAAAATGTAGGTAATTCCCATTGAGGAAGATAAGCATGGATAGGAATGAATAGATGAATGGGCTCATTATAGATTTGATCATAGGATAAAAGGTTATGATACCTAGAGAAAGATGATTCTAGGTTAGTCATTTTGTCCATTAGCATCTGGAAGAAATCTATTTGTGGTTGGGAGGTTGCATAAATAGGTAGTAAGCCTTATTAAGGTTTGGTGGAAATAATGTATGGATTAGTGACAGAAGGTGTTGAAGAAGCCATATATTGGTAAGTGGTCATAAGAGGTTGGGATGGTGCCACATAAGCATTGATTGTCATGAACGATTCGGTGGAAGGTGTTATGTATCCTTGTGGGTTAGAAACAATGGGTAAGATGTCATGGGTACTTGTTAGGGTATTGATATAGGTTGGGTTAGAGGTATGTTTGGGTTGGGGGTATGAAAGTACTAGTTGGTTTTTGATAGGTGGTAACTCTAGTGATAATAGGTTGGAGTGTTTGAGGTATGAAAAGTACCAAACTCTGAAGTGGTATAGAAGTTAGTGGGCTGGTTAAACTAAGGGGAATGGTAGAAATAGGGGTAGAGGATATTCCCATGGTGGAGGCAGTATAGGTGAAAAGAGGTAAGTTTGATCCAATGTTAGAGGTATTTGTTGGGGTAGTAGATGTTTGATTACTAGTTGGGATGTTGGATAGAGTTTGGGGTGTGGTATTAGGTGGGATATTAGAAGAAGAAGAAGCTTGAGTGAGCATGGGTTGGGTTGAGGTGGCACCCACCAGAATATGGGGAGGCATACCATAGGGAGGATTTATAGGAGGAAATGAATCAAAATGGGTATGATTAGGTAAGGTGTTTAGGTAATGCTAAAGGGCCATAAATTGTTATTTAGGAAGGTGGAAAAATTTGGATCACCCTCGACAATGATTGGAGGCCCAATAAGAGGGGGAGAAAAATAAGGGGAACCCTTAGCATCAGAGGTATACTCCATGGAAGAGGAAGAAGAAGGTGGTTGTTGGTTGTTCTTATTCCTCAATTGTTGTCTAGTAAAGACCATGAGAGGAAATAGGAGATAAAATAATGAAACTTGCACCTCAAACAAAGAACAAGCAAAATAAAAAAACTTCAAGGAAATCAAACATACACTAAAGTGCATTTAATAACCTAGGGTTATTTTTAAATTACTTTTGGCTTATGCCTTAGAAAGTGTGAAAACTAGATTGGGATTATACATTAGGTACTAAAGAGGAAATCTAAGGTTGGTTTCATGTTATGTTTAGGTGCTCAAGAGAAAAAATTATATTGATCTTCAGTACATGATTTGGTATTGGGGTATACTGTAGACACTCAAAAACTTCACCTTGGATAGTTATCAATGTCAAACCACCATGGACCTCTTTTAATCCTCATACTAGCTAGTCATCTAGCTAAATCATTTCACACCTTTACCATTGACTTAAATTTTTAATAAATATATCCACTTTTGACTAACTTTTCATCCACACCCTCGACCACCACTGATCAGCCTAATTAGTGATGGTTAACTTAACCATTACTAGATAGGACCACAAGCCTAATTTAAAGCAAATTCTAACTTTATACAAGGTAAGCATTACACAAATTAGTAACTTCCTTGTGAGAAGTAAATCATCTTTACAACATTCTTAATTAGCATTTTTTTCCATTATCTAATTAGTAACTTCCTCCATCCCAATTAGAAACTTCATCCTATAAAGGAGAAGAGGAGGAAGTGAAATGGATCAATAAATGAATTCATGTGTAAGCTATTGTATTTTCTTATGCAAGTATCTAGTATCACTTTAGAAAGCAATAAATAGAATTGGAGACCTGAACCTCTATCTACATCACTTTTGAATGTTGAAGTATCCTTACTCTGGCCAAATTACCTCAGCCTTCCATCATCAAGTTATAAGTATCTTACACTTATTTTCATAGATTCATCTTACTTCTAACCTCCCTACCCTATCCAAACCTCTTGACATCTTATTCTCCCTCCCACAGACCTATATCAAACCCCCAATTGTATATACATCATTCTACAAACTCCACTTCAATATCCTCCAAGAATACATAGGCAACCATCAACGGTTAGCCCGGCCACTGATGATTACCTTAATTATCATCAGTTACCTAACCATCACCAATCAGACCCAACCACCAATGGTTCACTTGACCATTGTCAGTCACTATGGTACCAAAAATCTAGCATGTTATTTTAAGCCCTTTACCCTCAACCAAACCCATTTTTCTCTATGTTGTCCTAATAATAGTAACCTTTCTAATTTTTTAAACTGGACCCTGACCCTATTAGCATAAGTATTAACCCACTTTTTTCTATTTTTGGTTATTTTATTTAAACAAGCATTTACTTTCTCTCTCTCACATCCATTTACTTTCATATCATTAAATACAAGTATCATTTATTTTCATTTTTATTAGCTTAATTGTTATAATAGTGGATTGACAACCTCTTAGTAAGCACTATTCTTCTTGGATCTAGCTCATGCTAGGCAGTCCACTCAACCATCCATCTAACAAATCCCCTTTCTAGTGTTTGTCTTATTTTTAAGTTATTGCTTCCTAGCTAAAGAGGATTTCCCACTATCATCTAGATCTATACATGCACTTTACCAGGTATTCTTCTACACACCCTATTACTAGTTTCATTACTTTAATTCCAAAACTAATAAATGAGTGAAATTAATTGAAGCATTTTACAATGCCCAGTGGGACCTAGTTCCATTTTTCTCCATTATTATTTGCTCATCAAATGAAATTAAAAAATATATTTTTGGGCTTAAAATAAACCTCTTGCATAAATTGATTTCCTACTTGTCTTAGTTCATCTAGTAACTTAGAGGGAAAAGTAATTAATCATAGCTTTCACACTTCTTATTACACACTAATCCAAACCATAAAATAATTAACACATTAAAATGTACATGAGACAAGGCCTGACTAGGATTTCATCACCTAGCAGCAACCTTACCCCTTCCCAGCTATCCTACTTGGATTTCACCACTAAGGGGAGAACCAACTCATCTCTTTGGTTGAATATAAACTATAAACTTGGTGTATTCTGGATAAGTACCCAGCACTCTTACTACTGTAGGACTGTGAAGTGAGGGGTACTACTGTAGGACTGTGAAGTGAAGAGGTAAGCCCCAATATCAAGCCATGTACTGACTTTCAACACATATTTTCCTCTTGAGCACCTAAATAACCTAAAACCAACCTTAGATTGCCTCTTTAGTGCCTGATCTACAAGCCAAATTCCCTTTTTACACTTTTTAAGGCATAAGCCAAAAATGATCTAAAATGAATTCTAAGATTTAGCACACTTTTAGTGTATGCATTGTTTTCCTTAAATTATTTTCTCTTGATTGATCCTTATTTGAGGTGTGAGTTTTATCATATTTCTTATTTTCTCATATGGTCTTTACTAGACAGCAGCTGAGAAACTAGATAGATCAACCACTACCTTCATCTTCATCCTCCATGGAATACAATTCTAATGATGAGGGTTCACCTCATCCTTACCCCCTCCCAATAAAATATTGGTTGTTTTTGAACGTGATGTAGACTTCACTACCTTCCTTGACAATAATCTAGCTGCTCTTCAACACTACCTTAATATCTTACCCAACCCTACCACTATTGCTTTGGTTCCTTTTATGGATCCTCCTTATGGTATGCATCCACACCTTATGGTGGGCACCACCTCAACCCAACCCTTGTTGACCCAAACCTATTCCTCTTCCAACATCCCATCTACTACCACTACTCAAACCCAATCCAATATTCCAACCTCCAACCAAACACCTCCTACCACACCCCACACTTCACATATAGGTTCAACTTTACCTCTAGTTACCTATATTCCACCTACCTTGGGATTGTCTTCTTCCCCAATTTATACCCTTCCCCTTATCCTAACCAACCCATCAACTTCTACCCTATTTTATAACTCGGTACTCTCTATACCTCAAACACTTCTTCCCATTAACACTAGAGTTACCACTCAGCCTCAACTTACTCAACCTCAACCCACTAGCTCAACCATACATTTAACTGAACCCACATTTATTCCTCAACAAGTGCCCATGACAACCTATCAATATGTCTCTAATCCACAAGGGTACATAACACCCTCCACCCAACCATTTGTATCAATCAACCCCTATCTGACACCATCTCAACCTTTTATGACCACTTACTAATATGTGGGTTCTTTAGCACCTTCTATCACTTATCCAAACATAGCTACCACCTATCTTCAATAGAATGTGCCCCCTAATTATGCATCCTCCCAACCCCAACCAGACTTGATCAAGATGTTGATGGCTAAAATGACCAACTTGAAGTCATCCATCTCTGAGTCTCATAACCTTTTATCTTATGATCAAATTTGTAATGAATCCATTCATCCATCTATCCCTATCCATGCTTATCTTCCTCAATGGGAATCACCCAAGTTTTCTAAATTCCAAGGAAAGGAGGACCCCCAACAATATTTGAGAGCCTTCTATCATTCTTGTTATTTGATCACATACAATGATGATCTCCTTCTTTAAAATTTACCCATGTCCTTATCAGGATCTACCCTTGATTGGTATAGTTCTCTTACCTAGCACTTCATCTTTTCCTTCTCTCAATTGACCCAAATATTTTTAGAACACTTTTTAGTAAACATATCTAAAAAGGTTTCTATCACTGATCTCTATTCCATTAAGCAATTCGATGATGAGTCAATTGGTGATTTTATTACTAGATGGAGAGGTTTTATCAACCAAATTTATTTTCCATTACCCCAACCCAAATTGATTGAGCTCTTCTCCCATGGTTTTGGAAAAAATATCACCACCACTCTTCAATTTTAAACTTTCAAAACTTTTGATGAGGTGTTCAACATGGCATGCAAATTGGAAAATTGCATTATTGGTGAAGGGAAACTAAAACTATAGAACAAAAATTATAGTTTTAAATACAATGGCCCTTCCTCCACTAAAACCACTAACCAAGCCAATGCCAAAGTAAAAACATCCATAAACTTAGTAAATCTAAAAAAAATTCCACCTCCAACTATCAACTAGCCACCTCTAACTAATTCTTCAAACCCTCCTTAGCAACAAAACCAAAACCAAGCTCTTCTAAGATAATATACTCCCATTGGAGAATTTTATGCATTAATTTTGGATAAATTTCTCAAATCCAACCTCATCTAACTTCCAAAAATTAATCCACCTCACAATGATTCTTCTCATCATATACCTAGGTGGTATAACAAAAATGACCATTGTGCTTTTCACCATGTTTTAGGACATGACATTAATAGATGTAATACCTTCAAAAGTCTTATCCAAAATTGTATTGATAGTGGAAAACTAGAATTTGATAATCCTAATTCACCTCCTAATCAGTCCCTTAACATATTTTGTAAGCCTTTTCCAAATCATGCTTCTTCCACCCAACACCATGAAAATAAACCCGAATCATCTCATTCTCATGAGGCACATATAATCAATTTCATTAATAACGAGCCCATTATTGTAGAGACCATTACCTTAATCACCCATGTGGAAACATTAAACTTTCCTTTTATTTTTTTGGATACCCAAATAGAAGAATCAACCACCCCTCTCTCTTCCCTTGATGAAACCTTAGTTTTATCTACCTCTCATTTGGTAGAAACACTGAAGGAGACAACCATTACTTTAACCACACCATATTCTCCCACTCTACCCATTCAAGTGGTATAACTACCCTCCATCCCTTTGGGTACCAAAGAAAAGGAAGAAACCATCTCTACCCCTCCCATTAAAGATGCCACACTAACCTCCCCTATCATAGAACCCTCTGCTCTGCCTTTAAAAACCATCCCAAAAGTGGAGATTATCTCATCTATCCAACCATCAATTTTGAAACCTTCCATTCAAGACAACAATGAATAAATAATTACTTATTATTTACCAAAGGGATTAAGTTTTGAAACCAATAATCAAGGAACTAAACCCATCTACAAGCCCTTTTCTAGACTTGTCTAAAGCCTAGAATTCACTTCTCAACCCAACTTTGATAGAGCCACATTTTGGCATTATCTTGGACTCCCTTACCAAAAAAAACATTTGAAGCATAAACTTCACTTGAATCCACCCTTAAACCCATTATCCTTTCACTAAATACCACTTCTAAATCCATAATTGAACCATCCTAACCACCTCCACCTAAAATTGTCAATTCACCTTATGTTCCTCTCAACACACCAATCAAGAACTTAGGAATTCTTCCCACACCTAGTCATATTCACCCTCCTTTAAAGTTATACTTAACCCAATCTAGTCCACCAACAAAACCTCTAACTCAACCAATGAATAATGTAGATTCACCCACACCTCTCCCTCGAACTAGACCTGTACCACCTCCTTCCCATTTACCTTCCATATTAAGACCCCATCCTTCCACCATTCCAATTACCTATTCTTCCTCTAAGAAACCATCCCCTTTTTCTCCACCTATACCCATCAAACCCTCTAGTTCTCCTTCATTTTTAACCAACCTATCTACCTCTACTTTCCCACTTATAGCTAAAACTTCATCATCCAAATCTTCTACATCCAAGTATCTAACCCCCAAACTAACCTTAACCAAGCAAACCCAAGAAAAATCATCGACCAAAATCAGTCCTCCAACTCCAAATTTCATCATAAAACCTATGCTCAAGAAGGTTACCACTCCTAAAATAAAAAACCCATTACCTATAACACCTTTGCTTGAATCATATTTAGCCATTTTTCAAAGGTTGCTGCAAACTTCTTCCATTATCTTACCTCTAATCAAACCTTTTGACCCTTCATGCCCTAAACCCTCCTGGTTTAATGATAACTTAATATGTGCATACCATAGGGCACTAGGACATGACACATAAAATTGTAAATCTCTCCAAGTAATTATTCATAGCCTATATGATGAGGATGATCTATTATTAGATGAACCCTTCTTACCCCCATTACCAATCTTTCCATCAACCCAACCCACCCAACCTTTACCAACTATCCCTCTCATACCTAAGGATGAAAAATAAGAACTGAAGCAAACATCAAGCTCCCTTGTCCATACCATTCATGTTGTGACCCGATATTAGACACAATAGAAGGATAAGGGAAAATCTAAAGCCTTGATTCCATGGATGTACCCATCAAACCCTCAAACTGCTAATGAAAACCAAACATCTTCACCCTAACCTTCACAACCACCAAAACCCAAAGTATCCATTTTGGGAGCTTCTCCCTCCAACCCTTTTGCATTCATACAACAATTAGTGTTTAAATAACTTCACCAAACACTGATGAAAATGAGCCTCTATGAACAAATAAACACTTTCTCCCACCATCACTAGGCACTAATCAAGGCTCTAGAATCTATTGAGGTTCAGTCAAATGATCCTCAACCTCTTGGACCCTTAGTTAGAGCTCTCCAACTTTTAGCCCTTGTTACCTTTCAGGATTCTAAAATACCACCCCCTAATCTTGAGGACTTTTATCCTCCCCTATTCATCACAGCATATATCAATCAAAACCATATTAAAAGGGTTATGATTTATGGAGGGGATAGAATCACCATTATCTCCTCCCATGCATATGACCAAATTTAGCTACCTAAAAATATCATGTCTAAAAGCATGATAGTCCTTTGTTCCTTTAAAGATACCATGGCCACTAACTTAAGGACTATTGTCCTTCATATCCACTTGGGGCCTCACACCATTCCCAAACTATTTTATGTTATATAGGGTGAGTTCCAATATAATTTCTTACATGGATGCCCTTGGATCCATGCTATGGGTTATGTCCCTTCTACCTTATACTGATGCATCAAATTTGAGCATGAGGGATAAGTTTTTACTGTCAAAGTTGATCCTAGTCCCTTTACCTCCTGCAATATGACATACCAGTCTAATGATGTTCTTATTCCTCCATCTACCTCACAACCAAATTCTAATGAAACCACCCCACCAACCAAAACCATCAACACTTTCAATTATATAAATGATAAAGTATCAACTAGTTCAACCATTCTATCATCCCAAATTCTAGTTGAAGACCCTTTACAATCTACATTTTAACATCTCTCTTTGGGGGAATATTGACTTTTAGCCTTAGATGATTTCCTTATGCCACAAGAGTATGGGAATATTAAATATGACCCTTCCTATGATCCCAACATTAGAACCATTATCCCTTTTAGGTTCCCTAACAATCAAACAAATTTTGTTTATGGGGGACTTGATCGACCACTTCTTGATCATGCCACTACCCTGTTCATTTGACCATTCACAATAAATTTTTCCTACTTGGACAAATAAACCTTTGTTAAAAATTACCTTTATAGGTGTGCCTATAAAGGTTTTGGCCTTGGCCTTTATGAATAAGGACCTCACAAGTTATCTATCATCAAAATTCAAAAACCTCATGATTTATTTGACCTTGGGTTCATACCACTAGAAGAACCCACCTCACAAAATCCCATCACTACTATTGATGAAGATCTTCCATCCTCCTCAACCCCACTTTCCCCAAAGTTGGAAGACTCTGATATCATCTTTGATAACTTTTTTTATCAACGTTGTTATTTTGGGCCCCCTAACCTATCAAAAGAATGACCAAACTAAGATCCTTCCTCTCATCCACCCTAAAATGATCAAACATGATTATCCTACCATTAACATCATCCAATTTCAAGATGATGATTCCATTCTTGCATAACTTAGTGTAGGGGATTCTTCCATTCTTAAATCTCTACCTCTTAAGAACCAAAACATCCTAAATGAATCGACCATTGATGTTAACTTGGGAGCTCAGGTAACCCCCACATCGACAAAATCAGCCAATCCTTAAATTTTTTGGAACAATATGATTACCATTATTTCATACATGACCATAACATAGCATTTGCTTGGTCCTATTAGGACATGCCCATAATTGACCCTTCTATCACCCTCCATAACATCATCACCCATCCTGAAGTTAGGCCAGTTTGGCAAAAACTTCATAGGATGCATCATCACATATCCCTCTTGGTCAAAGAAGACCTTCAACACCTCTTATCTATTAACTTCATTCAACCCATTGACTATCCACAATGGGTCTCTAACAGCATTCCTATCACCAAACCCAAAATTGATCTTTGGCTTTGCATCAATTTCTATAACCTCAATCTTGCCTACCCTAAAGATAACTTTCCTTTACCAAACATTGACCAACTCTTTAATCTTATGACTGGTCATGAAATGTTATCTCTCATGGATGTTTTCTTAGGATATAATCAGATCTTGATTTCTCCTAAATATCAACATAAAATTTCCTTTACCACCCCATGGGGAACCTTCTACTATAGGGTAATGCCTTTCAGACTAAAAAATGCAAGAGAAACTTATTGGTAGGCCATAACCTACATCTTTCATGATCTCATCCATAAAATCATAGAGGACTATGTGGATGATCTCCTTGGGAAATCCAAACACTGTGAGGATCAACTTAAAGTTCTCACTATCATATTTAAATGACTAATCCATTATCTAGAAAACTTTTTGGATTCATCATTTCTCTTCACAGAATAGAAATAGACCCCACTAAATTTAGAGTAATCTTGGAAATGTTTCCTCCTACCTATCTTACCCAACTCTATAGCCTATAGAGAAAAATCCAATCCATCTATCACTTTATCTCCCAACTAACAAATCGATGTCAACCTTTCCACCACCTCTTAAAGATAGATACCTCCTTTAAGTGGACCAAATAATGTCAACAAGCCTTCAATTCAATCAAGGAGTATCTTCTCTCTCCACCTATCCTCACCCCTCCCAAGGAAGACCAACCATTTTTCCTATATATATTCACCACTAATCAATCCCTAAGGGTCATGCTCACTCATCATGATGAACATAATAAAGAGAAATCCATTTATTATATCAACCACACACTTATCGATAATGAAACTTTATATACCCATCCCAAAAAACTCTGCCTCACCTTAGTTTTCATGACCTTCAAACTCTGTCACTACCTTCTTAATCATAAAACCTATGTTATCACTAACGCTATGTTGGACATAGTCATTGAGGTCTAAATAATTGTCATTGATGTCAAAGGAATCATGTGTTATCATTCATTAATGTTAAAGGTTTTGAGTTGAATAAACTTGTGTATGTACCTTGAATGCCTTTGCTCACATAGTTATCTTGACAAGATATGGCTAAGCACATAGGATGATGTTATCAACATTTGTACATATGGTAGTGTCTAAAGGAAATGATCACGCTATGATAATCAGGTTTACGTCTATTCTTTGTGGTCTAAGTGATTTGTCATAAGGATGAATAGAGCTAATGTTACAAATGCATAATGTTATTCCTTAGCTAAAATCCTACTAAGTTTCCATACTTAATCGATTTTTCACCTTTATATTTGTCAGGGGAATTCTTTTAGAATTATTAGTAAAGAGAATTCTCTCAGACAAAAAACCCATAGCAAATAAGGGAATTCTTTTGAGAAAATATTAAAGATAATTTTTTTGGGAAAATTGGCTAAGCCTTTGTTGAACAAATTGTCCACAACAAATTTTCTAAATGAAATGAGTGCCACTTGGAATTTATTTCAAATAAAGTGTCTTGGAGAATTCTTTTAGAAAAATTACCCTGAATAAAAGTTTTGAAGTTATCTTTTCCAAAAGTCCAAAGGGTAAGTGGACCATTCAAAATTTATGAAGGGATCTTTTCAAAAATTCCAAAGGGAAAGTGGACCATTCAAAAGTTCTGAAGGGATCTTTTTAGAAAGTCTAAAGGGCAAGTGGATTGTTAAAAAGTTTTGAAGGGATTTTTTCAAAATCCCAAAGGGTATGTGGACCGTTGTAAAAGTTTCAAAGGGTATGTGTCCTACACAAAAGTTCTAAAAGATATGAGCAAATAAATGAAGGGAAATTTGAAAGTCCTAAAAGGCACTTAGACAAAAATCCCATGGAAATTGTCCTGAAGGGTACTTAGACAAAAATCCTATGGAAATTATCTTGAAGGGTACTTAGACAAAAAATCCACAAAAATTATCTTGAAGGGCTCTTAGACAAAAATCCCATGAAAATTATCCTAAAAATCACGTAGACAAAAAGCCCACAGAAATTATCTTGAAGAGTACTTAGACAAAAAGCCTGCAACAATTTGTCTAAAGGATAGTTTGAATGAAGAAAGGACATTTTTAGAGTTTCTAAAGGACACTTGAAAAGTTTTGAAAGATAGTTTACAAAATCTTGAAGGGTAATTTGATTGAAGAGAAAGGACACTTGAAAGTGTCGAAGGATAATTGCAGAGGATACAAGGACAGATCAAAAAATCTAAAAGGCTTCAATGATAAACTCCTAAAAGGCATATAGGCAAAGATAAAGATCGATCATGTCTAAGACAATCATAAGGAGTGAGAGTAAACCAATCATATAAGAGATAGCAAGATATAAGAAAGAGCTTGATGGTTAATGAAAAAGAAAATACATGATATTTTAAAAGATTCAACTACTTGAATAATCTTGGATAAAGAAATTGATAGTTTTGTTTCAAAATTTGAAATAGTGCATACAAAAGATTTAACAGTTAAAGATAAACTGTGAATGGCACCAAAGATAAGATGAATAATCCTCATTTAAAGGCATGACTAGATAAATGATTAGATTGAAATGTCTACATGGAGCCCAAGATTTATTGATGCAACTGATCAATCCTTGAATAAGGAAGTAACATAGTTATGACCTGAATCTAGAAGTTGCCAAATATAGTAAAGAGATTTTAACATTACAGTGTGATGCATGAACCTAGACATGGGAAAGCATATATATAAGTCACATTGAATGAGAATTGAGAACTAGAACTAGTTAAGGGGAGTTTAAGTGTGAACAAATTGTAGACATGAAACCCTATACTCATTTATCCATATGTGTGACATCTAAAACTTTGCATGTGTAACCACCATTGTTGTCATTGTAATTGAATAAAGGGTGCTATTAGAGAAACTTGAAGTGTGTCAATTTGAGATTTATATAGACATAGATTAAAATTCAAAGGGATAGAGAGTGAGGTAGAGAAGAAGAAAGGACACACAAATAATGTGTAAATATTGAGTAGAGAAGAAGAAAGAGCATACAGAAAATGTGTAGAGATTAAGTAGTTACAAACTAGACTTGTAACAGAGAAATAGAACTAGATTATTTCATGAATCTATCTTGTACATTATGTTTGTAGCTCCATAGTTCTAATTTTTTGGTACCTTCAAAAAAAATAAGTTGGTGTTTAGTTATGGGATTGGTGTCTCCTAAAGATAGGTGTCCTTAAATGTAACCAGTGTGTTTTTGCTAGTGAGATGTTTTAACTGTGAGGCTAGATTAGAATATTAGATTCTAGTAGCTATTCTCATCATGGTTTTTCTCTTTGGGTTTTCTATGTATAAATTTGGTGTAATGTTCTTTTGTGTGTGTGTGTGATCTTTACATCTATTATTTAATATGCATATGAATTTGTATCTCCTCTAAAAGTCTAAAAGAACTAATTTTAGTTAATCTACTGATTCACCCCCCCCCCCTCTCAATAGATACTTGTGTTCAAAAATTGGTATCAAAGCTTAGGGTTCGTTAGGAGAAGCTTAATCAGCTCAGGTAGATCTTGGTCAATGAACACAATGACTAGTCAAGAAGGATCCTCCTCAGGCAAAGTACCTCTATTTGATGGATCCAATTATGCTTTCTAGAGCATATGAATGGTAACATATTTATCCTCATTAGAATTTGATGTATGAATGTCTATAGTAAATGGATATATAGCTCCTATTGATCATGCTACAAAGAAGGCATATGAAAATAATGCCAAGGCAAAGAATGTTATTCTTTGTGGACTATCAAATTTAGAGTTCATCAAATTTATGCATTGTCAAAGTGCAAAAGACATATGGAACAAGTTAAAGAGCATCTATTACAAGGTGAAGAAAGCCAAGATACAAACATACAAAGGTCAATTTAAGAGTCTTAAGATGAATGAAGAGGAAAACATTTTCAACTACCTCTCAAGGTAGATGAAATAATGACTGCAATCAAAGGTCTTGGAGAAGAAATGGAAGAATCAACCATAGTCAAGAATATATTAATATCTTTACCATCAAGATATGATTCAAAAATCTCTATAATAGAAGAAACAAGAGACTTCAATAAACTCATTGTTGATAAGTTACATGGAACATTCATAGCCTATGAGATGAGGATGGGAGAGACTGACACCTTCAAAAGATAAGCTAGATTCAAAGTAGCAAAGTAGGTAAAAGAATAAATATCCAAATATAAATCTAATGAGACTAATGTAGAATAAGCTAGCTTTGTCATAAAACTAAAGAGATCATCAAGAAAATACAAAAGCAATCTATCATTCAAATGCTTTAACTAATGAGACTAATGGAGAGTAAGCTAGCTTTGTCAGAAAACTAAAGAGAGCATCAAGAAAATACAAAAGCAAGCTATCATTGAAATTCTTTAACTATGTTAAGGTAGGACACTTAGTTTTCAAATGTCCTTATAATAAAAAGGACAATTCTAAAAAAATAGAGTATCAAAAAGTTGAAACCTCACTATGCAAAAAAGAACTTTTTCAAAAGTAAGAAAGTTTTATATACAAAAGAAGATATTGACTCGGTGAAGGGTAGTGATAGTGATAGTTTAAATGATGATCATGACTATGCTTTTGTATCAAAGGGAAAATAATTATTTTTCATGGTAGAAGAACCCACTCCCATAAATCAATAACAGGACAAAGGTGAAGATTGGGATGAAGAAGAGGAAGGTTAAATTGATCTAGAAGGTGAACTAATTTGTGCTTTAGAAGAGATTGAGAAACTAAGAAAAGAGAAATCAAAATAGAAGAACCTTGGGTAGAAGGAACTTGACAAATCTAATCAAATGATAGTGACTCTAAAAACTCAACTTGAGGAAATTAAAAGAATATATGTAGATAAGATGGAACTACAGACAAAATCCAAAGAATACATGAAGCTTGAGGCAAAAATAGTAGCTTTGAAGAAAGAACTTGAGAAGGCAAAAATTTAAATAGATAGAAGTCTAAATTTTACAAAAGGATCAAACATTCTTAATGAATTAATCAGTGATTAGAGGCCTTTAAATTAAAAATCTAGTCTTGGATATGAGAAAGGAGATGGTTCATCAACTAGTACGTTGACCAACCTATATGATAATTTCAAGATAAAAGGAGGATCAGAAGTAAATAAAGAGAAGGTCAACAAGGACACTATGAATGATCCAAATAAAGATAAAGTGAGGAGACTAAATTCTAGGAAAAGGTTTCAAATCAAAGATGCAAAAGGATATACTCAAGTGATAGACTTGAAGAAACAACGGCATATGAAAGTTAATTATACTACACCAAATAATGTTATGACTAGGCATTATTCATCCTTTTATAGTTATTATTATAGTTATAATCAGCTTGGTCATAGGGATATTGAATGTAGAGTTATTTTTACTAGAAGAATTAATTTTGTAAGTAGAAAATCATTTTCTCCTCTGTTGGATTCAAGTATAATGTGATACAATTGCAATAATTTTTATCACATAGCTAAGCATTATAGGACCAACTTTGCAATGTCAAAAGGATAGAATGTAAATAAATTCAAGTCTCTTAATAATAAAGGTTCAAAATTCATTGATAATGAAATGAAAAGGACACATGAGAGACCCAAGAAAATGTGGAAAGTGAAAAATTAATCCCTGATTGCTCAAATGGCACTCCATGCCAAAGAACTAAACTTGTGGGTGATAGACAGTGGGTACTCAAAGCACATGATTGATGATAAGAGAAAGTTTACAAAGTTGAGCAAGTGTAAAGAAGGAACTAGCAACTTGGGAGACAACACAATAGTAAAAAATCAAAGGCAAAGGAACCCTGCACATAGATGGTAAGCTTCCTACACATGATGTTCTTTATGTTAAAGGATTGAAGCATAATATACTAAGTGTCAACCAAATGTGTGACAATGGATATAAGGTCATATTTGATGCCAAAGGCTACAAGATAAATAGATCTGGCAAAATAGTTGTAAAAGCAGAAAAGGACCAAGAATAATATCTACAATCTTGTTGAGGTAAATGATAAGAATTATCTCATAGAAAAGGTTGATGAAAGCTGGTTGTGGCATAGGAGAATGGGACATGTCAATTTTGACAATCTAGTTAAATTAAGTTCAAATAAGTGTGTAAGACATATGGCCAAGATAACCAAACCTACAGATACTACATGTAGAGAATGTTAATTAGGCAAGAAAACAAGGCTCAAGTTTCAAACAAAAGAATATGTGACTACAAAGCCTCTACAATTAGTCCATACTGATCTTTGTGGTCTTACCAAGATAAAAGGATCAAAAGGAGTTCATTACTTCATGTTATTTGTATATTATTACTCAATAATGACATGGGTGACCTTTTTGAAGGACAAATCTCAAGCCTTTGAGAGATTTAAGATCTTTAGAGCTATGGTTGAAAATGAAATGGGAAGAAAGTTCAAATGTTTGAGATTTGATAAACATGGAGAATTCACCTCCAATGAGTTCATATAATATTGTGAGAATCATGGGATTAAAAGGCACTACTCTAATGCAAGAACTACACAACAAAATGGAGTTGTTGAGAGAAAGAATAGGACTATTAAGGAGATGGCTAGAACAATGTTGAAAAAGGCCAAACTATGTGATGGATATTAGAGAGAAATAGTCCAAATAGTAGTATACATCTTGAACAGAGTTTAACTGAGGGTGAAAATTAATAAAATTCCATCTGAACAATGGTATGAAAATATTGAATCAGTTAAGTACATTAGAGTGTTTGGAAGCAAATGTTACATCAAAAGAAAGGAGGACAAACTAGGTAGCATTGAGTCAAGATGTGATGAGGGAATTTTTCTTGGTTACTCTACTCAGAGTAAAGCCTATGTATGTTACAATAAGAGGCTACTTAAAATATTTAAAAGCATCAATGTCAAGGTCGAAGAAGGTTTTAAACATGTTGATCTTGATGAGGAGATCATAATTGAAAAATTAAAAGGAGTAGAAAATGAAGAAGAAGATAGTGAAGAGGAGGAAGAAAATACTAAAAAGGCACTCCCAAAGTTTGTTCAAAAGGATCATCCTAATGAGTAGATAATTGGAAATAAAAATTAATGATTTTAGACTAGTAGATGAGTTGTAATGAGCAAGGAGAAAGTAAGTTTTTCTCTATTTTTAGAAATTGAGCCTAAGACCTTTAGTGAAGCCAGCAAGGATGAAAACTAGTTAAAAGCCATGGAAGAAGAAATGAGTCAAATAGAAAAGAACAAAACCTAGGAATTAGTTGCTAGACCCTCAAACAAGAATGTGATAGGAACTAAATGGGTTTATAGAAACAAACTCAATGAAGATGGAGCTATCATAAGAAATAAAGCAAGATTGGTATGCAAGGGTTATGCACAAGTAGAAGGCATAAACTTTGAAGAGACATTTGCTTCAGTTTTAAGACTGGAAGCCATAAGAATGTTTTTGGAATTTTTTGTTCATCATAAGCTCAAAGTATATAAAATGGATGTAAAGTTAGCCTTCTTAAATGGAAACTTAGAAGCAGAAGTCTACATTGAACAACCAAAAGGTTTTTCAGCTGAGTGGATGAAGAAGATTATGTGTGCAGACTGAAGAAGGCATTGTGAGGTTTGAAACATTCACCTAGAGCATGGTATTCAATATTGGATCAATACCTACAACAACAAGGTTTCATCAAAGGATGTGTAGATAGTAATTTGTACTTTAGATCAGAAGGTAAGCATGTGTTGATTATTTTTGTCTATATAGATGATATCATATTTAGAGGTGGAAATAATAATATGTGCAAAGAATTTTACACACAAATGCAAAGTGATTTTGAAATGTCTATGATAGGAGAACTTTCTTTCTTTCTTGGTCTATAAATTCTATAAACCAATGAAGGGATATTCATATCTCGAACCAAGTATGCAAAAGAGATGATCAATAAATTTAGAATGGAAGACAACAAACTAGTTAGTACTCCCATGATAACTGGATGCAAGCTGAGCAAAGAAGATGAGTCCCCTGATGCGAATAATACTATGTACAGATCAATGATAGGTAGCCTATTATACCTAACTACATCAAGACTAGACATCATGCAAGTTGTATGCATGGTTGCAAGATTTCAAGCAACTCCCAAGGAATCACATGTCAATGTTGTGAAAAGAATCTTCAGATACATCAAGAGCATAATTTACTATCGTCTATGGTACCCTACAAGTGAAGATCTCACTTTGATTGCATATGTAGATGATGATTGGGTAGGAAGTGTGGATGATATGAGAAACACTAGTGGTGGTGTATTCTTCCTTAAAAATAGACTTATGTCATGGCTGAGCAAAAAGCAAGAGTCAATTACGCTTTCTATAGTAGAATCAGGGTATGTAATAACAGCAACATGTTGCACCTAAGTCTTTTGGATGAAGAAAACTCTTAGAGACATCAAGTTAGAATACCAAGAACCTATTTCTATCATGATAACTCAAGTGCCATAAACATATCTAAGAATCTAGTGATGCATTCGAGAACCAAGCATATATCCATCAAATATCATTTTTTAAAATAAAAGGTTGCAGATCAAGAGGTCAAAATTGAATATGTGCCAACAAAGGACCAAATTATAGATATATTTACCAAGCCTCTTCCTAAGGATCAATTTGAGTATCTAAGAGAGAGGCTGGGATTAGTGGCTCCCACATCACATCACTAGCTCCTAGTGATAGGGCATAAATCTAGGGGGAGTATTGAAGGCACATTATTAACTCCTGGATTAAGAGAAAAGGCAATCTGGTGAGAAAGTTGTAGTCCCTTTGCTATGTGATAACAAAGGAGGTGACAAATGTGTGTTGGCTCTAGATCATTATGTCTATCTATATAGAGATATGTTGATTATTGATTGGTCTTTTAGACCAATGCTATATAAATGATCATTTAGAGAATCATGGAGCCAGGAGAGCTAATGTACCATTGCCTAAGGGGGAGTT
Organism: Torreya grandis; assembly: GCA_037957365.1. NCBI lineage: Eukaryota > Viridiplantae > Streptophyta > Pinopsida > Cupressales > Taxaceae > Torreya > Torreya grandis. The sequence continues at coordinate 4,298,615 of JARHVA010000345.1, read as the reverse complement.
CCTCACAAAGCATTCTAGCCTATCAAGTCCAAGGATCAAAACAATAAAGATGTTAGTAATGGAGTAGATTATTGACATATTATGGTAGAGACTCTTTATCATTAATGTCAAAGGGGGAGAAAGCAAAGTGAAGATAAAAGAGTTAAGTCATTCTTATGATGAGTTGCCATCAATGACAAAGGGGGAGATTATTAGACATAGTCATTGAGGTCTAAAAAATTACCATTGATGTCAAAGGTAGCATGTGTTATCATGCATTAATGTCAAAGGTGTTGAGTTAAATAGACTTGTGCATGTATTTTGAATGCCTTTTCTCACATGGTTATCTTTACAAGATATGGCTAAGCACATAAGATGATATTATAAACATTTGCACACATGGTAGCATCTGAAGGAAATGATCACACTATGATAATTAGGTTTGTGTCTATTCTTTATGGTCTAAGGGATTTGTCATAAGGATGAATAGAGAAAATGTTACAAATGCATAAGGTTTTTCCTCAACTAAAAGCCTACTAAGTTTCCATGCTTAATCGATTTTACACCTTTGTATTTGTCAGGGAAATTATTTTTGAAATATTGGTAAAGGCAATTCTCTCAGATAAAACACCTATAGTAAATAAGGGAATTCTTTCGAGAAAATGTTAAAGGAAAATTTTTTGGGAAAATTGGCTAAGTCTTTGTTGGATAAATTGTCCACAACAAAGTTTCTGAAGGAAATGAGTGCCACTTGGAGTTCTTTCAGAGAAAATGTCTTGGAGAATTTCTTTGAAAAAATTGTCTCAAACAAAAGTTTTGAAGGGATCTTTTTAAAAATATTGAAGGGCAAGTGTACCATTCAGAAGTTTTAAATGGATATTTTAAAAAAGTTTGAAGGGAAAGTGGATCATTCAAAAGTTTCAAATGGATCTTTTCAACATGTCAAAGGGTAAGTGGACTATTCAAAGCTTTCGAAGGGATTTTTTCAAAAAACTTGAAGGGTATGTGGACTGTTACAAAATTTTCAAAGGGTATGTGTCCTACATAGAAGTTTTGAAATATATGAGTGAAGAAATGAAGGGAAATTCGAAAGTATTGAAAGGCACTTAGAAATTTTATTAGGTAAATTGTCCCAAAGGGAACTTAGCTAAAAAGCCCATGGAAATTATCCCAAAGGGAACTTAGACAAAAAGTTTACAAAAATTGTCTAGAAGGGCTCTTAGATAAAAAGCCCATGAAAATTGTCTCGAAGATCACTTAGACAAAAATCCCACAACTATTTGTCTAAAGGATCATTCAAATGAAGAAAGGAAATTTGTAGAGTTTCTAAATGATACTTGCAAAGTTTCAAAAGATAGTTTATAAAATCTTGAAGGGTAATTCGATTCAAGAGAAAGGACACTTGAAAGTGTCGAAGGATAATTAAGAAGAACACAATGCCAATTTGAAAAATCTAAAAGGCTTCCATGACAAAATATTGAAAGGCATATAAGCAAAGATAAATATCGAGCATGTCTAAGACAATCAAAAAGAGTGAAAGCAAACCAACTATATAGGAGATAGTGAGATGCAAGAAAGAGCTCGAAGATTAATTCAAAACAAAATACATGCTATTTTAAAAGATACAATGACTTGAGGAACATTGGATAAATAGATTGATGGTTATGTTTCAAAAGTTGAAATAGTGTATATAAAATATCTGACGGTTCAAGATAAACTATGAACGGTGCCAAAGAAAAGATGAACAATCCTCATTTAAAGACATGACCAGATAAATGGTTAACTCAAAATGTCTACATAGGGCTTGAGATTGATTAATCCAATCGATCAATCCTCTATTAAGGAAGTGGCATAATTATGACCTGAATCTAGCAATTTCCAAATGTAGTAAAGAGATATGAACATTGTAATGTGATGCATGAACTGAGACATGGGAAAGCTTATATATCAAAGTTGCATTGAATGAGAATCAAGAATTATAACTAGTTAAGGGGATTTAAAGTGTGAACACATAATATATATGAAACCCTACACTCATTTGTCCATATATGTGATATCTATAACTTTACATGTGTAGCCACCATTGTTGTCATTATAATTGAAGAAAGGGTGCTATCAGAGAAACTTGAAGTGTGCCAATTATAGATGTATGTAGACATAAAGTAAAAGTTAGAGGGATAGAGAGCGAGGTAGAGAAGAAGAAGGGCACACAAAGAGTGTGCAAATATTGAGCAGAGAGGAAGAAAGAACATACAAATAATGTGTAGAGATTGAGAAGTTATAGACCAGACTTATAACAGATAAATAGAATTGGATTCTTTCATGAATCTATCTTGTACATTGGATTTGTAGCTCCATAGTTCTAATTGGTTGGTGCCTTCATAAAAACTAAGTTGGTGCTCAATTAGGGGATTGGTGTCTCCTAAGGATAGGTGTCCTTAAATGTAACCAGTGTGGTTTTGCCAATGAGGTGGTTTAGCTATGAGGCTAGATTAGAACAGTAGATTCTAGCAGTTATTCTCATCATGGTTTTTCCCTTTGGGTTTTCCACGTATAAATATGGTATAATGTACTTTTGTGTGTGTGTGTGTGATCTTTGCATCCATTCTTTAATATGCATATGAATTTATATCTCCTCTAAAGTTTAAAAGAACTAGTTTTAGCTAATCTATTGATTCACCCCCCTCTTAGTAGATAGCTATGTTCAACACACTAACCCCCTCAAGTTTATGCACTCTAATCCACATCAAAATCAATGAATGGATAAGTGGCTCATGTTTTTATCTAAGTTCAATCTTGATTTCCTTTCACAAGAGTCCATTATAAGGTATGTCATCACTGACCAATTAGCCAAAGCCCCTCTATCCAATAATCAACCTCTTCCTCTTGCATTTTCAAATGAGTCCATTGTAACCTTTTCATAAGAGGAACCCACCTACCAAATGACCATGTTTTTTGATGGCTCTAAATGCCAAAATGGTGGGGGTGCCAAAGTTATTCCCATTCCCCTTAATGGTGAACCTCTTCCCCTTTCATTTAAAATTGACTTCAAATGCACTAACAATGTGGTCAAGTATGAATCCCTAGTTATAGGTCTCTAAACTACCTTAGCTTTGGGAGTCAAAACTATCATTATCTTTGGTGACTCTTAGTTGGTCATCAATCAAGTCAATAGATCTTATCAAAGTAAAAATGATGTCCTCTTGAAGTCCAAATAGATTGTAGATGTACTCTTGGCATGATTTGATCATTACTTTATCCAATCTATTCCTCATTCTACCAACAAATTCATGGACACAATGGCCTCCCTTGCTTCCCAAATTCCATTTCAACCTACTGATTATATACTATTCATCACCATCCACCACTTTTTCAAACCCTCATATATTAGTTCAGACCTTCCTACCATTTGTAATGTGGAAACTATTAGTGTAGGTTTTTATTTTTCCCTATTTTTTAATTAGGGAAATTGTATTTCTTGTGCTTACATGGAGTTTTCCTACATTTGTGGGATATGCTAGCTTATGTGGAGATGTGTGTCATAGATGTGTCATACGTTTCATAAGTAACTCCCTTGATGGGAGTTACTTCTCTATTCTTAGCACCTTGTCACCACCTTTCATGGAGGAGTTACAGTCTATTCTTGGGGTGCCTTGGCCACCTTTTGTGGAGGATTTACTTACGTGCTCTCCTATATGTATTCTTCACTTTGGCCATCTCATGTTAATTAGATTTTGGTTTTCTCCATTTTGTCTTGTGAAATTTATCTTCTTGTATAATTTTAAATTGCTTTAGCATCTATGTGGTGTGCACTTGCTTCATCTCATGTGATCACGTCTCCATTGCATTCACATTATCCAGATTATAGCAATAACTCTGATATGGTATCAGAGCCACTCCGGTAATCGTGTGTCTGGTTATGCTATTAGTTTATTTTGAAATTCTTACTTTGCTTTCTTAGTAATTTTTTTTACTCCATTGCATTTGAGAGCTTTGGTAGAGTTTCTTGAAAACTCATGCAAATCCATACGAAAACATGTTAAAAAAATTAACTTATGAGTTAAAATTTGCCAAGACATCTTATAGATCTGTTGTGGCTTTAGCAAAGGCAATAGAATTCCTTTTTTTTGGTCATTCTATAGGAAAAGATAAATCTCTAGAATCTGGTTTCTATTCTTGGATGCCACTTTCAAGTGGGGCATCTGGTAGGATGAGGAGTTTGGGTTTGATCACTAGTGTGTGCTTACCATACCCTGAGAGGTGAGCATGTTCAAGCAAGTAATGCAGTTGTTGGACAGAAACGATCCGACTGGCCACTAGAACTTGAGCTTTGACATCTTTTGTTGAAGTTTTATTCTGACTAAGGGTCAGAGGCATATGTCAAAGCCCTATGAGAGCATAGTCCCACCGTGCAAAAATCCTTTGGGCAAGTGCAATGTTTCAGGATCTCTCATTCATCCACGAGGCCCAAAGGGTTAGCAACCAGCCTAGTAGCGTGCACACTAGCTGACTACTATCTGACTATTTCTTCTTGGGTCGAGACCCTCTCTGAAAAAAATTTGCTATTGTCATTTCCAAGCATCAATCATAGCTTCTAGCATCTATTTTTTTTAAATGGCACTCCCTTTTTGGTCTCCAACGCCCATGTGGTGGGCCCTCTCTCTCTCTTGTTGTTTAATTGGTAATTATGCTTTTGTCCAATAATTATTTTGATATTCATAAATCAGTAATTTAAATTTTTTAATTAAATTCAAATTGGAAATTAGCATTCAAAAAAAATAATTTAGAGATTTTTTTTTTAAAAAACTTGTATCTTCAACCTACGAAGATGAAGGATGAGGCCCAGGTTGGCAAGAGGCCAATTCCCCCTCACAAAGACCTCCTTTGGATTCCTCTCTCTATTCCTAATCCAACGAGTGGTTGGAAGGCCACTTTCTCTCTCAAAATAGGCATTTTTTAATGTTTTAGTGCTTTTTTTTGCAAAAACACTAGTTTACGAGAAAATTGAACCTTTAATATCTTGCAAACAGTAGCTCGGATTTGGGTGCCATTTTTTTAAAAAGTGTTTGTAATTTAATTATCCATAATGTAGGCTTGTTATTTTTCAAAAATGCACTGGTTTATAAAGTGCCTAAAATTTGGGTCTCTCGAGACGCATTTTCGACTGAGTCCAACATCCTGTTTGCTTATAGTCTTGCATTGATTGCTCTAAGACACATTCTCGACTAAGCCCAATGTCTTGTCAGTGTGCACTTGCATATTTGGGGGGCTCAATATTTTTGGGGGGTGTGATTGCTTTTCACAACTTGTAAATCTTTGCTTTCATTCTCCTTTTTGCATAATTTCACAACTTGCAATCAACACAACTTCACCTAAATTCAGATTAAAATGGATTATTTTCAACTTAAACCCCTAACACCCTTCAACTATCATGAATAGAAGGTTAAAATGTCAATCATTCTTAGAAGTAAAGGATTGTCAAGGATCACCATGGGTACTGAAGTAGAACCCAACACTGATGCTGAAAAGGTCAAGTGGTATAATCGTAGTGATGAAGCCTATGGATTACTAAGCTTGTCCATGTCTCCAGAACTTCTCTTCCATTTAGAAACCTCCAATACTCTCAAAGACATCTGGGACACCTTAGAACTCTTATTTGGGAAGCTTGATGAGATGAGAGGACATGAGCTTGAAAATGAACTCATAAGTCTAAGTCCTAGCAACATTGACACCCTACAGGACTTTTTCACTAAGTTTAAGGCCTTTAGATTGCAATTGAAAGAATGTGGGATAGAGAATTAAGATGATCAACTCATCCTTTCTATTCTCACAAAGTTAGGTCCAAGCTATTCAATCTTTGTCTCCACTTTCCATGCCACAAAAAGTGCCCTTGGCACTACATGGAAAATGCCTTCTTTAGATTCATTCATTGCCGACTTGACTAGGGAGCAAGATAAGCTAATTTAAATGGGCACAATGAAGTCTACTCAACCCTAAGCTTTGATATCTGGAAATGGTAAGGACAAGACTTCAACAAAGGAGAAGAAGAAAAAGAACAAGGACCAAGAGAAGAAGAAATAATACAAAAATCTTGCCAAAAACAACACTGAGTCTTCCTCTTCCAATGCTAAACCTAAGAAGGAGAAGGTTAAGTGTGCCTATTGTAAAAATACAGGGCATAATGAACACAAATGCATGAAGAAACAAATAGATCACCTAACTCATCTTCTAGAGAAGCACAACATAGGTGTTATTGAGTCCATCAACAGAATTCATCTACCCAAGATTCTACTAAGGTAAAAGGCAAGGGTAAGGAGAAAGAAAATGGCAAGGCCCTTGTAGCTACTACAACTTCTACATCATCATAGGTCATCGATTCAGGTGCTTCTCACCACATGGGCTCTTCACTAGTTGAGTTTTCATCTTTAGAGCCTTGTAGCATGACTTCAATTAGTTTGGGTGATGACACATCAGTTTCTATTGATAGGGAGAGGGTCAGTTGAAATGGAAGGAGGAACATTCAATAATGTTCTAAGTGTTCCTTCTCTTTCAACCAATCTCCTATCAGTGTAGCAAATCACTCACATTGGTTAGGGCATGAGAGTTGAGTTTTCACCAGATTCAGTGGCTATCAGGGAGTTGTATAGTGATATTACAGTGGCAGTGGGTAGGGCAGATCACCAAGCAAGGTTATACACCTTCTCACATTTTACATCATATTCTTCTCCAACAACATTGCTAACTCATTCAGATGAAGTTAACAAATTGTGGCATGAGCAGTTTGGCCACCTTAACTACCGCTACCTTGAACAACTTTACAAAAATGACATGGTCATTGGCTTGCCTCATGTCCAATTCTCAAAAGGACTTTGCGAGGGGTGATCCCTTAGGAAGCATCCTGAAGCAAAATTTGACAAAGACAAAGCTTGGAGGGCTTCACAACCTTTGGAGTTAGTCCATCGTGATGTATCAGACCCTTTCCAAAACCATCTTTCATAAGGGCCAAGTACATCCTCACTTTCATTGATGATTTCTCTAGGTACACTTGGATATATTTTCTCAAACAAAAGTCTGAAGTGTTTGATAATTTTCTAGACTTCAAGACTCTTGTTGAGAAATAGAGTGAGAAATCCATCAAGGTTCTTCAAACTGATAATGGAGGGGAGTATGTCAGCAATAGGTTTGAGTAATTTTGCACCACAGAGGGGATTGATTTACAATGCATAGTCACTTACAGTCCTTCACAGAATGGGGTTGCAGAATGCAAAAATAGGTTCTTAAAAGAGATGGGTAGCTATATGATTCACTCCAAATCCTTAGCACCATAGTACTGGGCCAAATCCATCAATTGTGCTTGTTACATTTGAAATAGGGTTCCTCACAAAGCTTTGAAAGGGATAACACCCTTTGAAGCTTGGCATAAAAGGAAACCTCATGTTGAGCACCTTAGGGTTTTTAGATCCCCAGCCATGGCCCGTATTCCAAAGAAGAAAGGCAAAGCTATGGAACATCAATCTAAGCCTTGCATCTTTGTAAGATATCTAAATGGTATTAAGGGGTATCATCTTCTAGATCCAGTCACTCATGAGTTGTTCATCAAGAGAAGTGTCTATTTTTAGGAGAGTCTTAGAGACTCAACACTTGACACTTCTCCCTCGTCGGATCTACTTCTTCATGATGATTCCTCATCAGATTCATATTAGCCACAACAGATTCTTGAGCCAGAGACATCTTCTTCAAGTTTAGACAATGAGGACAGTGATGCAGGGTCATCCACCTCTAGTCAATTAGAGTATGAGGAGTTAGCACTTGACTCACCCACTTTTGGGCCACTTTGGGCCAGACAAACACTTGATAGTGCTGGCACTTGGGCAGGAGATCCCACAAATGATAGACGTACTAGGGGGATTTTTAGAGAGATCCACATGCCTTCTTTACTTCAATTTCAGATCCATAGACTTTTTGAGAGGCATCAAGGGTACCTGAGTGGGATAGTGACATGGAGGAAGAATATTCTTCCTTAATCAGAAATCACCCTTGGGATTTGACTTCACTTCCAAAGGGAAGAAAGATGGTTCAATGTAGGTGGATATATCAGACCAAGTTTGTAGCAGATGGGTCAGTTGATAAGTACAAGGCACGATTGGTCACCAAGGGTTTCTCACAGGTGGCAAGCATTGACTACTCAGAGACCTTTGCACCCATTGAAAAGATGACTTCTATCCAACTCACCTTGGCTATTGCCACAGCACATGGTTGGGATGTGCACTAGATGGATGTGAAGAGTGCCTTTCTTCATGGAGACCTAGAGGAGGAGATCTACATGGAGCAGCCACCAAGATTTGTTCAAGATTCTTCCTTAGTATGCAGACTTAGGAAATCTATCTATGGCCTCAAACAGGCCCCTCGAGGCTTGGTATGCCAAGATGGATTCCTTCCTTCTCATAGCGGGTTTCACTAGGTGCCATTCTGACCCCAATGTCTACTTCTTATGATAGGATGATTCACTCCTAATTTTGGTTTGTATATGTTGATGACCTTTTGATCACCAGGAGTTCTTCATCAACTATTGCAGTGGTGAAGGCATCTCTCCAAGATAGATTTGACATGATAGACTTGGGTTTGTTGCACTACTTCCTTGGCATCGAGATCTCATTGTCAGATTTAGGGATTTCTCTTGCATAGCCTAAGTATTCTCTTGACTTATTGGCTCAGTTTCACATGGCTGATTGTAATCCATCTCTAACTCCCTTTCTATCAGGAGTCAAGCTTGAGGCTGATTGTTCTTCACCATTGGTTAATGCCACTCGGTATCGACAACTTGTTGGTAGTCTCATCTACTTGACTCACACCAGACTCAACATATCATATACAGTGGGACTTGTCTCTAGATTCATGCACGAACCTCATGAGTTGCATTGGAAAGTAGCTAAGAGGATCTTGCATTACATATAGGGTTCACATAGATACGGGATTTATTACAAATTTGGCATAGAGGTTGACTTGGTTGGATATATAGATTTATACTAGGCTAGTGATTCATAGACTCGCAAGTCCACTTCTGGTTATAGTTTCTCTCTAGGTTTTGGTCCTATCAGTTGGTCTAGCAAGAAGCAAAATGATATTGCTATATCATCCACAGAGGCAGAGTACAAGGGAACTGTTAATGTAGCTACTAAGGCTATTTGGCTTCAGGGGATACTTTTTGAGTTTAGCACTCCTATCAAGCAGCCCACTATCATTTATTATGACAACTAGAGTACCATTCAGATTTGCAAGAATCCCGTTCAGCACCAGCAGACCAAGCACATAGAGATTCACATGCATTTCATTTGGGAACTTATTCATAGTCAGGTCATTGACTTGATATTTTGCCAGTCTTTAGATTAGGTTGCAGACATCTTCACCAAACCTTTCACTGAGAGCAAATTCATTCATCTACGAGCTCTTCTTTTGGTGCGGTCCACATCTACAGTAGTATCATCTTGGGGGGACACTAGCCTCTTCTTTCTTTTATGTCTCTCTTTTTGGGGGGGGGGGAGTTTTTTCCTACAGGTTTTCTCCTTTTCTCTATCTTATGGGAGATTGCATTTGTACATGGGTACCTCATTAGGACTAGTTGTCAGGACCCATTTTATATTTCCACACTGCCCACCTAAGCTGTGCTTATAGGGGGTATTAGTGTAGGTTTTTATTTTTCCCTATTTTTTAATTAGGGAAATTGTATTTCTTGTGCTTACATGGAGTTTTCCTACATTTTTGGGATAAGATAGCTTATGTGGAGATGTATGTCATATATGTGTCATAGGTGTCAAAAGAATGTCATAAGTAACTCCCTTGATGGGAGTTACTTCTCTATTCTTAGCACCTTGTCACCACCTTTCATGGAGGAGTTACAGTTTATTCTAGGGGTGCCTTGGCCACCTTTTGTGGAGGAGTTACTTACGTGCTCTCCTATATGTATTCTTCATTTTGGCCATCTCATGTTAATCAGATTTTGGTTTTCTCTATTTTGTCTTGTGTAATTTATCTTCTTGTATAATTTCAAATTTCTTTAGCATCTATGTGGTGTGCACTTGCTTCATCTCGTGTGATCATGTCTCCATTGCATTTGCATTATCTATATTTTGGCAGCAACTCTGATAGAAACATCTCTTTCTAACATTTGGTATGACCAAGCTTTTGACTACCTTAACCTTGGCATCTTTCTTCATAACCTTTCAAAGAATGCCAAAAAATATCTCATTTAGAGTACCTCTTGTTACACCATACTTGGGGGAATCCTTTACAAATTAAATTTTGATGGTCTCCTTCTTCGTTGCCAACATGGCCAAGAAGCTTCTTGTGCCATCAAATAAATGCATGACAAAATCTATGGGGGACACTTTAGTGGCCTAGTTATCACCAAACATATCCTTTCCCTTGGTTACTATTGGCCCACCATCAATGAGGACTATTATGCCTATGTAAAGAAGTGTGTCAAATGTCAAAAACATGCTAATCTACATCATGCACCTCCTCATGGCCTTCAAGTATCTACCAATTATTGGCCCTTCTCATAATGGGGTCTTGACCTTATTGGGGAAATCAACCCCAATTCTTCATAATGACACCAATATATCATTACTACTATCTAATATTTCACCAAATGGGTGGAATCCATCTCCCTTATATCCACCAAATCCAAAAAAATTATCGGCTTCATCAATCACCATATCATTTATCGCTTTGTTGTTCCCTATAAGATCATCACTAATAATAGAAAATATTTTTAAAGCCAAAAAGTCCAAGGTCTTTGTGATGATTTTGGCATCAATTTAAGTGTTTCCTCGTGTTATAGACCACAAGTAAATGGTTAGGTAGAATCTTCTAACAAAATGCTCATCAAAATTCTCACTAAAGTAGTATGTGATTCAAAACAGGATTGGCATTTGCATATCCCTTTCACTTTATGGGCCTATCACAATAGAATTCAAACCTATATAGGTGATACCCCTTTCTCTCTCATCATTGGAGTAGAGTTTGTCTCACCTCTCAAAGTGAAAATTCCATCCCTTTGCATCTCATTACATGAAATCCTTTTCAATAGTGACTATCACTAAGAATGCCTCACATGTATTGAACTCCTTGATGAGCATCACCTCACCATCCTTGACCATCTTTGTGTCTATCAAGAGTGAATTAAATGTATGTATAAAAAACATCTAAAAGAGTGAGAGTTAAATAGCAGAGACCTCATCCTTAAGGAAAACCAACATGTAACTAACATGGAGATAATCAAAAAGGGTAAATTCACTTTTAATTGGCTTGGACCTCATAACCCATAAATATGGATCAAGAACTTATTGTTTGTCCTCTCTCAAAGGCAAACTAGAGCTTGAACCTCTCAACACTTCACATTTTCATCCTTTCTATTATTGAAATAGGGATCAAAATCATTTCTATATATAACTTAAGCTCATCCCTTGGCTCATGATATTTTCACTACCTTTAACACCCCTAAATCTTTTGGGAACAATTAATTACAACATAGAACCATGTGATTATCTATCATAGTTATAACCTAATCCTAAGCATGAGCACCACATCTCTACCCATGACATGGTTCTCATGGATACTTTTCATCTTTAATCAGATGGAATCCCATGGTCAATTATCTTTCAAACCTCTTTCCCCATTTAACATTGACCTCTTGTGCTCAAGCTTTGCCTCCATAAAGGTTAACTTTTAAATCCTAAATAGACTTGTTCATGTCTAAATTCATATTCAAAATCACTTATGTCCATAGCACTTGCATTTCAGACTTCTCCCTTGAAGTACAACTTCCCAATAATTGCTTAAACGAGACTACTCCCTTAAAAGATAACTACCCAATAATTGCTTAAACTAGACTACTCCCTTAAAGGACAGCTATAAATTCAAATTTTTAGACCACTCCCTTGAAGGATGGCTAAGAAATAATCATTTGAAGCTTTCCACATAAATCATCTTCAAAAACTTACTAAAATAAGAAAACACAATAAATAATCCTATGTCAAAATCCAAGTAAGCCACAATCAGCTCTTATAAATACCATGGGTAGACTTCCCACATCAATCAGTCTACATGTTATGCCATAATTGGATCCTATATATGGCATGGGTAGACTTCCCACATTGATCATTCTACATATCATATTAAGGCATGGGTTTGTCTATTATATATATTTGGTCACCTATAGAAGGGGCAAGTTAACCCACATTAGGTTACCTTTTCATCTATTTTAACACTCAACCTTGTACCTATTACCACCCTTCCCTTCATCCTTGTCTAAACTCAAGGGAATGTGAGCTTACTTGATACAAAATGATCAAGATATCCTCTTTCTCAATCAAATCATGTTCCTGCAAAGCATTCGATAGGCTTGTGTTCACTAAGCAATCCAATTATGGTTTTTTTTTGTTTCATCTTTGCCAACTAAAAACATCATGCCCTTTTTCTTTCCCTCTATTCGTTAGTTCATATGTCTCATGATTTTATCTCTTTCTCACATTTATTTTGTTATCTTCATGTACTTTATGTGCCTCCATTATATTCTATATCATTATAAAACTAATACACCACTTACCCATAAACAAAGCATTAGGAACCATAAATCATGAATAATCATAAAGTATCATCATAAAATCATAAAATTATTAATGAAAATCATCAAAATCATAAAAAAAAAATATTATTCTACCTATCAACATCATCAAATTATATCTATCAAAAACCATAAATATATTCGTCAAACACATCATCATATACATAAATAATCATCATCATATCCATCATCAAATATCTACACTATGAAATCAATAATGACCATAAGCATGAAAACAATTATATATTTCCTTCATGATCCATAAAATAATAATCATAATGCATCAATACAAAACCATTAGATAAGAACATAATCAACTATCAATAATATCATCGGCATAATCACAAAATAATCAACATATACATCAATGAGACAATATATATCATCATATGTCAATCTCTCTCTCATATACATCTCGCATCATGGGCATGTAGGATGGTATCAAAATACAAATCATATATACATCATCAAATCTCATCTATCAATCCCTTGGGGCACCAAGACCACTACCACCTACACTGCTACCACTTGAACCATCTAGACCTAGACCTACACTACCACTTGGTGGTGTCCCCCTATCATCCTTGACTATTTAATTGTCAAGGCCCACTATCCTAGAATATCTATCGATGGACCCTATACCAAGCTATACCTGTACTCCCCATAATGCATTGCCTTTAGTAGCTAGTCTAGCACCATCACCTCATAATATATAAGCTCCTCAATGGTGGCTAAGTATTGTGTCCTCAAAACTATGTTAGGTGGTCCTCCTACTACTACTATGGCCTCCCTTGCTCTCTATCTTAGTGAGTCCCTCTCTTGAATCACTAACCCTAGCAAGACTCATGCCTAATCCTACTCACCAATTAGAGTAGCAACTTTCCCCTATAGAGTGACTATATATGCTTATAAATTAGTATCAACAATCCCTACATCAACAATACCCACCCTCATTCAGAACTCCTCAAAATCTAAGACAACTTCCTATGGTTGTGGCTCTAGGAGTGGGCACTTGGCATCCTCTCTCCTATATTTTGGAACATTAGGGGGAATCCCTTGTACTAATCTAAATTGTCTCTACACTCAATCAAATGGGATCAACTCAATCTCGCCATCCTATCTCTCATATATCTAGCACCAACTCTAGAGTGATAAGGTGTGGTACCTATGCTCAAGCCAAATAAGCTAATCTACATATGGCCTCCATACAAGATCACCTATCACCAAGCCTTAAAAAACATCTCTAAACCAATCAATGTCTTTGGCTCCTCCATCAGTACCTATTAATGCATCAATATATCTTCATTATATGAAACCCACTAGAAAAGTTACTTGACTAAACCCTTGCCATGGTACCCCCAATGGTCTCATAATATGAAAATGCTCTAATTCTTAGTAGTAGAGCATGAAACAAATGATAATACCATATCATCTATGTGCCCAAAAGGCTCGGATCTCTCTATAAATCTAGACTAGTAACATTGGGGCCCATCTAAATATAGTCCCCCCAAGTAGCATCTCCACTAATACCCCTAGCATTAGGTACAAAAACTATCTATGGCTCAAATATAGCAAATAAAAAAATGTCAATGCCATCATCATCATTGTCAAAATGCATCTATCCTCTAGGGACCTCTAGTACATTGACCTAATCCCAAACCCACCTACATGCCACTAAACATGATATTGATCAGTTTCATATATAAGATCCATATAATAGTCTCTATCCTTGCTCTCAATATGATAGATGGTCTCCCCCCAAATGGGTATCCATGTGATCCTTATCACATCCTCTAATAGGATGGTCATCTCACCAGTTAGAAACATAAATATGTTTTTCACTAGGTCCCATCTCTCGATGAGTGCAATGATCATAGACACATCCAGTGGTAGGTATTGATAATGTATCATTTATCCTATCCAAACTATCTTCATATGCCTCCACTCCTCTAACATAATTCTATCTTAAACCTCAACAAATATCTAAGGGACTTGGTCCCTCATCTGAATCTGATCATGAGCCTACACAACAATCACATTAACATACCAAAAACAAACTCACTATCTATCTACACCTACTACTTTCATCCTAGTTTACTCTAACTTACCTTTCACACTCTATGATCCTCCCTACCTTTTATCTGCAACCATTTTTAAAAATTCCATCCTTATCTCTCTAATATTGGCCCTCCCTCGCATATCTTCCATTGCTCTACATAACACTCTCACATCTTATTTTTAACATTTCAAACCTTTATGTCTAAAATTTTCTAGCACACTTTCTAAAAATTAAACTATCCCCAAATTTCCCCTAACCCACTTTGACTATTAATGGTTCCTTGAACCATCAATGGTCCACTTAGGCCTCTTTTATTCCAAGGTTTGACTAGCATCGATCGAGGTAAACCACCATTAATCATTGTGCGTGACCACTGATAACACAACTCAAACCCTTGACCTCCTGACACCTCTACAAAATATCCTAAATCCCCTAAAAAAAAATTTCTAAGCCTATTCTCAACTAAATTAATACCTAATAGACCCTTCCCCCATATTATTTGTTTATCCCATGGCATAATTCAACACAACATAGCTCTTTGGGTTTCATCTCGTAAACCCTTTTCAAAACTCTACCCAAATCATTCACCCCTAACCATAATGCATCTCAAAACAAAAACTTTCCATTATGATGTCAATTTCAAAATACTTCCTACTTTTTTCCATGATCATTGACATGATTGAAGCCTTCATACGATCTCCCAACCACATCTTCACCCACCCTCCATATGGTCAAATATCAAACTCCTCAAATATGCTATCAACCAATCAAATATTACGAACTCAATAAGAGCACCAAATCTCAAAAAATACCCAAAGAGTAAAATGTCAAACAAACCAAATGGTCAAAATGAAATATTTTTACTTTTAATCTTTTGGCCTTTTAGGGTTTTACCTGACCATCGATGGTCAGGGTGACCATCGACGGTTGACCCCAAGGAAATCCCTTACCATCAATGGTCAGGTTTCTCACTTTTTTCAACCCTTAAAAACAACACCCCAACTTCAACTCTAACATTTTGTGAGACCTATATTTGGCCTAAATCTCTTTTTGGATTCCTATCCATTAAATTATGTAGGCAACATCCACTTGCCTAGTGCATATGGAGTTAGATCGGCCATCCGGTATTAACACATACCCACCTTACCACCTATTACACCACATCTACCTCAATGTTGGTCATTTTTAACCTAGATCATTCACATGTTTTTCAACAACTTTGCATGGTCACTTTGATTGCACTAACCAACCTTTCCATGTTAAACTTTTGAGCTTTTCACCACCTTGTGCATGACCTGACCAATTATGTTGTTTCATAGGATCACTTCCTACCTTGGATAATTGAAACCAATATTAACCCTACCTAGATGCCTTAATAGGCCTACCCTAATCATTTATGACCAATGTTGTGGACCAGTCACCCTTGTCATAGGTCCCTCTAGCATCAACCTTATTTTTAATAACATTGGTAACTTTAGTCTTTACATTATCTTGACTATCACTCTTAGTCACCTTTTGTGCACATGTTTGTGTCTCAAATACCTAACCTTTTCTTGTCACCCACCTCATGATTACCCATTTATCAAACCCTAACCCAATTTCACTTTCACCTTATCAATTCCTATTTTTAGGGGGAATACCTCCTCCCATACTCAGGACAATCAGACCTTGACTAGCACACCATTTATTTTTATGTTGTAGCTTATCAAATCAAAGTTGCATAACAAAAAGGGCAAAATGTAGACACTCAAAAACTACACCTTGGCTAGTTATTGATGTCAAACCACCATGAACCCCTTTCAATCTTCTGATTAAATAGTCATCTAGATAACTCATTTCACACCTTTACCATTGAATTAATTTTTTAATCCATCTATCCAATTTTAACCCCTTTTTTACCTAAGCCCTCAACCATCGCCATTCAACCTAATCAGTGATGGTTACCCTGATCATCATCGATCAAGACCACAAGCATGTTTTAAAGCAACTTCCAACTTTGTGTAAGGTAAGCATTACACAAATTAGTAAATTCCTTGTGTGAAGTAAATCATCTTTAAAACATTCTTAATTAGTATCTTTTTCCCTTATTTAATTAGTAAATTCTTTCATCCCAATTAATAACTTCACCTACAAAAGGAGAAGAGGAGGAAGTGAAATGGATCCACAAATGAATTCATGTCTAGGCTATTATATTTTCTTGTGCAAGTATCCAACATCCCTTCAACAAGAAAGCAGCAGTATTGGAGACCTAAACCTCTATCTACATCACTTTTTAACACTAAAGTATTATCACTCTAGACAAATTACCTCAACCTTTCACCATCAACTTATAGGTATCTTGTACTTATTATCATAGATTCATCTTACTTCTAACCTCCTTACCCAAACCAAACCTCTTAACGTCTTATTCTCCCTCCCACGGACCTATATCAAAACCCAAACTTTCTTATCCATCATTCTAAAAACTCCACTTCAATATCCTCCCTAAACACATAAGAAACCATCGATGGTTAGCCCAATCGCTAATGGTTACCTCAATCATCATCAGTTACCCAACCATCTCTAGTCAAACCTAACCATTGATGGTTCCCCTGATTACCACCAGTCACTGTGGCATCAAAAATCTATAAAGTTATTTTGAACCCGTTATCCTCAACTAAACCCATTTTTATTTGTGTCTTCCTGATAACAGTAACCTTTCTAATTTTTTAAACTAGACTCTGACCCCATTAGCATAAGTATTAACCTAATTTTTGCTATTTTTGTTTTTTTATTTAAACAATCATTTAATTTCTCTCCCTCATATGCATTTACTTTCATATCATTGAATATAAGTATCCTTCCTTTTCATTTTTATTGTAATATCCCTTCGAATATCAAAATAAAAGCTCTGAATTGCTTATCTAAATTTCTGCAAAATATCTTCAATTAGATAAATAAAACACAGTATAAACTCTTATTTATTTGCTCATAAGCTTACAATAGAGATCCTCTGTCAAGTATACAAAAATTATCAAAAGTACAGCCTGAATAGCCTGAATATTCCACAAACTGGAAAAGAATTCTGAATCTAGTTTGTCTCGGCCTGCTGTGTAAAAAAAACACAGTCTCCGACGTCGGTTATACTGCTGTCGTCAGTCGACCTGTATTCACTAACTTGCCGACGTCGGTGGTATGTCGACCGATGTCGGTCCCTGTAGGTCTCTGTTCGCCGATGTCAGTGCCTGAACTTTCTGTAGATGCGTATGGATTTTCATGAATCTGTACGAAAGTCGTACGGCCGCTAATATCACCCAACCTGTATGCTTGAACCTTATCTGTAGAATTATGGGCTAACACAAAAGATCTATATCTGGATAATTCTTGAATCAAAACCCAAAATTAATGAAAATACCTGTAAACCCTTGTGATAGCTTTTGAGTGAAGTTATCTCTCAAATACCTATAATACAATGATAACTTTTGGGTGAAGTTATCTCTCAATTTGGCAATAGATCGGCTGATCTTTCACAACCTCTGAATTGCACACAATGAAGAGTTGACGTTCTTCAATGCAATTGGAATCCTGGAACCCTTGGCTCAGTCTTCACAGAAGAATTTCTTAACAAGAATCAATATCAAATAATAAGCATGAATACAAACTCTCTCCCATGAGAGATTCTTATACACCTCCAAAGGTGTGCTTGCTAAAATTAGATTCCCTTAAATTAGACTGGGGCTTCCTTAATTTAGAACTAGGGTCTTAAAATTAGACCAATTCTTAAATTAGAATGAGGATCCTAAAATTAGACCCAATAATAAATAATTAATAATTAATTAATAATTAATTAAAATTGGACCAAATAATTAATATTTGATTAAATCAATCAAATATTAATATCTCCTTTAATTCATGTCCGAAAGAGCCCAAACGAAAACCGACCCATCTCCATCAAGACCCTCTATCCATCTCATCAGCCTACGAGGGTCGCATAATAGGCTAATCATCTACTCTGCACATGTCAACCAAAAAGGGGACATGACAATCCGCCCCTCCTGAAATTGCTTGCCCTCAAGCAATCGCTGAATGATAGACCAATCAATCCACCTGGATCCCAAATGAAGTCTCGATCTACAGTGCTGTCAACCAACACAAACTCCAAGCCCTGTCCATCACCACTCTCATCCAATGGCGTCACAACACCTCTGTCTCCTATACGCATATCGTCATCAACATGTGACCCACCTGTAAAAGAAAGCTGAGACTCTACCACATGTGCTAACTCTTGAACTGAACTCACCTCAAGACAAAGCTCATCCTCATATCTCTCCTGTGTTGGTGCCAATGTGCACTCATCATCGCACTCTATCATGTCATGTAGTATAGGCATCTCCATCCGATGAAAAAACATATGTTTGAAGCTGTTGCCCCGTATTGCCTTAAGAATATGTGTTTTCCCATCAACCTTAAAACGAACCTCCATGTCTTTGAGATGAAGAGTAACTTCCTCAAATGAATGAAGCCACTTCATACCCAAGACTAATTCTATGTCCCCCATGTTCACTACAAAATAATTAGCCTTGAACTCATAGTTGTTCAAGCGCAATGGGAGGTCTCTAATCATATGCTCACACCTAAGAGTGTGACCATCGGCTACCTTAACTCTAATGCCCTCAAAATCTTTGGTAGTGAGTCCACGCTTCTCCACAAATATAGCATCTATGAAATTATGTGTGACTCCTATATCAAGAAGGGTGGTGACCTTCTGCCCTGCCAAAACTCCACGGAGTCTAAATGACTCATCCGACTTAATGCTAGATAGGCGTGCCTCCTGTATATGAAGCTCTAAATCTACATCTGCCTTAGGCTCTGAAGCCTCTGCCTCCTCAGAACTATCTTGTTGTTCAAAATCTTCTGATTTTGCATCCTCATAATATGCCCACATCACACGATTTGCTTTGCCCTTAGGCCTCAAAGGGCAATCGTGATGGATATCATATGGACCTTTGCAGTAGAAGCAAAGCTTCTTCCTGCATAGTTCAATAAGCACCTCACAATCCAAAGGTGGTGCTGCTAGATTGGATTTTGAATCATTTTTAACCCCGGATTTATCTATGTTAAAATCCGGTCTCTTTGTATCCCCGTTGGAGTGCTTATGGTCTCTAGATGAAGAAGTACCTCTAGAGTTAGATCTACTTGATGGGGCTGCCATCTCCATACTGCGCGCCTTCTTCATAGCTTCTTGTAATGAAGGAGGATCAAAGCCTTTGATCCAACCTCTCAATGGTTATGTCAATCCCTCCATGAAGAGTACTACTAGTTGCCTCTCCGAAATGTCAGGAACCATGACTGATAACTTCTGGAAGTCACCAATGTATGACTTGAGACTGCCGCTTTGGCGCAACTGTGCCAACTCTCAAAAATAAGACTCTGGATCCCTCCTGTCAAAACGCTCTACCAACCTATCCACAAACTCCTGATAAGAATTGATCCGATCATGATGGAGTGTCACCATCCCATGGTGCCACCAATCGTGAGCTACTCCCTGAAGATGTAGTGTTGCATATCTGATAGCATCTTCCTCACCCATCAGTCGCAATGTGAGAAATGTATCTAGCTTACTAACCTAGGCCTGCGCTGTGACCTTACCACTACCGTCGAACATCATGAGTGTGAGCCTGCTCGTAGCATGCTTAAGATCATTGTTTTGGTGTCTAGGTCTCCTCTCCTGTCTAGCCAATCTGTAGTGCTCTCTCCTCAGATTAACAAAATGATCAAAAGTCATCCTCTCCTAAACATGAGGAGGTAATAAGTTCCACTCATCATTTGCAGCCAGGTAGACATCTGTAAATGAGGAATCTCCTGCCTCCTCCTCTGCTGGAACTTTTGGTTCTTCTTGCACAAACGTAGGACGTGTAGGTCTATTCGCTGTTCTAGAGTGGGCCTGTCGGGGTCTCTAATTAATCGTAACATCTCTGTTATCACCTTGGTCCCCATTCTGTCTATCAGGTGGGTTCATCCTCCTTATCATAGTAGTTAGTGCATGTAATGCCTGTGTCATCTCACGATAGGTTTCTCTAGTACCTGGATCATCATTATGTCAGTGGCCCCTGGGTGGGCTACCCTCACATCTGTCACTCATGATAATCCACTGCTGTTCTAACAACTGGGTACCTTCAAGCAAAGCTCTACTGCGTGTGTTATACTTGTGTGGTCCCAACTCTTGTGGCTGCATAAGATTTTCAAACCCTCAGGATGGCAGGATTTAGCTCTGATACCACTGTAATATCCCTTCGAATATCAAAACAAAAGCTTTGAATTGCTTATCTAAATTTTTGCAAAATATCTTCAATTAGATAAATAAAACACAGTATAAACTCTTATTTATTTGCTCATAAGCTTACAATAGAGATCCTCTATCAAGTATACAAAAATTATTGAAAGTACGGCCTGAATAGTCTAAATATTCCACAAACTAGAAAAGAATTCTGAATCTGGTTCATCTCGGCCTGCTGTGTAAAAAAAACACAGTCATCGACGTCGATTATACTACCGTCGTCGGTCGACCTGTATTCGCTAACTTGCCGACGTCGGTGGTATGTCGACCGATGTCGGTCCCTGTAGGTCTCTGTTCGCCGATGTCGGTGCCTGAACTTTCTGTAGATGCGTACGGATTTTCACGAATCTGTACGAAAGTCGTACGACCGCTAATATCACCCAACCTGTATGCTTGAACCTGATCTGTAGAATTATGGGCTAACACAAAAGATCTATATCTGGATAATTCTTGAATCAAAACCCAAAATTAATGAAAATACCTGTAAACCCTTGTGATAGCTTCTGAGTGAAGTTATCTCTCAAATACCTGTAATACTATGATAACTTCTGGGTGAAGTTATCTCTCAATTTGGCAATAGATCGGCTGATCTTTCACAACCTCTGAATCACACACAATGAAGAGTTGACGTTCTTCAATGCAATTGGAATCCTGGAACCCTTGGCTCAGTCTTCACAGAAGAATTTCTTAACAAGAATCAATATCAAATAATAAGCATGAATACAAACTCTCTCCCATGAGAGATTCTTATACACCTCCAAAGGTGTGCTTGCTAAAATTGGATTCCCTTAAATTAGACTGGGGCTTCCTTAATTTAGAACTAGGGTCTTAAAATTAGACCAATTCTTAAATTAGAATGAGGATCCTAAAATTAGACCCAATAATAAATAATTAATAATTAATTAATAATTAATAATTAATAATTAATAATTAATTAATAATTAATTAAAATTGGACCAAATAATTAATATTTAATTAAATCAATCAAATATTAATATCTCCTTTAATTCATGTCCGAAAGAGCCCAAACAAAAACCAACCCATCTCCATCAAGACCCTCTATCCATCTCATCAGCCTACGAGGGTCACATAATAGGCTAATCATCTACTCTACACATGTCAACCAAAAAGGGGACATGACATTTATCAACTTAATTATTATAATAGTGGATTGATAGCCTCCTAGTAAGCATGACGCTTCTTAGATTTAGCTCATGCTACATAGCCCACTCAACCATTCATCTAACAAATCCCCATTCTAGTGTCTTTGTTATTTGAAAGTTATTCCTTCCTAGCCAAAGAGGATTTTCCACTATCATTTGGATCCATGTGCACACTTTAACAGGGATTCTTCTACATACCCTATTACTAATTTCATTACTTTTCTTCTAAAACTAAGAAATGAGTGAAATTAATTGAAAAACCTACCCCCTCACTTCACACATAGTAGTGATAAGGGTGTTGGGTGCTTAGCCAAAATATACTAAATCTCAGAGTTTATACTCAACCAAAGAACTAAGTTGGTTCTCCCCTTGGTAATTACCTCCAAGTAGGATTGTCAGGAAGGGGTAAGGTTTATTGCTAGGTGATGAAATCCTAATCGGGCCTTGTCTCAAGTATATTTTGATGTGTTTATTAGCTAGGTGGTTTGGATAAGTGTGTGATAACAAGAGTGAATACTATGATTAATTACTTTAGTTTTAAGTTACTAGATGAATTAAGACAAACAAGCAATCAATGTAAGCAAAAAAATTATTTTAAGCCCAAAAATAAATTTCATATTTCATTTAATGATCATATAATAAAGGAAGAAAAAGGGATGATAGGTCCCATCAAGAATGCCAAAATGTTTCAGTTAGTTTTCACTCATTTCTTAATTTAGAAGCAAGTAATGAAACTAGTAATAGGGTGTGTAGAATAATACTTGATAAAAGTGTGTACGTGATATAGATGATGGTAAAATCTCCTCTTTTGCTTAAAATAAATAACTTTTAGATAAGAAAGACACTAAAAAGGGGGATGTTAAATGGATGGTTGATTGGATTGCCTAGCGTGAGCTAGATCTAAGAAGCGTATGCTTGTTAAGAGGTTGTCAATCCATTGTTTATAATAATTAAGTTGATATAAATGAAGAAAAAGGAAATTAGCATTAAATAATTATAAATTAAATGTGTGTAAGATGAGATCAAATTAAATTATTTGTTAAACCAAAAACACTAAATATATCAAAAATAGGTCAATAATCATGTTAAGATAGTTGGGATCAGGTTCAAAAATAAGAAAAGACTCTGTGAATAGATAAAAACATATAAAATAGATTTTAGTTGGGGTCAAGGGGGTGAAAATAACTTATTTTCTACCACAATAACTATTGATGGTTGGGTGAACCATCGATATTTGGGCTAACTATTGGCATTTGGATAACCCTCAATAGTTGAGATGACCATCGGTAGTTGAGCTAACCATCATTAGTTACCTATGTAATTCTAGAAATAATCAAAAAAATAATTGCAATTTAGGTAATTTGGGAAAACATAGGTATGTTATGGATCATAAGAATGAAAAATAAGATATTGATGGGTTTGATAGGGTAGGAAGGTTAGAAATTGAATATAAATCAAAGAAAACAAGCAAGAGATACGTGTATCTTGTTGGTGGAAGGCTGAAGCAATTTGGCTAGAGTGACAATAATTTGCCCTTTAAAATTGATATCAATAGAGGTTTAGGTCTCCATTGATGTTTCTTTCTTTCTAAATGGATATTAGATACTTGGATGTAGGATAGCTTAGATGCAGATTGTTAGAGTTCTAGATCCCTTTCTTCTCTTGCTTCTCTCCTTTTATAGGATGAAGTTATTAAATGTGTAGGAGGAAGTTACTAATTGGATAAAGGAGAAATTTACTAATTATAATGCTTTAAATTTGGTTTGCATCACAAAATATAACTTGCTAAATGTTTCATGCTTATCTCATAATGTTGGTAATGCTTTAAAGCTTTAAAGCAAGCTTGGAGACCTAACCATCGATGGTTAAGCTAACCATCGATGGTTAGACTAACCATCGATGGTCAAGATATAGAGTAAAATGGGTTAAAAAAGGGTTGATTTAAAAGGGTAAACTATCAAATTAATAAATGGGCGAAGTTAACTAAGTGGTCAACTAGCTTCAGAGTTAGGCAGGGGTTCTAGGTGTTTTGACATCTAAAACTATGCAATTTTTGAGTGTCTACAAAAGGTAAAATTAATATTCTAACCAAAAAGTGGGAGAATAAATGTATGCATGATGTGTATTATGTTTTTGGTCTAAAATATAATTTAATGAGTATTGGTCAGTTGTTACAAAAAAATTATAGTGTACATGGAAAACAATGAGTGTGTGATATTAGACAGGTTTCCAAGAAAATAATTGATTTCCAAAGTGAAAATGACTAGAAACTAGATGTTTTCCTTGAGGATAAAGTTGGATATGAAAGGAAAAATAGCCCAAGATATTCATAAGACAAATAATGTACATTCTAGGGCTGCCCATAAGGCAAAAAATACAAAATCAAAAGCTAATATGAAATCTGCATATCTAATAAATTTTAGAACAATCCAATTCAGCTTTGAAGAAGCAAAAGGTACTAGTGAAGAAATTCAAACAAAATTTTAGTCATTTATAAAGGATGAATCTTGGTTGTGGCATTTTATATTTTGGAATTTGAACTTTGGAGGGCTGAAGCTACTACATATGAATAACATTGTGAAAGGTTTGCCATTAATTGAGAAACCAGAAAGAGTTTGTGAAGGTTGTATCTTGGGAAAACAACATAGAGAGTCTTTCCCAATTGGAAAATCAATAAGAGAAAGATCACCATCTGAGATTGGTCATTCAAATATTTGTGGTCAAATGTAAACACCTTTTATAGGAGTTTGCACTCATTTATTTACTTTTATTGATGGTTTTACAAGGAAAACTTGGGTTTACTTCTTAAAACACAAGTCTAATGATTTTGCTTATTTTCAACAATGCAAGGCACTTGTGGAGAAGTAAAGTGTCTACTACATCATGGTTTTAAGGATGGATATAGGTGATGAATATATTTCTAAAGATTTTTTGAATTTTTGTAGATTATATGGCATACACAAGTAATTTACAACCCGCTATACACCTCAACAAAATAGTATGGTAGAGAGGAAGAACCAAACCATTATGGAGATGGCACGTAGTATGTTGGTAGCCCAACATTTACCTAATGAATATTGGGCTGAGGTAGTGGCAAATTTTTTTTATATCATGAATAAGTGCCCAATAAAGAGTGTGAAGAACAAAGTCCCTCAAGAGGCTTAGATAGGTGAGAAAAATAGTGTTTCTCATTTTAAGGTATTTTTTTGTGTTGCATATGCACATTTTATAGATGATTTGAGGAATAATTTAGTATAAAAAGGACAAAAATGTATATTTTTTAGCTATTTAGATAATACAAAGGAATACAAGTTATTTAATCCTATCACTAGGAAGTTTATATTCAATTGAGCTATTCAGTTTGTGGAGAATGAAGAGTGGGATGGAAGTGTAGAGAAGACTATAAACATTATAGTTTTTGTTCCTCATGATGATGTGGTGTATGAATTGTTTCCATCATCAAGTACAACTCAAACAATAGCTCCTTCCACTCTTTAGATAACACCATAAGTTGTAGGTCAAGCTACACCTCCATCATGGCAAGGAAATATTCAAGGTTACTACCCACACCAAGA
Source organism: Torreya grandis (assembly GCA_037957365.1). NCBI lineage: Eukaryota > Viridiplantae > Streptophyta > Pinopsida > Cupressales > Taxaceae > Torreya > Torreya grandis. Next base: position 4,272,898 of record JARHVA010000345.1, on the reverse strand, counting down.
TTTTATAAAAATCCATAGGTAACCACAAAATCATCTACATTAGTTAACATCCCTAGAGAAACTCTAACTATCACTCCCAGTAGTTCTACATCTTCAAATCCAACTCTAGCAAGTCTGCTACCATAAAAATCAAGGCATTTGAGTGAGTTGTATAATGTTGATACATCAAATTCATTTTTTGTCTCTTATTTATTTACTCATGTAGATGATCCATTAACATTTGAATAATCTGTGAGTGATGATGCATGAGCACAAGCCATGGATAAAGAGATTGAGTCCATTGAGAAGAACCAAACATGGGAGTTGTGAGTGTTGCCTAAAAGCAAGGATGCAATAAGTGTAAAGTGGATTTATAAGACTAAAGAAGATGCTAATAGAAAAGTGTAAAATCATAAAGCAAGTCTAGTTACAAGGGGATTTACACAATAGCCCAGAATAGATTCCAATGAAACATTTTCTCTTGTTGCACGGTTGGACATAGTCAAGACCATATTAGCTATTGATACCCACAATAAATGGCATGTGTACCAAATGGATGTGAATTAATTTATAAATGGATATTAAAAGGAGGAAGTGTATGTTAAACAACCATAAGGCAATGAGATATTGGGTCATGAAAAAAAAGTATATAGGTTGAAGAAGGCACTTTATAGATTAAAGCCAGCTCCTAGATCTTGGTACAGCCATATTGCCTCCTATCTCATTCAAAATGGTATCCAAAGAAGTGGTTATGAGCCAAAATTGTACATCAATGTCAATAAGAAAGGTAACATTCTAATTATTTATTTGTATGTATATGATTTAATTTTTACCATTGATCTTAGTATAGATTCTTTCAAAACACTAATGAAGAGTGAATTTAAAATGACTAATTAGGGGCTTATGAAATAATTTTAGGGCATTGAAGTCCATCAATCCAATGTTGGTATATTTATTTTTCAACCCAAATATGCAAATGAAATCTTAAAAATATTCAATATGGTAAAATTCAAGGTGGCCCCAACATCGGTCATGATGGGATTAAAGTTAATCAAGGAGGATGATGGACCATGTGTGGATCCTAAATTATTCAAGAGGCTAGTTAGAAGCCTTATGTATTTGATAGCCATAAGCCCTGATATTATATATGGTATAAGCCTAATTTCAAAGTTTATGAAGTGTCCAAAAGACTCTCATTGGCATGCCAATAAGAGAATACTAAGGTATGTGAGCGTTACAAAGGATTTTGGTATATTTTATTCCACTTCAGTTGATTTCAATCTTATTGGCTACATAAATAGTGATTGTGGGGGTAGCATAGACTATAGAAAAAAGACTTCTAGGTATGCTTTTCACTTTGGTATAGGTGTTGTGTCATGGGCTTCAATGAAACATCCCATTATGATTCTTTCTTCAGCTAAAGCTGAGTATGTGGCAGCCACTAGTGCAATTTATCAAGTTGTTTAGATGTGAAAAATGTTGGAAGATTTAATGCATGATAAAAAAATGAATCCGCTACAATATTTTGTGACAATAGTTCATCCATTGCATTGTCCAAAAATGATGTTTTTCATAAAATAATTAATCATATTTATACTAGGTACCATTTTATTAAAGAGCTTGTCAATAATAATTAAATTTGCCTATATTTTTGCAAGTTTGAAAATCAAATTTTTAATATATTTACAAAGTCATTGCCAAATGAGACATTTTAGTATTTATGAATCTATCTAGCATTTTTTTATCATGAAAATGTATATAGCTCTAAAGAGAGATCCAAAAATAATACTTTGAAGATAGATGCTCAAAAGACTGCTATGAAAATAAATGATCCAAAGACTGCTTTGAAGACTTCTGTGAAGATAGATACTCTAAAGACTGCTCTAAAAATAGATGCTTCAAAGATATAGCTCTGAAGATACTCTAAAGATAGCTCTAAATATTCTTTGAAGATGATTCAAAGATAGATCTGAAGATATCTCTAAATATATGTAGTAATAGCACTAGATTAGTTTGATGCAAATTTTTTTATGATCCCTAGTAGTTCAAATTAAGGGGGAGTATTGGAAAATAGTAATTTCTCACAGCTGGACATTTCTTGTCCAAATATATTTTTTTTTCCTTTCTTGATTTGTATCATTGTCCAAGAATATTGTTATTAATGATATTTAGTGGCTAATGCTAGCTGTAACATGTGTGAGATATAACTAAACATTAATTCCTAATTATTATCTTCTATCTAGAGACCAATGTAACCAAGAAGTGCCATTTTGTTTTGAGTATGTAAAAACATTAGGAAGAGAGATAATAGTTTGGAAAACATAAAAAAGAGCATAAAACTCTATAATATAGGATATATAGTGAATATATATATATATATATATATATATATATATATATATATATATATATATATATAGTTTTATGTGCAGATATAGTTGTTGTTTATTGTGGATGAATAATACATATAGTTGAAGCTAGTTTGATGTGCAGATCTGGTTTCATAAACAGCTATAGCTATTCATTTTCTCTTGATCCCAATTTTTTTGGGTTGTTATTTGTATTCTTTGTTTTGTTTGTACAAATTAAATCCTTTAATTTTAAGCATTGAGTTTGAATTTATGTCACCTACTCCTCTCTTAAAAACTTTAGACTGCACCTATCAACACATTTGGATTTACTGCATTTTTGTGGAACCATTTCATACAACCTTCACCACATGAAAGTCTCTGCTTTGTACTAATAGATGACCCTATGTGATGAGTGTGTTAGGGATAATTTGTGCTGAAACCAACCATATATGACTTAGCTAAAGGATTTTTTCCAAGCAAATAATCAACCAGCATACCATAATTAAATTCATACATCATCCTTTTTCTTTTACTAAGAATAACTATAAACTATAGAGGATAAAAAATATTTACTTATTGCTTTGAAAATGCCATAATATCATCCAATTTGAATTTATGGTCTCCACATAAAAGTGTCTCCTCTTTCATAGACAATAAATCACTGTAAATTGAAATCAACAAGGAAGCACTGGTAACATATTGTGTATTTGCACCATCTCTAATGTACATCAACCCCCCTATCCACATAAACATTTTATGTAGCTTCAGAATTTCATATAAATAGTTGAGAATTTTCATCACTAAAAAAAACTTTGAAAGAAAAGAAAATGGTGATAGGATTGGAGGTTATGAACTAGAGTTATAAACACCAAAGAAGATGGAGTGTTGCGAAGAATTAAACATATGAAACTTTATGCCTAGTTTATATACCAAGTGAATTGCAAATCGCCTGTATAATGCATCTACCAAATTTTAGTTATCCACATCATTCATCGAATGAGAAAACCCTAAGGATGGAAATGTCATAATTTATTAATACAAATTTACAGCACTAATAAAATGTACTACTGATAAAATTACTTGAATTTCAATGTATCTAAGGTCCCAATTGAATTCATTAACATGGGAATTTTTTGTGTTCTTTTTTATGCAATCTGAATATTCTTTGGATTTGGTAGCTCTATAAAGCCCTGATACTACCCAAATAAGTTGATCTTGGGGAAGAAATAGAAATTTATTATAATATTCTTTCATTATTTTACAAAATAAAACATATCCAACTAATTTAACTATGAATTGAACATTTACCTCATAACCTAAGTAATAATAGTAAAAAGGGTAGGCACCAGTGTATCTATCCGTAAAGCTAAACAACTATAAATAAATATATTGTGTCAAATAAATATATAGATGTAATAACCTTCATTGATAGTTAAGGTTTTTCATTTAAATTATTGATTGAGCCCTCTAAAGGAGAAGGATTGAATAACCAATGTCAATGCCACTGAATACAATAAAGGAAGCAGCCAAGGCTGCATCTATTTTTGTAGTAACTTATGTCCCTAAATTCTATGTATCAATATTGTAAATAGTTCAAGGAGTGGCCATCAGTTATGGCTACTTCCAACACTATTGATTTGGGTCTCCAAACTTAACAAGAAAGTAGATACTTCAATTAGTTGTGGTTTCAATACAACTAAGTTCATGGATAACTAAGTATATGATCTAGGATGATTAATCCTTAGCTACCTGAACCCATAGTTGATTTGAAGTAGTGCTAGTTTTTGGTACTCAAATTTTCACCATAATTTCATGCCATTTTTTTAGTGAATAGTGTTGGAATTTGTTAAAATATTATTTTTCATTCCTACCTAACCTAGCTGCTTCAAAACTCAAAATATGTAGCCACCTACAAACCATGATAGTTGTTGTCATTAAATGTAATTTTCTTTTAAATTTCAATTTTTGGAGCCCATTTTGTTTTGGGGGGGAAATCTATGGAGTAGATGAGACATTAGTAAGTAGAAGACAAAGAGGAATGTACAAAAAGAAAAAAAAGAATTTAACACAACAGCAGTAATAGGAGATAAGGAGAGAAATGGGTGGAAAATATTGATGCAGTAGTAGTTAGAAAAAGAGCAAAGTGGCAGCCTACATAAATAGATAAAAGGAAGAAGAGAACATAGGAGAATATGATATTATTGATAGTAATTAGAGATTTAAAGTGTCAACATTGAAAGAATAAAAATATAGTTTTTTGATCATCTACAATAATAGAGTAATCAACCAATAGAAAAACATTATATAAGTTTCTTGTAAGAGTTTATGAATAGCTATAGTTGTAAGTATTTATTTTTAATAGTTATTTTCATAATAATTTAATATATGAAAGTGTGTGTGTTTTATCTTTATCTCTTTGCCTTCCCCTATTTTTGGTCTTTCTTCTCTCCTACATAGCCAATAGTGTTGTATGTTTTTCTGGCAACTAGTATTAGAGCAAGGTTGTGAGTGCATTCAGACATGGTGGCAAGAATTTTAGGGTCTTGGTAGTAACCCCCCATGTTTTATGGGAAAAACTATGATGTGTGGAGTATCAAAATGAAGACAATATTCAACTCTCAAGAGCTATGAGAGTTGGTTATAGCTGGGTAAAATGATGTTGCAGACATGGATGCCTTCAATGCTTTGATCCAAGCACAAAAGAATGTGTTGAAGGAGAATAGGAGGAAAGATGCCAAAGCACTCAGCTACATATAAATGGCTTTGGCTAACTCAATATTTCCTAGGATATCAACAGATGTCCATTCCAAGTAAGCATGGGATATCTTGTAAAATGCATATCAAGGGAGTGACAAGGTGAAACTTGTTAAGTTGTATCTCTTAAGAAGAGACTTTGAGACCCTAAAAATGAAGGAGAATGAGTCAATAAATGAATTCTTCACAAGAATTATGAACATAGTAAATTAAATGAATACATGTGGTGATACCCTTAAAGACCATAGGATCTTTTAGAAGGTGTTGAGGAACCTTCCAATTATATTTGACCCTATAGTGGTTGTTATAGAAGAGTCAAAGGATTTGAGGCAAATGATGGTTGATGAGCTAATGGGTTCTTTGTAAACCCATGAATAAAGGTTGAATAGGTTTTCCACCTCCTGCCATGAGCAAGAATTCAAGACCAATGTCAATGTGAAAGGAAGGGGGATAGGATCAAACAATAAAGGAAGAGGAATAACGTATAGCAGTCAAGAAGGTGGAAGGCATAGTCATCAAGAGTCACATAAAAGAGGAAGAGGATGGAGCTTTAGAACTTCTAGAGGTGGATCTACATAAAGGTATGATAAATCTAGCATCTAATGTTATTATTGCAAGAGGTATGGACATTATGTTATTAAGTGTAGAAAGGAGTATGACATGAATAGGCATAATTCTAATTTCACTCATACATAAGAGGCTAAACCAAATAGGAATGAGAAAGGAGGAAGCTTGTTAAAAACATGTAACATTGTTGAACAAAGTGGCAAGGAGACATGGTATTTATACAGTGGCTGTAGCAACCACATGAGTGGGAACAAAGAGATGTTCAGCCACATAGATGAGATAATAAAATTATAGGTGAATATAGGAAATAATTATAAGGTTCCCAACATGGGTAAGGGTAGTATTTCAATCCACACCAAGCATGGTGATAAAAGGCAAATTCATGATATTTACTATGTACCTGGGTTGAAACATAACCTTATCAGCATAGGGAAACTTCTACAAAAGGGGTAAAAGTTTAGATTTGAGAATGGTGAGTACATAATCTTTGATAGGATTGGTTGTAATAAGAAGATAGTAATATTCAAAATGACAAGCAATCGGATGTTTCCATTAAAGATGCAAAGTGAGCTCGCAGCAGCGTTCAAAATAATGATGGTAGATGAAACTACTCTTTGGCATCTTAGGTATGGGAATTTGAGTTCTAGAGGGATGAACCTTCTTCATAATAAGTACATGGTGAAGAGGTTACCCCTTATAAACCAACCAAACAAGGTGTGTGAAGGATGCATATTGGGGAAACAACATAGGAGTCCATTTCCCATGGGTAAGGCATGGAGAGCTAGAACTCTGTTAGAGTTGATCCATTCAAATTTGTGTGGTCTAATGAAGTCCCCCTCCCTATCCAATAATGTATATTTCATGATATTCATAGATGAATATATCCAAAAGATATGGGTGTATTTCTTGAAGAACAAATCAAAAGGATTTGAGACCTTAAAGTATTTCAAGGCCATGGTGGAGAAGTAAAATGGACACTACATCAAAATTTTAAGGATGGATAGAGGGGGAGAGTATATCTCTAATGAGTTCATCAATTTTTGCAAAGATCATGGCATAAAGAAATAATTTATAGCTAGATATACATCACAGCAAAATGGTGTGGCTGAGAGGAAGAATAGGACCATCCAAGAGATGGAAAGGAGCATGCTAAAGACAAAAGGTTTGCCTAATGATTTTTGGGTTGAGGCTATATTAACAATTGTGTACTTATTGAACATTTATCTAATGAAGAGTGTAATGGATGTAATCCCTCAAGAAGCATGGATCAATCAAAATCCAAGTGTTGAACAACTTAGAGTGTTTAGTTATGTAGCATATGCACATGTGCTCAAGCAAAGAAGAATGAAGTGGGATGACAAAGGTGAGAAGTGTATTTTCATAGGGTATAGTGACCAATTGAAGGCATATTGGATATATAATCCCATCATCAAATTTCTCATAATTAGATGGGATGTTTAATTCATTGAGTATGAAGCTTGGGAAGAGAGACATGGAGAAGAGCATGTTAAAACAAGGGATGGTGGACCCTTCATTGAATATAAAATAGCAAGTGGTATAGCCACAAATTCACCAACATGAACCCCTATTTCACATAGGGTTGATTCATCTAATGGAAATAGCCATCATGGAGGTTAAGGAGCTATTTAAGATTCTACATCCTCCTCCTCCAACTCAAGTCAACATCAAGTAAGGGCAAGAATCTTTCAAGAATTTTATGAGTAGTCAAGGTATAATTAAAATGAAAATGAAAAAATGAATTATGCACTCTTTATATTAGCTAATCCAATCTACTTTGAAGAAGCAGTTAAGGACAACAAGTGGTGTGAGGCTAGGGATGAAAAAATGCATGCCATAGAGAGAAATGATACATGGGAGTTAGTTAACCTACCAAAAATAAAAGAGGTCATAGGATTTAAGTAGGTATACAAGACAAAAACTAATCTCAAAGGTAAGATAGAGAGGCATAAGGCAAGGCTAGTGGTGAAGGGTTATAAGCAAAATATTGAACGTGATTATAATGAAACATTTACACCCATTGCAAGGTTGAAAATTATAAGGATAATCATAGCCATTGCTACCCAACATAAGTGGAAGGTGCATCAAATAGATGTGAAGTCAGAATTCTTGAATGGAGTGCTTGAAAAAGAGGTCTATGTGGGATAGCCACCTAGATATGAGATTATCAAGTATGAGAACAAAGTGTATAGACTGAAAAAGGCATTGTATGAGCTCAAGCAAGCACCAAGAGTATGGTGCAACCATATAGACTCATATTTGTTGAGAAACACTTTTAGCAAGAGTTCAAGTGAACCCAAATTATACATCAAATCATGAAAGGAAGGTATGTTTATTATTTTATTATATGTGTATGATCTAATATTCACCAGTAATGCAAATTAGTCCATTTAAGATTTTAAAATAGCTATGAAAAATGAGTTTGAAATGACATATTTGGGATTATTGAAGTACTTTCTCAAGATAGAAGTCAAAAAAATGGATGAATACATATTCATATGCCAATCTAAGTATGCAAAAGAGGTTTTGTAAAGGTTCAAGATGTTGGACAACAAGCTTGGATTCACTCCAACTAAGACAAGCCTTAAGTTATGCAAAGATGATTGTAGCAATAATAGATCCCACATGCTATAAGAGCCCAGTGGGAAGCTTAATGTACTTGACTATAATAAGGCCAGATATCATGTATGCAATTATCCTTATATCAAGATTCATGGAGACATCAAAAGAGACACATTACCAAGAGATCAAGAGGATATTGAGGTAGATAAATGGAACAAGGGATTATGGTGTTTTGTATGCAGAAGTAGATGAGTTTCATCTTGTTGGTCACATAGATAGTGATTGGGTAGGTAGCCTTGATGATCGAAAGAGCACTTTAGGTTATGTATTTCATCTTGGGTCAAGAGCCATATTTTGGGCTTTAAAGAAATAACTGATATTGTCACTTTCTATAGATGAAGTGGAATATATAGCAGCGAATGTAGTAGCATGTCAAGCTATATGGTTGAGAATGATACATTTTTATTTGCATAAGGAGAAACAAGAAACTTTTACAGTCTATTGTGATAATTTATCATCCATAGCATTTTCAAAGAACCTTATATTTCATGGTAGGAGAAAACACAATGTAATCAAGTATCACTTTATTCATGAGTTAGTTGAAAATCATGTCATAGAGCTTAGTTTTTCCAAGTTTAATTAGCAAATAGATAATATTTTTACTAAGCCAATACCTAAGGACACTTTCATGCACCTTAGAGGAAGGATAGGGGTCATAAATGTAGTAACATTAGGCCTACATAGTGTTATGGTAGATCTAGAGTCTTTTAGTAGAGCTACAAACTCAAATAATATAGTTATGGACTCTTAAAACACATTTATAGACTCAATCAATAAAACTATAGACTCCTATAGAAAACCTATAGAATCCATCAGTATAACTATGGACTCCTGCAACACATCTATGGACTCCATCAGTAGAACTATGGACTCCAATAAATCTCTAGACTTCATCAGTAGAACTATGGAATCTTATAGAAAATATATGAACTCAAATAGTCCATCTATGGAGTCCATTAGTCCATCTAAATACTCCATCAATCTAGCTACATACTCCATTAGTCTAGCTATGGATTGCTACAAAAAATATACAGACTCAATCAATCCATCTACAGAATACTATGAAAAATCTATAGACTCAAACAGTCCATCTATGAACTGCTATAGAAAATATATGGACTCAAATAGTCTAGCTATAGACTCTTATAGAAAAAATATGGACTCCATTAGTTTATCTATGAACTTCAGTAACAAACCTCTGGACATGCATAAAAAGGATGCAGCAGCATTTGCTAAGTTAAAAATAAGTTATAAGGAGGTTTTGGAGACTGAGAAGAGTCTAATTAACCATGGGAGGAAGGTCAAAAATAAAGAAGAGTTTTAAAATATTATTTTTCATTCCTACCTAACCCAACTGCTCTAAAAATTGAAATATGTAGGCAGCTATGAACCATGATAGCCTCTATCATTAAATGTAGTTTTATTTCAAATTTTATTTTTTGGAGCCCATTTTGTTTTGGGTGGGAATATCTATGGAGTAGGTGAGATAATAGTAAGTATAATACAAAGAGGAATGTGTAGCAATAAAAAAAAAAGTCAGCACACCAATAGTAATAAGAGACAAGGAGAGAAATGGATAAAATAATATTGATGCAATAGCATTCAAAGAGAGAGAGCATAGCAGTAGCCTACACAAATAGATAAAAAGAAGAAGAGAATAGAGGAGAAGAAGATCTTATTGACAGTAATCATAGATTGAAAGTGTCAATAGTGAAAAAATAAAAATATAGTTTTTTGATCATCTACAATAATAGAGTAATTAGCCAATACAAAAACATTGTAAAGGTTTCTTGTAAGAGTTGATGAATAGCTATAGTTGTAGGTATTTATTTGTAATATCTATTTTTAGAATCATTTAATATATGAAAGTGTGTGTGTTTTATTTTTATCTCTCTACCTTCCCCTATTTTTAGTCTTTCTTCTCTCCTACACAGCCAATAGTGTTGTAGGTTTTTCCAATAGAATTTTGAATCTACATGGAATGTGGAAAATAAAACACAGTAATTAAATGTATGATGCATCGTATGTGGAGGCATGATAATGTAACATGTTTTTGAGATACTCATCCCTATTCTCTTAGGCCCTTGCCACATGGAAAATGGAATAAAACAATGTCAAGTTTGAAGATGCATGGTTGCAAGATGTACATTATAGAACTGGTAACGTTGGCTATAGTTTTGGGAAAATTGAAAATTCGCCATGAAGTTCCACCAGAAGACCAAGTACTCAAAATAAATTTTGAAAATTGCAAATGATGTGGGTGAGTTTCATTGAAAGTGTGGGGCTTAGCAAATTTAAAAATGGTACGTAAATCCCCATGAGTTTTCTCAAGGGAAAAGCAAGTGTAAAATGCAAACATCAAAAAGACAAAGTGCAAATTATCTTGAGAGCTTTGAATCCTGAAATAAAAGGAAGAATGTGGTAGTGGTTGATAGGAATGGGAAGCATGAATGTAATTTATAATTAGATAAATTACAAATTATTTTTAAGACCCCAGATCCCGTGGACATGAGAAGGGATTAAATAAAGTTTAAATCTTAGAAAATGTGCCTTTTACAGGCTAAGGGAAAGTGAGTACTAGTGAAATGGATGGATGGCATATATTTAAGAGATCTATAAGATGTTAAATGATGTAGAGGGTCCTAAAACAATTGTAGAGACATCACAACTACATTTAATCTTTGGAAATTCCTCACCTATGTATGAGAGTCAACAAAATCTCCCTTTACCAACAATACCTTGGAAATCACCATGTTTCATGTGCAAATGATTTATTTTTATGCATCAAAGAGGAATCTTGCATTTGGTGATCCATCTTCATAGGTTCTGCTAAAACATGGATCAAATCCTACATTTATAACTATATTGAAAAGTATATCTTCAACACTTAAAAGGGGGAAGAAGAAATGGGTTTTAATCTTGACACAATAGTTGAAACTTCTATAACTGGGCATTTTTGAAATGTGATGGTGGTGCCCTTTTGTATGGGAAAATGTCTTTAGCTATTGGGGATGACTATTATACAGGATCACAAGAGAGTTGGTGCCATGTATTCATAGGTTCCTTATATTCTTTTTCTTGGTTTATGTCTACTCAAGAAACAAGTTTTGTAACCCTTGGGTAATGTGTACTTGCAAACCCACTCAAGACATGGATGCTCTATGGCCATCTGGATGTATTTTATCATTGTAATTTTCCATGTGGATGGTTGACAATGGAAGGCTTAAAAACATCAATAATGAATTCATTTATCTTTAGAAAATACCCATAGTGGATGGTTTTCAATCAGCTAAGATACACAAAGAAGAGTTTATTAGGGGTGCAAGGAGATTGAGGTTCTCAAGTTCCTTGGTTTTATGTGGAACCTTCTTTCATGGGTTGTAGAGATAGCTATAATAATGGTTATTTCCTTTGTCACTAGAGTCCACACTTTCTTTGGTAATGTTGTTCATTTAGTTGACTCCACTAATAATATTGGGCAGTCCCAGATTGTTCTTATGGTAATTGGAAACTTTTTGTATTTGTTCTATTGTAATTAGAATTTTAGTGGAGATAGTTGTGATGTATCCCACTCAACATAGGAAATATAGGGATGGGATGAATAATATTCTAGTTCTCTTGATTGGTGGTATTCCTATTACCATGCCTACAATGGTTTTTATGACAATGGCTATTAGCTCTCACAACCTCTCTTAGCAGGGCACAATTACAAAGAGAATGACTAGTTATTAAAACAAGTAATGGCTACGAGGAAAGAGCTTGGCCTCGGGTAAAATGAGCTTTAGGGTAATTTATTAGACTAGGTTTTAAGAAAGTCAACATTTGAAAAAATAATTAAATTTCAAAAGAGGACCCCAAAAGTCCCTAGGCAATCTTAGTGGGAAATGTAATTTGAAAAATGAAAGTCTCCAAAATGCAGTTACAAATTATGGTCAACTATCCCAATCCCACTAGTCAAAGCATGGAGAAAAGTCAACTCAAGAGGAGCTTTAAGGAGATATTGAGAAGAAATGCAATTTTACACTTATGAAAATTATCAACTATAGTTGGGTCTCCCAAATCCCTAATCAATACTGGTCAACATGGGGTCCCAGTACAAATGGGAACTTTCAAGGTTGTTTGCAATTTTGAAAATTACAGTTGGAGTTTCCATTCCCCTCAAGAAACCTTTCATGAAAATGGGAACTCCAAGTGCAATTAACAATTTTGTAATTTTGTAAATTTCAAATTGCAGTTGGATTTCCCATTTCCCTATAGGAAGCCTTTCAGGGAAATGGGAACTCCAAGTGCAATTTACAATTTTGTAGTTTTGCAAATTGAAAATTATAGCTGGAGTTCTCATTTCCCTAAATGAAGATTTTTAGGAAAACGTGAAATCCAACTACAATTTGTAATTTTGTAAATTTAAAAATTACAAATTACTGTTAGATTTCCCATTTCCCTAAGGGAACTTTATATGGGAACTATAACTGTGAATTACAATTTTGCAGTTTGCAATTCTATGATTTATAAATTGCAATTCTATAATTTGTAATTCTACAATTTACAAATTATAATTAATTAATTTTTAATTATATAATTTTAAAATTACAAAAATATTGTTGAGCTCCAGATTTCTCCAATGCAAAGAAACTACAAAATTGCAAATGGGACCTGTATTTCCCCAAAACAAAGAAAAATTGTAAATTTGTAAAAGTGACCAGAATTTTCCCAAAAGGTCAAAAACTAAAAAGTAATGGATTTATGCATTAAAAAATGTGGAGTTAACCCTAAAAATTAAATATTGAAAAAAGCAAATGTGAAAATTATAAAGTGTGAAAAGGCAAGTTGGAACCAAAAAGAAAAAAGGTAAAATAATCTAAGTTTTGCATTTTCATTTGCTTTGCTTATTCAAACACTCCATGGGAGAAATATTGTAGATCTAAAAATTTAAGGTGGGCCATTCAAAAAGAGATTTTTCAAATGGCCATGAATTTGGGGTGTTTAAAATCCATCATTGCAAGAGTGGGGTCATTTTTTGGTGTGTATATGAGGAAGAGCAGTTGTCCAGAAGTTTTTAGCTATGTTAATGAGTAGTCAAAGACATCTCCAAGTAGTTACAAAAGAGGAAAAAAGAGTTTGTTTAGTATCCAAGGTAGATTTTCTCCTTAAAAATCATGTAAAATGTATCTCCAGCCAAGAAATTAAAGGGGTTCTTGAAAACATTAATCATTACTTGTAGAGGCAGTTAGAATAATTATTTTTCTTGCAAATGGATGAAGATTCCACGCATGGTAAGGAATATTTTCTAGTTGGGAGCATCTTGGTAGAACTTGGAGGGTTGTTTTAAAAAAATTCAATATTGTAAATTACAACCCACATTCATAGATATGAAAAAGGTAAAAAATGTATAAATAGAGGTTTTATCCTATATTCTAATTTTTTTTTGTTGGTCTTTGTTGTTCCTAAGTATAGGCTCTTCCAAATTTTGAGATCATGGTTGTGTGTGCATTTTATCTCTCTTGATAAGGTGGTTAGAGTTGTATGGCCATTAGTAAGCTCTAAGAGCATGTTTATATGCCTCCGCTATCCAACATGGAGCAAATCCACCATGCTTGTTCCCATGGCAGCATTTTGAAACATTGATGTATGTAAAATCTCTTTTTAAGATAATAGAAAATGCTTGTGGTTCTTACTATTTCCTATTGATGAAGTGAAATAATATGTTTTTTAAATATTATTGACTGGATATTTGGTTCAATGTTCATTATTGGTTATCATTTTGAGCATAGATATATAGTGTAAACCCTTTCTACAATTTAGTTTGAAAATATGTTGTTGAATGACTTTTTAGGGCACCCTAGGTTTATGAATTATGTAGTAAAAATTATACGAGGTTATAGTTTTAGTGTATGCTCTAGTCTTTCAAGGATCATTTGGGTATTTGTATTCCATTGGCACCAATAAATGAAAATCACTCTTGGTAGTTCTCATTAACTTGCATTTGAGTTTTTCTACATCTTTGTTAAGGAATAATGTCATGAATATTGAAATAATCCTTACTATTTGAAAAGCACCAGCACACCACCACTTTTTTACAACTATCTAACTATCCTACCCTATTCTACCTTGTAAATAATACATATTTTTTATATGTTAAATGTTATTTGCCTTACATATGTATAAATATTACATACTTAGAATGTGTCTATATTTTATGCTTTTAAATATTAGTATTGTAGTCTTCCATTTAGCCCTTTATTTTTGAAAAAATCTTTAGAATTAATTTTACAAGCACATTCCCATTTATCTTTAGTAGCTTGTATGTGACCTAGTGCATTTATTCATTATATGTGACAACCCTTCTCAAGTGGAGTGAACACATTTGGTTATGCATTGGTCATATTTGTGTCTCTTTGTGTTAAAAAAGGCTGAATTATAGAATCACTCCATGTGAGCAATCTACCCCTTAGGTCCTCTCACCTTGGTTCAAGTAGAGGCAAAATTAGAATGGAGCTGACCATACCCTATGTTGGTGCCTCTCAGTCATTTTTTGTGTTCAGTCCATTCTTGATGCCAAACCCTTCCTTGGCTATAACAACATATTAGCAAATTTTTTATTTTTGTTTGTCATTTTTTTCAAGTGTGCAAGGCCAAATGAAAGAGGTGTATAATTGGGAACTAACACTAGCCTTGAGAAAGTAGCATGTGCCTCATTTAATTACATTCCTCACATTCTCAATATCTCTTGTAGCCTTCAACACTCTTTCATATTAAATTTCACCCCATGAAAACAAATTTACAGTAAAGGCCATGGGAAATTGGTATTTAACATTATTGCTAACATCATAAAAATGACCCACTAAATCAACCTATAAACAACATGGCATTATAAACTCTTCATACATCTACCATGAAATTCAATTTTCATAGTAAAAGTAAATGTTACCTTTTACACAGATCCATCAGTTAATGCATAATTTCATTGACACTTTATTATTTGATTGAGAGGGAGTTTACTCAAGCATTGAGCTTCAAAGAACATAATAGACTTGGATAAAGCATGTTTGTAATCAAACTCACCATTCACTCTGGACCATTTCCAATTGAAAAAGACCAGGGTAAGCAATAAGAACACCGTAAATGTCATCTTCTTGGCAACCAATTTACTTTTTGATATTGTGTTCTGTTATGATAGATTATTCTCATTCATTATATATACAATATTTAAGGGTTACGGTATTTTTAATACACCTCTTATAATATATCTTCATTAATAATTATTTAAACATTATTGCCTTAAATATTATAATTATTATATTGCAATACTCTTATTTAATTTAGGAGAAGCATGATATAGCATAATATAAATGATAAGAG
The DNA here is from genome assembly GCA_037957365.1 of Torreya grandis. Classification (NCBI taxonomy): domain Eukaryota; kingdom Viridiplantae; phylum Streptophyta; class Pinopsida; order Cupressales; family Taxaceae; genus Torreya; species Torreya grandis. The sequence goes on along the minus strand of JARHVA010000345.1, from coordinate 4,257,248 downwards.
TGAATTAAATGTGAGTAAAACTAGTAGACTGCATATATATAAGTATAAGAGAAACACAACATAGCAGATCAAGTGCATGGTATGCATTCATACACTAGTGTAAAGACAAATGGTGCACAGAAGACTCCAAACACTTTAATTGATCTATGAGATGATGAGAGTTAACAATAGATAATAGCTCAAAAAACCCTAATGCATGGGTTGGTGGTGGTTTATGCTTTAAATAACATGAAATTGAAATGGATCTCCATGGAAGAAGTAACAGTGAAACAACATTCAAACATGTCAATTAGATGTATGGATCTATATTTTTGGATAGAAGGATCAAAGTAGCACAATGTATTTAGACATGAATACGTTGATAAATGGTGAATAAGATGAAGGAATGAATAGAGAGATAGGAGTGTCTCCACTAACGATCTATCAAAAAATTCTCATTTCACATCCAAATTTTGCTAAGAAAAATGCCAAAGTAGCTCCCCTAGCATTGTAGATCTACATCTCAATCTTGTTATAGCAGAAGGGTAAGTAGGCTATACAAAGTTCTAAAAACATGCTTTTTGAAAATGATATTTGAGAGTGAACTGGGGCCTAAAATGAAAGAGGAACATATGAGTGTAGATGTATTGTATTATTTATTCTCTCTAAGGTGACGATTGATATCATAGATGAAGCACAAGGAATTAATTTTCACTGAAATACAAATTAAATTAAATAAAAAATAAAAAATATTTAACTAGTTGATCTTTCAAATTTGATTCTTAGAAATAGGTCTAATAAGGTTTCACATGGTCAACTTACCTTCTATTGTGTGCTTTATTATTATCATTGCATATCACTTTTACAAGACTTTCTAGTGTTCCTGTGTATTTATTATGCTCGGAGCTTCATCCTCTAGGTGAGTCAGCACTATATAATGGCTTCACCACTCTAAAATATAATCATTGTTATAAGAGATGAGAGAAATGACATCTAAGTGAATTTATAAGTTTTTTTTGAAGGTCTTTGATGAGGTACTCCCTCTGCCCTTCCTTCTTAGTAAGAGGTATGTATTGTTGGTTATGATATTAAATAAGCATGAAAATGGTATGAATTTTTTTTCCTTATTGCTTACTTTATTTGTTGAGTCCCTTTAGAAGAGTCTCTCCAAAATTGGTTTTGTCAACACTAAAAGCTAGTATGTGTCCATTTGGTTGGCATTAGAAACCTTACCAAAGGGTTTTTCTTGCTTATGTTTAAAGAGTTGTTTGAATCCCAAACCCTCCTTGCTAAATTATGTTATTGGTTTCTTCAAATTGCACTAATGATTTTTTATAACTAGACTTGTGATTTCAAGGTCACAAATCAAGCCTTCCTTCAAGTCCCCATATGCATGGAGCTTATTATCTTTCTAGTGAACCTATGGGCCTTTATGGATCAAATTATGATGCACATTGGATACATTTTTTGCCATGAGCAGCCTAAGTAGTTATCTTGCCACCCCAATAAGTGAATTTGAATTCAGGTGTACTTTTCCAAAGACTAAAAGGAATTTATTGATATATAGGTAGGTGACACCTAATAATCATAGAAATTTATGTCTATCAACTTACCTAACACTTGGTTTCATGATCAGGCATTTTACCATCCTATCAAATATTGCCCCATTATGGGACATTTGAACCCTTCTTTGGCCCTTTTGCAACCTTTAAAGCCCAAGGTGGTAGACATCAGGGACAACTAGATCATAGTCCAATCCAAAAATCCTTAAGCAGGGCCAAAACCCTTCTCCCCTACTACCTCCTCTCTATGCATCAAGCCTTATCACAAGATATCTAATCTACATCCCCCAATTGTTCCAATCATTTAAACCAAATAGAGAAAAGTTTGAAACAATTTTCAACTTTTTTTGGTTCCTACTATTGGGATATCCTCAATCAGTGTCTCATTCTTGAGGTGGTTGCATATCCCACCCCATGATGGTGATGACTCTCCCCAAGATGACCATGGGGTTAAATGTTGTTTTGTTATGTCAAGAGGTCTTTCTAACCCAAACTAGCATAATAGTTTTGTTATGCTAGTAGATTTATAAGATGGACAGGGGGAATTCCACATGTATAATATCTCCAAATTAATTGTTTATCATGGAATGTTTGAGGTCTTATAGAGTCCTTTATAAAATACTATGTGCATGTCACCTATCAAAAAATAGGCTCTCTACATTTTGTTTTTCTGTAAGAGGTAAAAGTTGTAGGTTTCTTTTGTAAACTTCTCTACATTATATTTGGCATGATGTCAACTAGTTTTCCACTTTGCATGAAGATGGACATGTCGAATCCATCATATTAGTGTTGAATAAGTTTTAAAACTTAATTATTTCCATGTGGGAGGGCCCACCAAACTAGGTTGTATGGATACTTTTAGACGTTGATGGCCATTCTTTTGGCATTCTCAACATTTATGCCCCTAATGATGGTCCTAACAAATCTCATCTTTCACATTATTTCACTAGAAATCTCCCCCTACCACCTAGTTTTTTTATATGTATTTTAATATGGTTTAAAGTTACAAGGATAAATCTGGTGCCTTGACTATGTGGTGGTGCAGTTGTAACATCCTCTATTGGGATATACTTAGAATAATGTGATTTATTTTTTTAAAAAATAATCAAAGTACCCTTTCATTAGATTTCACCATGAGAATATAGTTATTGATATAAATAAAACACTCTAACTATCTTAATTATTAAATAAACATGTTAATCTATCAATGATCACTATCATCATATGAAACAAATCATAACTAAATATATAAAGTAATTACAGGTTTTTAGCCACATCTGATACAAACATGCAGCCACTATTGTCAAAGTATAATAAGTAAATAATTACATCTCCTTAGGTATAATTTTTTAATAATAATAAATACAACACAAAATACAAGATGAAAGATACAAGGCTCAATGGAGCAAGGGCTCTCAAACTCTAGTATCTATGGTAATCTGAAGTGTAGTCTCCAAATAAGTACTATTGTTAGAAGGGAGAGAATCATCCAAGCATCTTTTCAAACCAACCATGAACCATCGATCCCCCACACAATCCCCCATTGAGGAATGGCTCTCCATTCAAATATGAGTAGATAGTAACAATGCATAAATCCAGAGAGACAAGATAGTATATGTGTCCTGTATGATTTCTAAGAACATGAAGTGTACCATAAAGAAATACATTCTTAAATGATATTACACAAACATGTAAATCATGCATATGAAATGACAATGCCTAACTATCATTATTTTGACCAAAATTTTCAATAGTTATTGATCTCTATGATTAGTTAAACTCATACATAGCACTTGATTGGATTACCTTCATCTAGCATTAGTGATGCTAGTAAGCTAGTGAAATTTGTCTCACTACATAGGTAGTACCAACAATATGTGATTTGGTTGATATAATTATAACCAACAGGTTCATAAATATTACTTCCTATTAATAAGTATAAAACATGATAAACATGTAGAAATAATCAAATTACATACATTTAGTTCATCAAATGTATGAATGAATCTCTACTATATTATTTGTCACATAAATAATAAGTATAACAAGTACAGTTCATACCAACCAGTTAAGATATATATTTAGACTTCATATTCCAATTTCTATAAGTAGATTCAAATATAGTACATTCTATGATAATCACTAATGTCATAGTCCATCATTTCCATGTACACACTACTGAATTTTAACATCTAGTCATATTACAAAAAATCATAATGTTCACAATAACATAATCTTTCATTTAAGCAACTTGTTATAGTTTTGGGAGATTGTATGCATAGTGTCCAATCCTTAAGGAATCTATGACTTAGTTTTTAACAAACAATATACTATAAATGTAAGCACACATCCAAATGTAATAATATAAGCTATATATGTATATGCATTTGTACATATTAATATACTCATAGTATGCACTACATGCAAGTTTTCAATAATATATAAATATTGTATGTAAATGCCCATAGTCATTTATAATTCTAATCAAAGACTTTATAAGATTTTAAACTCCTGATATGATATCTTTTCTTGATTTTATCTATGAATAACTATATCACAAAAATATATAGATCACCAAATATCTTTGTTCGATAAATAATATCATGGTATGTCTACAAGTCAATATTACATGATCAATATCCACAAATCTGATATACCTAATAAAGAATATATATGATATCACTATCTTTGAAAGAATATATATATCACTATAATTATAAAGAATATATATATATATATAATATAAGCTTAACTCAATTTGTTTCATTTGCACCATTATTTCAAACAAGATTATATTATAGAAATACAAGAAGAGGCTAAATAGTTTGCTATATAAAATTTGCACAATCATATGAATTGAATAACAATTAACATCAGTTTCATTCATATATAGGTATTACTATATATATAATGTATTATATGTGTGTGTGTGTATATGTGTGTGTGTGTGTATGTGTATATATATATGTGTGTGTATATGTGTGTGTAAACTCATCAATATATACCAAATACAATATCCATAGAGTATAGAAAGTATAAAAAGTATATACATGATGTTATTCGAACTACATTATATATAACATGTTCATTGTTAAATTATTAAAATGTTACAATCCATAGAGAGTGTAAGATGTGACCAGCACCATATGGTTATATTTTAAAATAAAATATATACTTAGAGATACATTGAAGTGCTACATAGAAAGTATATATACAGATAACATCATATATAATATAATATTTCTACACATAGTTTGATGTTAAATGGGGAGCTAGTTGGTAAACATTATATATATATATATATATATATATATATATATATATATATATATATATATATATATATATATATATATATATATATATATATATATATATCGATTCAAGAACACTTAATTCACTATTATAAAAGAAACCAAAACTCACATTTTTTATTTAGATCCTCTAAAAATGATGTGCCTTATGTTCTTTTGTAAGACATCTTTGTGAAAGTGAGACAATGTTCAAAGGGTAATAAGATTGATGAAAGATAGAAGAATAAAACCTATTTGTTGATGGTGCATGTGTGTGTGTGTGTGTGTGTGTGTGTGTGTGTGTGTGTGTGTGTGTGTGTGTGTGTGTGTGTGTGTGTGTGTGTGTGTGTGTGAGTGTGTGTGTGTGTGTACATGTATATGTATACATATACATATACATATATCAAGGTGTGTTTAACTATTTTGATTATACTATATTATTTTATATTTTACATCATTGTACATACTCCTATAGTTCGTTTTATATATAATGAACTACAAGAGTATGTATAGTGATGTAAAATATAAAATAATATACTCTAATCAAAATAGTTAAACACACACTGTGTGTGTGTTTAACTATTTTGATTAGAGTATATTATTTTATATTTTACATCACTATACATACTCTTGTAGTTCATTATACATTTTTCATTGATTCGCTATACAATATATATAGTTCACTACATAAAATCATACCACAAAGTCCATGAATCCACTGCCCTCAGTCCACTCATAAATATAATCACTATTCAAATATTATTTGTATACACAATCTATACATTTGTATAATAACTAAGTTCGTAAAAACAAGAATACAATCAACTCATATACTTATATATATATATGTATATATATATATATATATGTATGTGTGTATATATGTATATATATATATATGTATATGTTCATACACACATGTATGTATGTATGTATGTATATATATGTACATATATATATATATATATATGTATATGTATACATATATATATGTATATATATATATATATGTACATATACATATATGTGTGTGTGTGTGTACATATACATATATATATATATATATACATATATATATATGTACATGTACATGTATATGTATATATATATATATGTGTGTGTGTGTGTGTGTGTGTGTGTACATGTACATGTACATGTATATGTTCATACACTTATATATATCTATATATATCTATATATATATATATATATATATATATATATATGTATGTATGTATGTATGTATGTATATAGATATATATATATATATATGTACATGTACATGTACATGTTGTTAGGTTGTGGAGCTAAAAGCTTCACCAGGATGCGAACAGGAGGAGTTGTTGAAGTGTCACAGTAACCAGCGTCGGTCAGGACAATCGACGTCGGTCAGGGGTGGACAGGAAGCTGCCGACATCATTCAGGGATCAGTCAGCGTTGATCACCTCTAGACAGACAGAGACCGACGTCGATTGCCTATGTGGTTTTAGAACTACGAGTTGATGAACTGTTAGTTTAACAAACCAGTTGTTTGCATGTAAAAGACTATTTTTGGTCTTGAGTTGCATGTCTAATTATTGTAATTAGGGTCTAATTATTGTATGCATGAGATCTATATAATAGACTCATGGGCTGTATTGTAAAGTGTGCTAGATAGCCATTGTGCTTATAGAGAGAGCAAGAGTAGCTCCTCCTAGTTCCAAAGGGGTGCTAAGTGTGTATGATCAGGGAGAGTTACAGGTTGTGCAAGTTCTGGTAGAAGATCCATCGGGGTACTGGTTGAAGAATCATAAGGACTTGGTGAGGCAAGGACAAGGGTTCTTCAGGGTGTAGAGATATCTACATGGTAAGTAAGGTCTGTTGATTTGTAGGTTGTTGCAAGAGAAGGGAGATCTACTTGGATTACGGTTGTGTACTTGGTGTACTGGCAGCGTTGTTACCGACTGGTGGAGGTGAACAACAACTCTGTGTTTGAGTTGATTGTTGTGACCGTAATTGAGAGAGTGAACTATTGAAGGAGAATTATTGGTGAGCCCTAGAAGTGTGGGAGCTCTAGAGGTGTGGGAAGAAGAAGTGTGGCATCTTCTTTATTGTATTTTCTTCTAAATGAGTATTAATACAATTGGGTATTGTCTCTCATATTTCATGTTGTTTATGAATTTTCTAGTTACTTATTCATTCTAGTTAAATTTCATGTTTAGTTTCTAATACAAAGGTAATCAAGTGTGCCCTTAGTGGGCAGTAGATCCTGACAATTGGTATTAGAGCGAGGTTGCAAGTTTATCAGAGCGTGGTTAGATTCACTAACAGAGGGTTTCAGATCTGGTTAGTGTTTGTTGATTATAGGTCACTCTTAAGGGTTTTAGATTGAGTGGGAGTATAGCAATGGTAGAATAAAGTAAGCTACAAATGGAGAAACTGAAAAACACAAATGGTCAATTACTATTTGATGGAAAGAAAGAGCAGGTAATGAAAGATTTCTAGTTGGTAGAAGATCAGCATGAAGGAAGTGAAGAAGCAGATGTTGCAGGTGTTGTTACATAAGATGCTCTAGATAAAGTAGAATCTTGGTCTATAGATTTTGTTGCCTCTTTCCATGCAGCCCAAAATAGAGCATCTTTTCATAAGTATGTCTAGGGAGACTTTGGAAAGATTTATTTAGGGGTTGGTGAGCCTTGTCACATGGTTGGCAAAGGGGAAGTGCAGCTGAAATTGCAGACAAGTAACACATGGGTGTTGAATGAGGTCATGCAGGTACCAGTCTTGGAGATGAGTCTAATTTCTTTAGGAAATTTGGGTGATAAGAGATGCACAGTAACTCTCATAGTGGATGCACTTGAATTAGATGGTGGTAAGAAAGTAGGTATCCTTTATCTATTTACTTATATTACTGATTCACCTTCTATTGTAGAGATGTGGCTTTGTAGGCTTGATCACATATGTAAGAAGGGAATGCATGTTCTTAAGTGAAAGATAGATATCTTTGAAAAACTTAAGAACTGGAAAGCCTTGGTGTTCATAGAGGAGATGACGGATAGAGATCAGCTGAGGGGACTAAATTATTTTGAGCAAGGCTGTGTTAATTTGGACAGGGTTTTGATCCAAGTTGAGCTCGTGGGTAAAAAGTCATCACTCATAAGAAAACACAGTTACCAGCATCGATAATGGGAAACTAACATCGAACAGATAGGTATTGACATTGGTCATGTGCAGATTAGTAGAGTTGATGGTGTCAGGTAGGTGGAGACTGACGTCAGTCAGGGGAACTAATGTCGGCAGTCAAAGTCAGTCGCAGGGAATCAACGTCGGTTGGGTGTAGACTGGGAGATGGTTGAGATTGATCACTGAAATAGATGTTGGGCAAATAGTAAACTATCAATGGGTCTCAAATGCCCATGTGGAGGACTGAAAGGGTAAGTAAGCCTCATATTCATTATTCACCTTCTTTATACTACTTGCTGCTCATCGATGGTCAAGAACCAGGAAGATGTGAAGAGGCAATGCAGGTAGAATCTAGGAAATAGTGGGAGCATGGCATGAATTCTTCAGAAGAGAACCAAGTGAGAGATTTGGTATAGTTTCCAGCTGGGATGAAAGCACTGAAAGATGAATGGATTCCTAGGTTAAAGAAGAGAGTGGATGGATACGTGAGACGGAAGGCCAGGGTATATGGTCTTGAGCAAGTTGCAAGACAGTGGTACAGGTTTGACAAGTGTATGATAAAGCATGGCTTTAGTCAAGGTCAATGTTCCCATTGTGTTTTCTTTATCTGGGTTGGATGATGATTGCAACATTATCCTGTTACTGTTGTGTGGTTGCTTATTGCAGGGTTACACATGCAGGGAGTTTCTAAGCTAAAGGTAAAGTTAGTTCAGAGGTATGTCATGAAGAATTTGGAAGCAGTGACATTCTTTGGCATGAGAGACGTGGAAGATCACAAGTTGATTTTGTCTCCAATGGGAGCTAATGTGAAGAAGGTGTTGGCAAGGTTCAATACGTAGGATGCAGAACTGGTAAGCACACCAAGGGCTGGACAGTGCAAGCTGAGCTTAGAATAGTGTTCAAAATCACATGAGGTCTGGTGTAGACCTAAGTTTTCCCAAGTAGTGGGAGTTGTTAGAGATTTTGCAGCTAATTCAAGGAAGGTGGATTCTCAAGTATCTGAGAGGGACTAGCAGCAGGTTAACATGTTATACAGGGTTAAGGTCTTCACTACATGGAGTTGTAGGTTCGGATGTGGTAGGTTACTTGGATGACAAGAGGTGCACCATAGGTTTTGTGGTGGTTGGGCTTCAAGATTGAACTTGAAGAGGGATACAAGCCAAGAAATGAATTAGATGAAGGTATAGGTATAGGTACAGGTGCAACTATTTATCTCCAAGTGGGAGATTGTTAGGTTGTGGAGCTAAAAGCTTCACCAAGATGCGAACAGGAGGAGTTGTTGAAGTGTCACAGTAACCGGCATCAGTCAGGACAACCGATGTCGGTCAGGAGTGGACCAGAAGCTACCGACATCGATCAGGGATCAGCCGACGTCGGTCACCTCTAGACAGATAGAGACTGATGTCAGTCGCTTGTGTGGTTCTAGAACTGTGAGTTGATAAACTGTTAGTTTAATGAACCGATTGTTTGCATGTAAAAGACTATTTTTGGTCTTGATTTGCGTGTCTAATTATTGTAATTAGGGTCTAATTATTGTATGCATGAGATCTATATAATAAACTCATGGTTTATATTGTAAAGTGTGCTAGATAGCCATAGTGCTTGTATATGTTCATACACTTATATATATATATATGTACATATATATATATATATATATATTCATATACTATATATATACATACATGTACATGTACATGTATATGTATATGTATATGTTCATACACTTATATATATATATATATATGTATATATATATATATATATGTATATATATATATGTATGTATATATATATATATGTATGTATGTATGTATATAGATATATATATGTACATGTATATGTATATGTATATGTATATGTATATGTTCATACACTTATATTTATATATATATATACATACATACATATATATATAATATATATATAAGTGTATGAACATATACATATATATATATATATATGTACATGTACATGTATATGTATATGTATATGTATATGTATGTGTTCATACACTTATATATATATATATATACATTTATATGTATATGTATATGTATATGTATACATATACATATATCAGGGTGTGTTTAACTATTTTGATTATACTATATTATTTTATATTTTACATCATTGTACATACTCCTATAGTTCATTATATATATCAGTGTGTGTTTAATTATTTTTATTATAGTATATTATTTTATATTTTACATCACTATACATACTCTTGTAGTTTGTTATACATTTTTCATTTATTCGTTATACAATATATATAGTTCACTACATAAAATCATACCACAAAGTCCACGAATCCACTACCCCCAGTCCACTCATAAATATAATCACTATTCAAATATTATTTGTATACACAATCTATATATTTGTATAATAACTGAATTTGTAAAAACAAGAATACAATCAACTCATACACTTATAAAAGTACACAGACCATTCATATGTCTACACACAGAATTTTTTACTTTTCATAAAATGAAAACAATAGAGCATACCTCAAAAAAAAATCCACTTGGAATCTTTTGGTTCAAAGAAATATTTTTCATTCACTCAACTCTTCATTCTCCTTTACACTCCACTATCCTCTCTCCTTTTCTCCATTTCATACTCTACTTTTTTTGTTCTCCTCTTCTTATTTTATGTCACACCCCTTCCTTCTTTTTCTTTTTCTCATTTTATGACTTTTTTTTTTGTGTTTCTCTATTTTTATGAAATCTTTGAAGTCAACAAGCTTTCTTTCCTTAAAATCTTTCTTTTAATCTCACCATATCCTTTTATGTCTTTTTATTTATTCATTTTTATTTCTTTTATACACACACACACACTTAGTATGATGTTTTTCCTAGTTATATGTTTTCCCTAATCATTGTTTTATTCATTTTATTTCTTAGTTATAAAAATCCAATAAAATTTCTAATACATTACAATCATTTGATTTGTTATTAACTTAGTATAGGTAAATGATCATCATGAATTATCAATAATACTATTAATATGATTCGATAATATTTTTTTAATCTAAAATGGTAAATCAAAAAATGTTATATCAAAATACAATGACATAACCACATAGTAGCATTCAACACTAAATCTACATTTAATATCCTTAATGTAATTACCCAAAATTAATTCCACATAGGTATAAATTTGAACTTAACACACAACTAACATTCATAAAGAATTATCTAAATGCAAACAATATAAAAAATGCACTAACATTAACAATTCAACTATGCATATATTAAGAATTATTAACATGGTGTGTGCAAGGGTTCTAGGTATTCCTCTGTCATCCCCCAAACACCTCCATCTACATTACCCTCTATGATGATGCTCTTCCTTTGACATTCTTTGAGGGATGAATCTCTTCTATGTTAAACTCATGAAAAGAAGGTAGTTAGTTCAATCATCATGACATATATCATAAAATGTTGTTGTAATAACAAATCAATATGATCATAATGTATACAATATATCTAACTCATAGCAATGTGACCATTAAATAAAAATAATATTCAATTTTCCCATGAAAATAAATAACCTAAAGCTTATTTATTAATAATCAAATCAAATTACTAACCATAAAAATCCATAGATATTCAAGTAAATTTACTTAGTGAGAAATTAGGATGTAATAGCAGTAGAGAATGTGAAGCATGGTATTATTTTAATAATAAATGGGTTCTTGTTGACCCTCTCCTTTGAGGACACTCGATTAATCACACATCTTATTTTATGTGGTATAACTATCATGTTGGGGATTACTGTGTGCTAAAAAAATTGGATTGTTATATGTTGTCTATGGAGCAAAATATATTCTTTTTCTCCAAAATTAATGGCCAACCTATCACTATCCATTCTAACTTGGTTCTCTCTAATCATTCTCTTATATCATATAAATTGGAATGGGTCATGGGAACATACAAGGTGCCATGTAATCAATTCATCTTCAATACTTCTATTCTAAGTCATACTAACACCATTCATCTGATTGGCAGACTATGGAACTTGACCCATCACCCAACTTATGCTACCAGCTAGATTTAGTGGTGGAATAAGGCCATTTTTTTAAACCACCACTATCTTCTAAAACAATGGGAAATTATTCATGCATGTCATGTGATATAGTGAAGATGTTAGGCTCAAATAATTTTTAAGGGTCTCATCCCTCATTGAGATCAATCTTTTTGACACTAATTTTCGTAATCTCGTTGCCTCAATAAAATACCACATTAAGGTGGAAGAAAATCATGCTACCAAAGGGGTGAAATTACTCACCAAATTATACTGGCTCAAAGTTAGTGATAGGGATTCTAAGGAATTCTTCAAGTCCTTCAAAGCCAAACATGGGTGTGATCAGATCAAGACCATCAAGATACCCCAAGACAAGCTCAATTACCTTACTAAATTCTCTTCAACCTTCATGGATCACTACAAATTAGTGATCCAAGCCTAGGAGATTATGAATAAAAGAGCTCAAGATTTTTAGGTAAATTATTTGGCTTTTAAATTTTTATTGAAGCCCTTTTTTATAAGATCCTCCTCTTTACAGACTTGGAATGACTAATCATGAGAGAGATAGTGATACACACTAATGAGCTATAGGCTAAGGCTAAATAAAGCTAACTAACTAAAGATAAAATACTGACTAAGACACTTAAGCTTGACAATAAACAAGTATGTGATCTTAAGTCTCAATCGTGTATATTCTTAGTTTGTGGAAAAGGAAGAAAGAAAAAGGAGATCCAAAGGTGTATCAGTAAAAGGAAATAGTTATGAAAAATATTATTTACTAACTGATCACATGGTAAAAGGAGACAATAAATAAAGGGAACAAGGTATGTACAACCAAGTTACCATGATGATTATATATGAAAATTAGGGATAAGAATAAAAAACAATCATGAAGATACAAGGCAAAAATAAGAAAAATATGGTGATTTTACAAGTGATGTTGGCTCTTATCCACAGTATTGAAAATAAAATCATAAAAGAGAGACCCATGAGAGATGCCAAAATAGCAATGGAAAGCAGAATGAAATAAGAAAAATAAATGGTAATTTTTTCAAGATTGTCAGGTCCTATCCATGATCTTACAAAGCAACTCACAAAATAAAAATCCAAGGGATGCAAAAATATGTAAAAAGAAATATAAATCAGTTATAAGGAAGGACAATCATATGCAAAAAGTAACTAAAAAAATAAGAAATTAATATAGTACAATAAGGAAGATCACTATATAAGATAAGAAAGAATTTGACACGGTGTATAATCAAATATATGAAAATAAAATTGGAGCACATGTCCATTCCAAAATGTGAAATAACCATGCATATGCTCATAAGTATTGGTAAATCTATCCACACACATTATCCAAGACATTGGATAAATCTTTTTGAAGATGAATATAAACTATTATTAATGTCTCATCAATCTTTGTTGAATACTAGGCAAATACTCCTTTTCTAATCTCCTCAAATGAAAAAGTAGGAATACTCATTGGATCATGTTGAGGGAAATGAGGTAAAATATGGTCATGATAATTCATGGGAATATGATATATGGGAGATGCAAGAATTACCAGTGGATAAGGATCCATGGGTGAAAGAGGGTCCACAAGTGGAGAAGGAACCATAAGTGGAGGCGCAAAAGGTGGTGAAGGGACCATACGAGGTATAGTTATGGGACAATAATGAGGAGCCTTTTTGTGAGAATGGCCTATGGGAGGAATGGTATAAATTCCAAGAATAGATATAAGATTGTCCTTAAGATTTTGTTGAAGGATAATGGCAATGATCAGTTTAATGTGTGATGTATTGGTGCCATAGACAATACCTCTCACCATACTTAGGTATATATTCAGGAAGGATCTTTGAAAGAGGTAAAGTAGTGTCTATTTATGGGGAATAAGTACATAATGTATCAATATATTATCACAACTTACAATTATGGGTATAAGAGTGATTATCTATCCCATAGAAGCAACAAATATGCTTATGAGTAATTTTAGGAGAAACACTCATGAGAGAAAGTGTAACAAGTGTGGAAGAAGAAAGAGATGAATCATCGACCTATTTGGTGGGTAGAGGATCCATATTAGGCAAAAGAAGCAAGCCATCACCAAGAGAAGGTGGTGATGGAGGAGGAATGGAACTAGGCTTAATAGGAGTACTAGTGGAAGAAGTAAGAGTAGGCTCGACAATAGTGGAAGTAGTAATAATAACTGGTTCTAACATATGTTCCATTATGGAAGGGGTGGGATCAATATAAGGTCAAAGGAGGACAACACTAATCTCAAGATTAAAATAAGGATGGGAATCAGGGAACCTAGCAAAGTGGTAAGGTCCAATCATAGCACAATCCATGAGCATAGTTCGATGGGGTTCCTCAAAAATTGGAAGTGTTAGTGCTATCTCTATGTTGTGATAAAGATGAAAAATTCAAGAATCAAGAACTATAAATGTTGAAACATGATAAGATGCATGAAAAGACTTAAGTAAAGAATAATGATAATGTAGAATCTTGGCATCATAGGCTTAGACAAGATTGCCTAATAAAGGATCATCTAAACAATAGCCATCATCATAATCCAGCATATGAAGATCAATGACATAAGTTGGAATAACTTTTTCATTGGAAGAAGCATGGTGAATATAATGTTGAGTCTTGGATAAGACTACAGAAATGTCATCACAAGGAGGTTTACGATAATGAAGATGCAAGGAAACATGAAGCTGCAAGATGAGATGAGGTACAAGATTAAAAGTTTTGATTTTTAATTTAATCTAGTCAATATCATCATCATCAAATTGTAAAAGGTTGGGAGGAATGTTACCAATTAGCTCAGGATGCCCATTGTAACCTCTAGTTGAGTTGATAGGAAAATTTAAACATTATGACTCACATAATGGAACACTTGTCAAAGGCTCAAGATTAGAAATATTGAAAACACCATGATCTTGTAGTTGTTCAAAATTCTATGGGTTACTATCTCCTTAAATCATGTAAATGGATCCATTATGAGGGATTTTAACACATTGGTAGGTAGAAGAAATTATATCTCGCATATGATGATTTCATGACCTACCAATCAAGATGTTATTAGAAAGGGGAAAGTTAAAGATCATCACCTTTACATGAACAGTGATAGGTGGGATAATAATGGGAAGCCACAGACACCCAAGAAGAGGTATTTGCCTTCTATCATATCCTTGGAAACTAATACATGTAGACTTAAAATTGTAATATGAATATCCAAGGGTCTTAATGAAATCAAGAAAAGCAACACAAGTGCCAGAACCCTCATTAATCAATTCTTGTTTAACTTGGATATCACCTATTTGGATGCTAATAAATAAAGGAGGATCATCTGCATGAAGTAGAATCTTATCAGGGATCATAGATGTGATGGGAAATTTCAAAGAAAGAAAAGTGTTGATAGTTTCATCAACATTGATGGATATCTCTTTACATTGTTTTAAGATACTATCCTTAGAACTAGGCAAGGCTGCCTCCCATCCTACTAAGGGAGGATGAGGGACATTCATCTCAAATAATAGTTGCATAAGATGGTTCTAATGACAGAGAGAGGTCCTCATAAGTTCAAAAAATGGAATTTGAGATGGGATATTATTGAGCTCCACAATGGGATCCCACTCACCATAAACCATGAGAAGATTGTTAGATATAGGTGCGTAATGGTTAAGGAAGTCTTTGGAAGGAGGAGCCGTTGATAAGAATGAGAATTTTTAGAAGAAGGTTGTAAATTATATTGAGATGATGAAGTAATATATTTAAATTAATCTTTAAAATTAGAATATTTGTTAATAAAAGGTTTATTATCATTGGAAAATTGATTATCATTGGTATTAGAAGATGATGGAAGAGTGGTAGAAATAGAATGGCATGCATTATCTAAGGGAGGACTATCATCAAAGGTTATAAGATCTTCTTTCCCTAGCTCATTAAAATGATTTGGAGAAGAATTTTGGATAACACAGTATGTTTGAAAAGAAGGTGTGGTATAGATGAGTTGAGAATTGATGAAAGCCACCACCCTTCGCATATTATTCATGCTAACAACATTATCTTTAGAAGTTGGTTCAAAAAGACTTTATACATTATTGTTGGAACGGGTGGGCTTGTCTTGGTTCTTTTGAATATGTTAATGATTAGGTAAAGGATATTTATGGATAGCTAAATAAGCATTTTCTTGATTCAAAGCTTGAGATTTATCGTGAGTTTTGTAGCCCTTGAGAGCATTTTCATAAGCTTCTTGATGCTTGAAAATGATAGAATCATGATCAAAATTGGGTCCAACAATATAATACATAGTTAAATTATGAAGTTATCTATAGGTCTCATGAGAGTGACCCCCACTAGCATGAAACAAACAAAACTTGCTAAGATCATACCAAGTTTTCATAGCACGAGTAGGGTCAATCTCTCGAGGAAGAGGCCTAGGTAGATGTTTAAGCAATTCAGCTAAGGAAAGAGGTTTATGAATATTAATGTTATTTGGTGAAGATAAATGAGGATTAGTATATTATTGAGAAGGAGGAATTGGTTCCAAAAAAGGGGTAAGAATGATAGTTTGAACATTATGAATGGTATCATATGAATCGGTAACACCATCATTGGTAAAGTTACAGTTTTGGTTTTTAAGTAATAGGCAAGGACCAATAGAAGGTTGGGGTGGCTCAAATTGAGGCATAAGTAAATCTTGTCATTTAGCTTGGTCAATGGCCTCCTCCAAGGTACATGAAGAGAGGGTGCAGACTTGATATTGTAATTTAGGATAAAGAGCATTGGTAAAGAGATGAAAGAGATTATCATCAGCCATGTTATGTTCACACTTGTTTGACAAAGTATTCCATCAATTAATAAAGGCTTGAGTGGTTTTATTTTTGTTTTTTTATAATTGATGAAATGGGCCAAAGTGTTTTTAGGAAAATCACTAGTTTCGAATTCTTGTACTAAAGCATTCACTGAATCATCTAAACTAGTAATAGAATGAGGTCTAAGTTGATTATACCAATCTAAGGCATCACTTGTGAGGGTTTTTGCAAGGATTTTGGTAGCAACAAAGGTGTTTAATTTGACCTAATCCTTATAAATATTTATAAATGTCTTAAGATGAAGGGTAGGATCGGTTGATCCATTATAAGATATTGTAGGTGTTATACCTCCAATGTCAATGTTATCAATTTGGGTGGTAAGAGGTTTATTTTATAAATATTTCATGACTTTGTTGACTAATGGAGGTTGAGGAATGAGATTGTCTTGAGAATATTGAAGAGGGAGATGAGAAACACTTTGGTTATGTGTACCCCAAGTCATTGGTTGAGGATTGGATTGAATATTAAGAAGGTGGTTTTATATTCACATCATTTGATTTGTATTATGAGCTTGGAATGTGTTCATTTGATTGAGATTTTGAAATAATAGTTGATGAGTTTGACTAGTGTTATTAGAAGAAGTAGTATTGGTTTTTTTGTTGGTATTATTGGCTTGGGTACCACTATTAGTGTTGATATAAACTTGAGAAGATCTATGATAATTTGAGGCACTAGTGGAAAATTTTCCTGTGAAGCAAAAGATGGACTAGTAAATGATTGAGAGTAAGAAGCACTAGAAGCATGAGTGTCTTAGGTAATAAACAATGAACTAGTGGATGGATTAAGGATAGTGGGCCTTATGAGAGGCCCACTAGATGTAGAACCTACCATGTTAGTTGAGATACTAGGCATGGAGGTAGAAGAAGTTAAGGAAGAAGATGTCATGGCATAAGGAGTCAATATTGAAGTAAGAGATTGAAAAGCAAAGAAATCAGTACCCCCAAATCTAGTTGAGAAAGTGGGAGTAGGAGAATGAGGTTCTTAAACTTAATGGCTAATCATGAGGTTATAGATGTTGGAAGGATCCTTCCCTATGTGTTGAGGGAATTTCATGATAAAGAAAAGCATTTCAAGAGTATACTCTAACTCAAGATTATCTTCTAAGAGAAGAGGAGGGTTTTTTTGTAAATAGGTATGAGGAGGGCTCCCATAGTTCATTGTGCAAGTTGTAATATGAACATTACTAGCATTCTCAAAGGGAACCCTACTTTGTTTATGGGAGACCCTATTAAGATTGGTAAATTCCATCATGTCTATTGACTAAACTTTAATATTGTCACTAAACATATATTCCATGATGAAAGGAGAAGAATAAAGATGAGAAAGCAAAGAATCATAAAGTGAGTAAAATAGAACTAGGTTGACCTGGTCGACCTAGTGCAAAAACAAGGACTATGAAACTGTACATGGTCCACAAGATCAACCCAGTATAGAGAATATAGACTTTAAAAAATGGGGAAAAATCTTGTAAATAGTGATAGGTTAACTAGGTCAACCTAGTGCAGTGTATAGGGGCTAAAAAGGATGCTAGGTTGATAGGGTTGACCTAGTGCAGTGAATAGGAAGTAAAAGAAAGAGTTGATAATAAGTTTGTGAAATGAATAAGATAGTTTGTAGTTGATCTAAGAAATTAAATGCTAAAAGTAAATAGACAGTTAATTGAATTAACATTGGCCAATCCAATTGATGTACACAAAGCAAAACCTTACACTAATGCTAGCAAATGCAAGTTGGTGCACATATAATTGAGTAAAGAACAAGAAAATAACTTGGAAAATAAAGCTAGCTAATTGGCCAACCTAGAATGTTAATTATATTATTAAGAATAATTTTATATGATATGGAGTTAGATATAAGCAAAGTATTAGTTAACAATATATGGATGGTTTTAGGTGAGTTTAGGATGAAAGGGATTGTAGTGGCAATGATATAGGCTTGGTATTGGGGCCCACCCCCTCAGTTCACACACCAAAATAATAAGGGTGTCAGGTGATTAGCCACAATATACCATTAACCATGATTTATACTTAATTAGAACATCAAGTCAGCTTCCCCCTTGGTGATGAAATCTAAGTAGGTTGGCCTAGGTAGTCAAATTTTAAAATACTTGTTGATGTTATGTGATTTGGCCATGTGTACATAAAATAGAAATAGTGAAACTAAGCAGTTAATTAAAAACCTCCTAATTAGACTATGTGAACTATTTTAAGCATGTAAACAACTAAAATAAAATATTTGATTAACATTCAAGGTGAATTCTAAGTTTAAAACAAGGTATAGTGAGAACACTATATGCACAACATACATAACTAGGTTGATAAGGTCGAGCTAGTAATACTAGAAATAGGGTCTAGAAAACCTACTAGGTTGACCAAGTTGACCTAGTTGTTTTAGATAGAACATAGAACTGGGTCAACCAGGTCAATCCAATTAGTTGTATAGGGGTAGTTTTAAAGACTACAAACTTGAAATATAAGTATAGAATATAAAGAGATAGATAATAAAAGACTAACCTTGATGCTTCAAAGATGGAAATGAAGTATATTATTGATCAAGAACCTTAGAAAAATTGATCCACTCTGTAGAACTAGATTAAGTTGGTTGACTAAGCTATATAGGAACCTACTATAAAGTGGTTAAAAATGTGCTAGGTCAACTTGGTCAACCTAGTAGGCTGAACTAGAAGTCTAAAGAGTGTTAAAAACCTATACTGGGTCAAGCTAATTGATCCAATTACTTGTTC
This sequence comes from Torreya grandis, assembly GCA_037957365.1. Lineage (NCBI taxonomy): Eukaryota > Viridiplantae > Streptophyta > Pinopsida > Cupressales > Taxaceae > Torreya > Torreya grandis. The sequence continues at coordinate 4,237,594 of JARHVA010000345.1, read as the reverse complement.
CTGTGCATAGAAAAAAATAACTAGGTCAACAAAATCTAACTAGTATGTCAAAATATATGATATAAATGATGAAAAAAAGAATGAAATAAGTGAAATAAATCCTATAAGGGTTAGTTTCACATTGGTTTCACTAGAATGTATGTAAATAATAATTACATGATGTACATTAATTAATCATGGATCAAATAAGATAGAGCACACATACACTTATGATTGGGTATACACTTGTTAAGCGAGAACATGACCAATATGGGGATCCACTAAACTTGATTAGGAGATCACTTATATCACTTGTCACAACATATCATGCTAGGAAGGGGTCTAAAGCCTATAGTTTAACACAATTGTAAAACAACCCCTAAAAGAGTCCTATGATTTGATATTTCACTTATGCTAACAAACAAGAGAGTAAACTATTCTAATAACAAGAAAATTAAACTAATCTAGTATGCACCAAAGATTGTGGCACAAAGTGAGGGTTCGAACAAAAAAAATAAACAAAAAACTAAACTAAACATGCATAGGAAACATATACTCACATCAATGTATATGGAATCCTAATACATGGAAGAGAAGAATACATACAGCATTATCAATCTACTCTTACAAAGGAGAAATAAATTTAGGAATACTTAGCTTTGGAGATGAACCTATTGAGCCTCAATCTCTCCCTTGGCCAAGGTGCTTTGCAAGAGATTAATTGTGGTTTGTAAGGATAATCAAGATAATCAAATCTAGGCTACACAACCTACCTAAGCATCTAAAAGTCTTCTCCACAAGATAATATCAAAGCTCCAAAGAAAGTATTGAACCCTAAAGATTTATTCCTCAAGTAAAATGGTCAATAAGTACATGTTCATTTTTAATTATTCACTTAATTCAACTCTCTCTTATTAATAATGACAAAATGAACTTATATATATAGGTGAATCTAACCTAAAAACTTTTAGACATGTCGGTTATATTAGGTTGACTAGGTCAACCTAGTACATTTTTGGGCTAACTCATTAGGTCTATGCTAGGTCGATTTGCAGGCTAACAAACCAAAAGAGCTAAAGTTTCCCCAAAACACACTAGGTCGACCAAGTTGACATAGTTTGTTGAATAGGTCAAAAGGGTAACAAGGTAATAAATGAAGGAATAAAGCATGACAATGACTGGAATGGATAGGAAAGAGAATAATAAGCCTAGGTTTCATGGTTTTAGGAGATAAGTGTGTAGATTAAAAGTGGTAAAAGGAACAACAATATTACAAAGCATCGATGGTCTACCCACCCCTTTCCCGGTGCACCCCTTAAGGCATATACTTAGATAGATTGAGACTAAATAGTCTCCTGCAAGATACAAAGTGTAATTAATCAATAAAAGTTTGAAAATATTATGTGTATATAATAAGCACTCAACATAAGCATATCATAGTAGCCCATGGAACAAATGTGTTAGCCAAAAATCTCAAGTACATAGAATATAAAGCACATTATAGGATATATAAGCATGGATGAAGGCATGTGTAAGTACATATCAACTCAAAAATTACAATGTAAAATAACCATAGAATGATATAACCTAGATATATTCTGATCATAAAGGTGGATGCCCCCAATGTCTTGGTGACATGAGTAGAAGAAAAGCCCAACATCCAAAAACACATAGATCATGTACTTGTGTGTGTCTATATCACACTCAAATATAAGTTTGAAACACATATATATGTATATGTAACTGATATGTTATCTATCAACATGGAATTAACAAATAGATGCCAAATATCCAATATAATATGTAAATACCAAAAATATTTTTCAATTTTTCAAAAGAAAAATGTTTTTTTAGTATTTTTGGAATATGTGAAGATGTCTAATCAATTAATTACTCATCATCAAAAGGTGTAAGACCACCTGGGCAATTTTGAAGTTTTTTTATAACAATGCATTTCTATTTCTCCAATTTTTATGTCTAATAGTTTACCTAAAGCCAATGGTGTAGGAAAATAACCATACCCATCATGTTGTATGTAAAATTTTGTATCCATATCAAGAAAATTAATACACACATTTGTTGTATCTAGCTTGTCATTTCCAATTGACTAGCTAATTTTTTCAAATCTTTAATTCTAAATGTGGTTCATGATCTAATATCCATATGGTCAAGGTTACTACATGTGGACCACAATAAATAGGTAATTGGATGTATCATCAAGATTCAAGCATCAATGGAGAGTAGACTAGTTTTTTTGTCGTATGTCCCAACTGTTTAATAAATGTAGTGACACAAGTTGTATCCCACTTGTTTTTATCAAATTTGGAGATGGCAAAAATATGCCCCATTAATATTAACAGTAATAGTCAAATTTCCATGCTTTGGTCACTTTGAAAGATAGTTCTCTTTTGAAAGATAAGGATTTTGCCTTTTACGTGTTTCAAACATAGTTTGTATGCATCCTTCATTATTATATTTATGAATTAGGTTCCTCGGTGCCTCACATTCATTGGTATTATGTTCAATGATCTGATGATAGTTACAATATTGTACTCCCTATATAAGTAAAAGTCTATTAACTAATTTGTGTCTAGTAGAAGTTAAAGAGATCATTCTATATTCAAGTAACATAGATAATATAGTATCTAAAGTATCTTATTATGTCATGATCTATAAATTCTATGGTGGAGCCTTTTAACAATACTCCACATTGTTCATATATGTACTTATATTTGACCCTTTTAAGGTTGACTCAATGTTTTTTAGCCAATAATGATGTATGGATTAACAATCATTTACATGCCTTTTTGCCATTTTTATTTTTCCCTTATTTGGATTTAGTTATATATCTTATGTGAGTGGATTTAGCTTATATATACTAGGACCTATAGGTTCAAATAGGTTATGTGAAAGGTGATCAAGTGGATCAAATTTTAGTTGTCAAATTTTTTCATCTATCATATCATATGTGGTATCATCATCATTGTCATAGAAATTTGAAACATGGCCATCTTTATGCTCGGTATTGACCAATAAAGGAAACTCAAATGTTGGGGTCTCATGGTTTTATTGGATCTTTTAGTAATGGTTCTTGTTCTTGATGTGCATCTATGTGTAGCTTAATATTGAATGCCTTATTTGTATCTAGAAATGAAGGAGTCATTGTACTTGACTAACCTATTTCATATGTGTGCATATGTTGAAGAGGAATGCATTGTTTAGGTAGTACCACTGTAGGAATGCCTTTAGTTTAAGAATGTATCATTTTTTTAAATTTTAAAGGATCATCATTGATAGGCATGGTTAATAATGTCTCATCGTGTATGAATTTTACACATCAATGAAGTGTAGATGGGATAGCTACCATTAAATGTATCCAAATTCTACCTAAAATTAAATTATAATGTAATGATTGAGATATTAATTAAAAATTACTTCAAACCATTTTTTTTCCCAATGTCACATCCAACGTGATTTGACCAAATAGAGGGCTATATCAAACCCTTTTAAATGCATAACCATTTTTTAAATAATATTGGTGCTAATACCCATGGTGATTAGGATCTTTATGCTATAAATATTTAGCCCTGATTCATTATCAATGACCACCCTTTTTATGCCCTTATTTTACATGGTCACTTATATGAATAAAGGAAAATCTTGATCAATAAGACATTTAGATGGTAAATATGTTGGATTAAAGTTAAATAGCTTTAAATTGTTATTGCAATCTTTCATCATGTCCACAAAATATTGGGGTTCAATGTCACTCAAAACTCAAGTCTCACAAAATGCCTCATATAGAATATCCTTGTAAATATTAGATTACCTTATGAGCTCAACGATTGAAATCTTAGCATGTTTATTGATAAATTGGTCAACAAGATCATATCCCTTAGATTTTATCCCAATATTAGGCTTAAAATGCACTTATTATATATTAACAAGTGGAAAATTAGGTTGAGCAGCCTTACCTCTTTGAGTAGTAACAAAATGGACCAAGGAATATAATATAAGTCATGGGATAATAATGGGTGTGGGATGGGATCCATCATTTGAATAAGATAGGAAAAACAAGTGGTTGATAACATGCATGTTGGCATCTATATATTGGCTCTATAGTATTACAAAAATAATTATGAAGAGATATTAAGTGTTGTCTCCATTTTAAAACCCTCTCATGATGTTATGGATTTGATTAATAGATTTGACAAGGAAAGTGATGTATCAAACTACATCAACTATTTTAAATTGGAACTTGAAATGGGTGATAGATGCATCCATATTTCACATATTGATAGAAAAAGAAATCTGATTTTTTTATAATTTTTTTGGAAAATCAGAAATAAAAATTTTGTTTAAAAAATAAAAAACCCTAATCTAGCTAGGATTTTGAAATCAAAGATCATGTTAACCAAATGTTTAACCCTAAATTGGATGTGGATCTTACTATGGGTAGATAGGGTTAAGAATATATAAATGAATAATCAAAATGGTGTTAAATAGATCTATAGAAAACCAATTAATTATTAAACTAAAATAGAATATATACTAAATTTATTATGTTGAGATATGATAAAAATATAAATTACAACTATGATAGATATTATAATGATAATGAAAACAAGATACTTATCTAGTTGTGATGCTAATATAGATCTAAATTTAGAACAAGTAGGAATCACCCTATAAGAATATTCTATAATAATCAATAAATTATAGATTAAGTGCCTCGATATCTATGGACACTTGTATCATCTTGGGATAGTTGTATCAATGCTAGTGTCTGAATCAAACATAGGTGTCAATTAAAAAATAATTATTGAAATAGGATGCAACCACCTGGATGCTTCTAGGTTCATCCTTGCCTTCATTTTGGTGTATTAGACTGTCCCTCCTTATCAAATGATCAAAACCTTAGCTATTCATCTTCATAGTGGTTGTGGAAAAAATGGGTTAGTGGGAACATAGTATCGATTTTGACTAAATAGCCCGTGTTAATTATCATTACCTACATATCCAATAATCTGAAGAGGGATTTAGACTTATGTAGTTCTCTGTTACATGTTAGATTGTGTTTGAATCATGTAATGTGTGATAAGTTTAATAATAAACTAGCCTATAACTTATAAAATATAGCTCTTTTGCCACTCCTTAAATAGTTCAGACTTGTAGATGTGTTTTTCCTATTACTAATATGAAAATAGGATAAAATAGAGAAGATTTGCTCACTTGAATGCTTTATAGAATGATTTTGATAAGTTGTTTTAGTATCTTCTAGATAAGGAATGATTATAGGTTCATCTTATATTTATACCAATTCTATTGGATAATATATTTCATACTATCACTTAGGAGGACTATTAGGATACATTTCATTTACAAATTATATGACTTTAGGGCACTAAACATTTACATTAGAAGAAAACACCTTCGTCGATGCAAGTATCTGTCTAAAATGCAAGTGCTTAAGGAAAAGGAAAATATTTATAGAATCAGAACATGTAAAGGCATAATATAAGCATATTTCAAGCATTCTAGAGAAGATATAAGGCCTAGGTCATCAATATAATATTGGTCAAACTAAGAGATAGGCCAAGGGGCACTAGAAAGAGCATAAATGAGACTTATGAAAGAAAAAAAGGTCTAGAACTAAAAAGAACAACCATGGTCTAAGTTTTCCAAGTGTACAAGACTAAGGTGATTTATAGTGCATAGATATAATCTACAAAAACCATGTATACATTGATTAATAATTATTTTTTAATTATTTAAATTATTTCATTTTATAAACAAGAATTAGGATTATATGTTTTGAGATATAATTGAAATAGATGTCTATATTACAAGAAGATAATCTTATAACAATCAAATGTCAAATAATTGATGAAAGACAGGTCAAAGTGTATATTCTTTTAAATGGATTATTACTAAGCAAGTGTTTAATAGGTAAAGTTAAATCCCCTTTCAATTGCCTACACTCACAAGAAAATATGATAAATTGGCAATGAAGTAAAATAATATTTTTTGATTTTGTGGATAGAATAGTATATTGGATAAGATTTTAAGGATTCATGAATGCCCTAAAACATCAAATAAGGGATGATATTTTATGTTTTCCTATGGTTTTTTTCAATTTTTTCTACCAATGTAAAGTCCTACAATGATGTTTACTCTTAATGATTTATTTTCAAAGTTTTACCATTACATTGGATCCTATATATAATATATTTATTTTTCTATCAAAATATATAATAATTATTATCATAAAAATATATGTAAGATATATAAATGAAATTGAATTTATTGTATATTTAAATACATTTAAAATTTAATATATTTTGTTATTTATTTAAAAGTTATTTCATGATGATAAAATAGATGTATTTTTGAAATCATGTTTAGAATATGAAGTTCAGTTCTACCTAAATTAAATGATGACTACATCATATCGATACCTTTTTATTCATATTTTACATAAATTTATAGTGTTAAATATTTTTAAAGAGAGTTTATGAAAACATTTGGTTAAGTTTTTCTAATGAAACTCTCAAAGTACTGCATAAATTGAAAACAAATACTTAAAAAAATAAAAACAAGAAGATTTTTTAGTAAGAGAACCTTTCCCATATTTCATTTAAATGTACTTGCTTATATGGAGTTTGTATTCTCCTAATATTTTATCTATATCATTTTAATGGCAGTTTCTCTTGCAAGGGATTGTTGGCACATCAATCTCTCTAAGTGCACACCTTAAATAATGCATTGAGAATGGGATGTAATCAATTTTTGGTACTTTTCAAGATATGTTTGCATTTTATTCTTTCATACCTTCATTAAAATATATATATAACCTCCTTTGAGTCTCTATTTGTATTACGTATAGGTCTAGTTTGTATTATAATTTTTATAGTCATCATGTATTCCTATTGTATCAAATAGGATGATATAGTCAATTTTATGCCTATATTTTCTCATATTGTATTTGCCTAGCTAATAAAGTTCTAAATTTAATCTATTTTAGATGTACTATATCATCCTATCCATTGCATTTTTATGTAAACAAGCAACCTTCTAACTATATTAGCCGTGCCAATACCGTCAACATAGATTTCGAGATTAGTTTTGGGTATTGAATATGTATATATAAGGTCCATGTTATCATTAAAAAAAAGTATAACACACTCATTTGATTTTTTTGTGTTCACATTTATACTCTTAAGTATCAAAATTGCTAATTAGAATTTAAAGTCTTATCTTTAAGGCCTATTCTTGATAAAGGTCTTTTAAGCTCAATAGGATGAGTCATGCCAAGGATGTTTTTGAGTATTTGGAGTCCAAAATTAAGGACATATATTACTTGTTATTACCATTTGAAGTCCTAAAACTACAACATCTCTTGTAAACTATAACTTGAGCCAAAGGGGGAGATTGATGCATAGATAAGTCCATCCAAAAGTAAGTATCTATATCTCTACTCTCTTTCATATATTTACTTATTAGATAGATATGACTTTTTTATAGTTTTATTATATGTGTATTTTATCCTTTATTATGGTCTTCCTTATATTGAATATAATGTTATAACTATAAGGATGTTTAGGCTTACTATTATCACCTTAGGTATCATAGACTCCCAATTGATTGACCATCACACCACTTACCTTCTTATTATTTTATTATTTGTAGCTATCTTGGATATAATTTACCATTTTTCATTAGTTTACTTCATGTGTTATCTTAATTATATCCTTGATACACCCCTTTTTTACCATTACTCAAACCTTTTATCTATCTTGAGACTAGTGGAAGGCATGCCCTATATCTTAAGCATATGATTTAGAACCATATCTTATTGACATTTGAGTAAGGATTATACTCTATTAGATCTAAATTTATTGTATTTCCTTACATTAAAAATTATAATTATTATATTTTTATATTATTATCAAATTTAATTTTTAAGATATTTATGAATAAATTTCACCGTTCTAATATATTGAAATATTATTTTAGTCACCAATTTTATCTAATATATATAATTTAAATCTATTCATTACAAACTCACACAACATAATATATGGTTGTGGACTATCCATGATTAGAAATGTAGACTATGGTGTGTAATTTGAGAATTTTGATAGATTGAAGATGAAGTTAAACCATGTTTTGTATTTTTATAGATGGTATAATATGTTGGATATATTTATAAATATTGTAGGAAGTTCTCATAAATGAAAGCATCAATAAAATAAATGGATCCTTTAAAAAATATTGGAAACTCAACCACATATATAATAATAATAATAATAATAATAATAATAATAATAATAATAATAATAATAATAATAATAATAATAATAATAATAATAATAAAGATATAAATTAAAACATGGTTTACAATAAAATGGCGGTCATTTGTTATTTACATTTGAAATTTTTAAAAACAAAAATCCTTGTTAAGTTTTACCAAGAGTCTTAACACAAATAGCTATCAATCCCAAAAACATAAATTAAATAGTGTGAAACATCATGCACATGTAGTAGCATCAAAAGGAAGAACTAGTAGATCATTATTGGGAGGTAAAGGATTATAAGAAGAGTACTCTCCCAATACTGGATCCAGTGCCACCCAATCACATTGAACATTATCTTACATAACTAATTGTTATGATACAATAGAGCAGCCACCAATGTTTCAATCCTTCCAAGTGCCATTCAACATTTAATGAGTCAACCCCTACACTGGAGTATCGCACAAGGAATACATTTCACACTCACCTAAGTCACAAAGAAAGGAAATTGAGCTAGGTATGGGTTAGTTTCATGGAATGGTGAGAGGTCCAGGGTTTAATCTAAGGAAACTTTGACACGTTCACAATTCCCTTAAGTCATGCTTTCGTAATAGCTCAGGCAAACTTCTTTGAAAATAACCTCATTAATTATAATATAAACATGAGTAAGTATATATCTAAACCTAATAAAGTATAAATGCCATAATAAAATTTATACATTCATCATATATTCAATCATGAAGATTTATTTATTAGCTTCTCAATGTTACATATATGTCATGATTTACAAGGCACTTTACTGCTTACAATGCTATTGATATCAGTCACAGTCCTATCTCCACCCTTAGCTAATGCCATAGTATTTAATACATCTTTATACTATGTTTGAAGATATCTAAGAGTATTGACTATTCTATTAAAGTGTAATAACCTTTTATGGATAATTTATCAACTCTAAAGTTTTTGTGATTCTTTTTCAATATTAGATATCAAACAAATTCTAAAACATCCCACAAGTAATATTTATATTGAAAACCTAATTGAAACTTCATTGAAATCCTTACTATAATGAGAAAAAATAATATAGTTATGATAATGAAACAATATAAACTCTAATAGAATGTTATATTTACTTTGCATCATAAGGCCAAAAGATAAAAATCTTACTTGAATAAACCTTCATAAAATAATAACATTCAGTAATGAACCATAAATAAAGATTAAACTAAAGGTACATGTAGAAGTAAAGGCCACAACAAGCACTTTGATTTTCATAAATTAGACTCAGTTGGTCACATAAACACCAACATAATAACCATAAATGTACATGAAACTTGGTTGTATATGAAACCCTAGTTGTACGTGAAACCCCAATTGTACATGAAACCCCAATCCATCAATATAGGTGTTTTCTATCTAGTATGATAATAATAAGCTCCAAATCAATGAATGATAGTTTTAAATGAGGTACAAAAGCTTCCTAAGGATCCAAAATAATGATTAAAATACTCTAAACCCTCACAAAAAAATTGAAAATTGAAAATAATCTTTAATCACACTAAAACTAAAATTTAATCTTGGTTTTCAATCACAGTTATGATTCTTGGATGGAATCACCTCAATAGGTTAGAGGGTTTTCATCCTCAAACATAAATTTGAATGGTGAGGGTTTTCATCCATAAGAGTTTTTCCAACTATAAGGATTTTCATCCTTATATTGAAAAATTGATGAACCAGAAGTCTCAATCAATTGAGAAATATTGATAATAAAAATTGAATTATTTATAATGAGGAGAAATCTTAATATATATACTCAATTATCACTTTAAGGGTTAGGTTTATACTTTTAGGTTTAGGGTTTTAATTTTCACTTTTACCTTTTTCTTTTATTTCCACTTTTCACTTTTCTCACACTTTTATTTTATTTTTAATAATAATAAAGTAATATTAAGTTGTCATTTTATTAATAAAAATTAAGTCACTTAGACAACTTAAAATATTAACTTTATTGATCAAAAAATACGGCTAGGGAATGGGGCTTAAAGAGGGGTATTCGAAACCCTCAGGGGAAGGGTACATGTAGACTAGGATTCAAGAACCAGCAATTGAAACTAAGGTAGGATATTTAGGAGGATAGATCCTACCTTAAGGATTCAATAAGGGAAGAGAGCAATGGTACCCTCCTAGATCCCCCCTCTCACTTAAAAGATGTGGTCATTGAGGGAAAATATTGGTGATGGCCTTATGCCAATTAAACTTCTTAAAATCATATAAATTCTTATTTCAATGGGGTTCCCTCTAGTCCAACTACCCATGACATATAAGAGAGAGATGCACTTGGATCAAATGGTCATTTTTTAAAATGGTGACTTTTAGGATAGCATAGTGATTTTAAAATGTGTAGGCTTGATTAAAAAAATTATTGGGAAATTATTAGTAATAGTAGTGGAAAGATGAGTTGAGAGTAACTAGGACCTTGGTTGTAGCATCTGCCTCTTACAAAAAATTATTTTCATGGTGATTTATCCCTTCAAAGATAAAAAACACAAAATCCTTAATGGCGGCCCTTAGTTTTTTGAGTGTTACAGATTATGGATATAAAAATGTCATCCCAACTTTAACCCTCTCAATGACAATAAGAGAAAATTCCCAATCTAGGTTGGCCTCTATAGGCTTACATAGAATATTAGAATGATTAGTGCCTTAAATAGATTGGGTCATTAGTAGGATTTTTTATCAAAATAGATCCTAAAACCCGATAAGGAATTTTGAGCTCTTACACTTTCATCTGTGTTCTATTAAATCTTGATGAAGTTATTCTAGAAATAATATGTATCAAACTTGTGAAGGCTTGTGGGAGAAAAATATTGATGTTCAAAGAATCCCCTTCAAATGCTACAATTATAAGGAAATAAGGCATTTAAAAATGTATTGTTCTAGGAAGGATGGAAGTAACCCTTAATCCCCATTTTAATCTATTAATATTGATCCCCCTATGGTAGGCCAGGTCGATGTTGACCCCCCCCCCACTTGGTAAACTTGGAATCTCTCTATTATGACAAAAGCCCAATTGGGGAGCCTGATTGATACCATAGTGATATTTTTCCTAAAAAAGGCTCAAAAATGGTGATCTTATATCTCCAAAAACTTTACTCAAAGAGTGAAACATTATTTCAAAAGAATTTTTGAAACTCTCATCCATCATTGCAATGAGAAGGTAGGGGAGGATCATTCATTGTCAATTAGAGTTTATGCAGTGGTCAAAGAATCATCAGGTAACCTAAAACTCTCCCCTATAGTAGAGTAATTTGTAAAGGAGGAATATTAGGATATCTTCTCTTTATAACTTCTCTCTCTTTCCCAAAAATATTACAAACTCATTCAACCTAACTAAGGAGGACCCAACAACAATGGTATGAAATTACCAATGACCATATTGAGGAAGAAGTTTCAAAAAGCAAACAAAAATCTATGAAGTAATTTGTGGTTAAGGTGAAGTGAGGGGTGGTGTTGTATAAATTGGAGGTGCAATGGATGAAGGCGAGCAGGAGGGCGTGATAGGCAGGGCACGATAGGGAAGAAAGCGGGGCACAGCTACAGGGAAGCGCTTGGATTACAGCAGGCATCCTAGGGAGTGCACAGCAGTGGGAAGGCTCCACTTTTGCAAGGTTTAGGTTCTTTTTCTGCTCTTGAGCAACCAAGAATGTGCATCCCCAAAGTCAATGACTATTTTGAAAGATGCAAGGAGAGGCCCAAGCTAGTTATACCAATGGAAATGATTGTTGAAGACATTGAATACTACTCTAATCACTCCCTGTACTACAAGTTTATAGGGCTTAGGATGTCACTATTATTCCTAGAAGCATGGGCTCAAAGAACATGGGCACCAGAAGGAGAAATGGATATTACATTGCTGGCCAATAGCTATTTCATGGTCACTTTTACCTGTATAACAGATTGTCAAAGAGTTTTTGCTAGAGGTCCTTACTTCCATAATCAAGTGGGACTGTTTATCAAGCCTTGGCATGCCAGTTTCATACCTTCAGAGGAACTACCAAACCATGTCCCGATGTGGGTGTGTCTGCCCCGCTTATAGTGGAATGCTACTGAGAAGACACTCTCCAATTGCTTGCATCCTTGCTGGGAAGGCCAGTTGATTCCTCAATGTCACTCTTGGGGAAAAAGGTAATGACTTATGCCCGCATTTGTGTTGAAATTGATCTGAGTAAGCCATTACCAGATGCTATTGAAATGAGTGCAGGCCCTTTTTCATGTGTAAAATAGCTGGATTATGAAACCCTCCCTTTCCGTTGTCATCTATGTCATGCTTATGGGCATCTATAGTGATGGTGTCCCACCTCAAAATCCACTACACCTCAGCCAACTCAATCTACTCGCACTCCTTCTGGTACTGACAAAGAAAGAGGTTTGATTCTAGGTGAGGTGCCTAAAATTGATGGTTTTATGCCAGTTAAAGGCTGATATAGAAATAGAGGCCAAAAATGGTCCTTGAAGGAAATACAATTAGATGACTCGCTCAATAGATTTGAAATATTAGACGACCTTAATCACCAGGAGGTGAATCTCGGGTTGATGATTTTGGACCAGGGGATTGAGGGACTAGCTCAGGAGACCAATGCTTGAGGGGATTTAATTAAAACACAGGATGCTAGAGATTGTCATATGGATATGGACCAGTAGCTGATAATTTCAAAAGGAATGACTTCCTCAGTTTCTCCCCTTAAAGAAGATGGAAATATGCCCCATATCGAGAAAATTGGAGACTCAGGGGCAGCAAGAAGTAGTAAATCTTCTCCTCATCTCAAACTTTTGAAAAAAGACCTTAAGAAAGAAGGGGGAGAGAAATCTGGCAAGCCTAGCAGAAAAAAGGACCTAGAAAAGATCAAGCTAATGGAAGAGACTTTGGTGGAGTCAGGGTCAGTAAAGACTTTGGATGCACACTTTTTGAACCCTCTAAAATGATTATAATATCTTGGAATGTAAGGGGTTTAAACAACATCCCCAGATAAAATGATGTTCACAACCTGATTAAAAGTTAGGTTGAATGTCCTTTTCTTGCAGGAGACTAAGCTTTTAGTTCAAGACATGTCTAGACTAGCACCCAAGTTGTGGAGGCAAGGAGAATGTCAATGCATTGGTGCTACCAAATACTTAGGAGGACTAGCTTGTCTGTGGAACCCATGAAAGATTGGCCTCATAGGCTGGCTGACTTCTAAGTACTCCATGACTATGATTTCTTCTAGCTTTGAGATGGGGGAAGTCATTCTCTTCTCTAATATCTATGCTCCCAATGATTGGTGGGGTAAAAACTCCTTATGGGGCCACATAAGTTTTGTCTGTAGCCTCGCCCTCTTCCACCCTTGGATTATGGCAAGTGATTTTAATGCTATTCTTGATTTGACTGAGAAGAGTGGTGGCACGTCAAGGCTAGACCCATCTGCTTTGCTAATGTGCAACTACATTGAAATTTTGAATTTAGTTGACGTTAAGCCCAATAATGGATAGTTTACTTAGAACAATTGTAGGAGTGGGAAACATTGCATAACTGAGAGACTTGACCATTTTCTAGTCTCATCTTTTTGGGTTGGAGGTATGTGGTCGATGAGGTTTGAAATTTTGGACTGGAGAGGATCCGACCATTGGCTCATCAAGCTTAATAGCGTCTCATAGTATCGTTCATGCTCTCCTTCCTTCAGATTTCAACTCATGTTGTTGTGGGATCAATCTCTACATGAGTGTGTTGCCAATTGGTGGCATTGGGGTAGGCTTACCCATGGTACGGTGATGTACATTTTTGCTAAAACACTACAATATGTGAAGTACAAGCTCAAGCAGTGGAATCACCAAAGTTTTGGGAACATTTTCCATGTTAAGGCTACTGCACAAACCAAACTTAATGGTATCATGAGAATAATAAGGGAAGAAGGACTGACTGAAGACTTACTATAAGAAGAAACATAGGCTGTGAAAGACTTGGAGGAATGCGAGCTACAAGAGGAAATTTTTTGGAAGCAGAAAGCTTAGGTCGAATGGCTCCAGGAGGGGGACAAAAATACATCCTTTTTCTTCAATTTTTCCAAATCCAAGAGACATGGCAATTCTATTTCGGCCTTGGTCAATGAAAGAGGTGAGTGGCTTAACTCTTTTTTGACAATTTCAAAAGAGGTAGTGCAGTACTTCTCTACTCTTTGTATGGAAGATGTTAATGGGGAATCACTGAAAGAAGCTCAAGTTATCTTCTACATTCCATTTTTGGTGACGCGTGAAATGAATGAAAATTTAATGAAACTAATCACACTTGGAGAGCTTGAGGAAACCATTGTTCAGATTGAAAAAGGGAAAGCGGTTGGACCTGATGGCTTTCCATCTGAATTCTACCAAGAATTCTTGGATATCATCAAACTTGACCTTTTAACTATTGTCCAAGAATCTCAGTGGAATAAGAAAATGCTTAAGGCTACAAATGCGACCTATCTTGCTCTCATACCCAAATGCAAAGGTGTTGATAAGCTAAGTCAATTCCACCCTATATCCCTTTGTAATGTTGTTTACAAAATTATATCTAAAATCATTGTAGATAGGTTAAAAAGAGGGTTGAGTGCTGTGATCTCAGAAGAGTAGAGTGGTTTTTTGGAAGGCAGGAAAATCTTGGATGGTATTGTTATTTCTATTGAGTCCATTCACACCATGGCCAGCTCAAAAGATATGGTGATGTTCATTAAATTAGACATGGCCAAAGCCTTTGATAGGGTCAGATGGTCATTCATACAAAAGGTTATTAGTGCTTTTGGCTTTGTGGATGAATGGACTCAATGGGTCATGAGCTGCATTTCCTTGACTTCCTTCTCAGTGTTTATCAATGGAGAACACACGGAGCTTTTTGGTGCTACAAGAGAGCTGTGACAAGGTGATCCGCTATCTCTGTAACTTTTTGTTCTTCTTGCTGAAGGTTTGGGAAGGTTGATCAATAGGAACAGAGAGGAAGGATATATCCAAGGATGGCTATGGGGAGGGGAATTATCGGTGCAATCACACCTACAATTTGTTGATGACACTGCCCTTATGGGCATGGCCACAATGACTGAAGCTGCTAATTTACATAGGGTGTTAGATGTTTATCTAGTGGCCTCAAGATAAAAGGTCAATGAAGATAAGTCATCCATCTTCTTCTTCAACACTCTGAGCCCTATTCAGTAGCAGATAGCAAAAGCTCTACATTTTTAGATTAGAACTCCCCCCTTGATTTACTTGGGTATCCCTATCTCGACTGGCCCTACATCCAAAGAATCCTGGTAGACTATTTTGGAGAAATTTTGGGTGAAATTGAATCATTAGACACACAGGTGGTTATCCTTTATGGGCCAGGTTCAACTTATCCAATATGTGGTGTAGGCATTACCTATTTATAGGTGTATGCTCTAGATTACCTCGATGGGAATCGTTAAGGAGTTTGATTTGGTTACCAAACAATTCTTATGGGCTAGTATTCTAAACTCCACTAAATGGAGCCTTATTAGATGGGAGATTGTCTGTAGCCCCAAACAATATGGTCGGCTCAGTTTGAGGCAGACAGACTTAAATGGTATTGCTTTGGTGGCCAAACTTTATTGATGATGATGTACCGAACAAGACAAGGCTTAGGCCAGAATTCTTTCATAGAAGTACTACTCCAGAACCATTCAGAGGGACATTCCTCACTATTCACTTATTGGGAAAGGTTTGGTAATATGGGGTACTCTCAAAAAAGGGGCTACTCTCATCAAGGATGGCTTATTCTAGATTTGTAAACAAGGATCTAAGGCTCTCTTTTGGTCTGACTCATGGGATGGTTATCGTCCCATCATTTCTCAATTTCCAAATTTGTTGAATCTTTGTTAGAGATTCCTTGATGCTGGTTGGTCTTGGGTGATTGACTTCAAAGTTTACATTACACAAGGATAGGTGGAGGTAGCTCATTGGAAAGCTCATGAAACTTGGCCTATTAATGGGACAGAGGAAGAGAATGAGGAGCTATTGAGCATCCTTTCCAGGCATCATTGTAGTCCTCTTTAAGTGGAGGATGAGCTAGCTTGGTCTCCCAATCCCAAGGGAGCTTACACAATTTCATCTAGATATCAGGCTTTACTTCTTTAGAGATTGGGTAGGGGGAAGTGCATTGGTGGAGACAGGTCTAGAATAAATTCACATGGCCTAAATACAACTATTTTTCTTGGATGCTAGCTTGGAATAGGTGCTTGATCTGGGACAATCTCCAGAAGAGAGGTTTCCAAGGCCCTTTAGTATCTATTATGAGTGGAGCGGCCGAGGAAGATTCAGCACACCTTTTTTTGCGATGCCCCTTTGCCATGCAACTCTGGAATTATTGGTGGGATGTTTGGCAGTGCCCATGTTTTCATGCTCAATCTGTGGTCAATTTCTAGAATGGAATGGGAGAACCCCCCTCAAGGATGCCCTTCCTATAGGACATATGGCTGGGTGGCCCCATTTTTCTATTTTGGTAGATCTGGCTTGAGAGAAATAGGCAAATTTATAGGGGGTGAGGGTCATGGTGCAGCAAGTATGGCAGAAAGTGGTGGGGATGATCCAAGAAACTATCCAAGTAAAGAGCGTGATCTGCCTTCCTTTGACCAAATAGGATGCTCAAGTGGTGGCACGACTTGGATTCTAGTAGTTAACTGGTAAGTTAGCATGTGTCAGGAGGAGAAAGCAATTCAAGGAATAGATTCTCAGGATTGGTTAGTGGCAATGCCCCCTAGTGGGATTCTCAAGATCAATACGGATGGTTCCTCCAGAGGTAATTCGAGACCCATAGGTACTGTATGGATAGGAAGGGATTCTGAAAGTATAGTTATTTTTCTCTTTGCGGTTCTTGAGGGGATGCAAACTATTAACATGATGGAAGGCTAGGCCATTCTTTATGCCCTTGAGAAGGCCTAGGCATTAGGTTAGCGTAGGATTATCTGTGAATCAGACTCTCAAGTCTTGATTAACCTTGACATTAAGAGGAAAGTGGTGGATGTCAATTGGCAACTATCTCTAATTGTGCAATAGATTTTTTGGATTTGCTCACTTATGGATAGTGTTACTTTTGCTCACATTCTGTGTGAATGGAACAGGGCAGCAGATTTTTTGGCTAAATGGGAGTCAGACCATTTGGATGGTGGAAACATTGATGATTGGGGGTCTCTCTCCCTGATGTTGCGTTCTGATTTGGAAAGAATTTTGGAGGCTGATAGGGAGGTTCATAATATTGTCTAGTTGGGCGTGTGCCTAGTTTTTCAATTTTTGTTGCTTTCTTCTAGGGGTTTTTGCCCCTCGTTCTTCTTGTAATGTTTTTCTTTACTTATTAATATTATTTTTACCCCTTTTAAAAAAAAGGTGAAGTGAGGGGTGGAATTCCACTCAGCATTGCAATTAATATTTTATTCTATAATGTTATGGGCCTTACCACCCCTAACAAATTTTGCCTTGTTAGATGGAAATTACATTTTCAATTTTTTGATGTTTTCTTTTACAAGAAAATAAGATCTATAAGTTGTAATTTGAGGACTTATTGAATAAAATTTATAGGAGATGGTGTGGATGGTTCTAATATTATGTGTGATATTCAGGTAGATTACAACCCCTTTGGGATCCTTCACATGTGAAATTTGAATCTCATTGTGTAGGGACACATTGGGAAGTCAGTAAGATCACTCTATTTTCTTCTAAAAAAGTTATTTTTCTTTTCAATGTTTATGGCCTAAATTTAATATCTACTAAAACAAAAATATGGGATGATTTAAATCACTAAATTGATCTACTACCTAGGCATCAATGTATTTGGGGGGTGACTTCAATGCCATCCTTTCTAATGAGGAAAAGAGAGGTGGGTCTACAAAAGAGACATAATCTTATAAATATTTTCATTATTTTTTGGAAGATGTGGGATTGATTGATGTTTTACCAAACATGGCCTTTTCTATTTGACTAATAAGGACTAGGGTTTTGAAAAAAATACAAAAATAATGGACCACTTCTTAGTCATCCCCAACTGTTTTGCTTCAGATTAGATCTTAGACAACTACATCTTGCATATCTCAGATTCATATCATGCCCTCATTGAGATAAAAAAATTCAAATACCCCCCCCCCAAATTCCCCTTAAAATTTAAATTTATGTGGCTAAGTGATGACACCTTTTCTAAACTTGTCAAGACATGGTGGAACCATGCCTCAGTAGAGGAGAGTTCTAAGATGTTTATGGTTAGCAATAAAATGTAACATGTTAAACTATGCCTTAGATTATGGAATAAATCTTATTTTAAAAATATTTTCATGGAATTCTAAGATTTGAAGCCAAATTTCAAATGTTAAACAAGTTTTTCTTCAATGTGGGTATGGATATTGTCTCATACATAAAGGAAAGGAAGCTCATAGTAGAATTGGAAGATTTACTTCTTAGGGAATAACTATTCTAAAATTAAAAATACAGAGATAAATGAATCAATGAATGGGATGGGAATACTAAGTTATTTCAACATTAATAAAGGGTAATAAGAAACTTGAACCACATCTCCTTCATTGGATCCAAGGATGGAAGTAAGATTGAAACAATGTTTGGGATCATATCAAAAGTGGTATCATTTTTAGGAGTTGCTTACTAATCCTGAAGCATTGAATCTAGAGGCCTAACGTAAGATTTTAGAGTTTATTCCTAGAATAGTTATTTAAAATAAAAATAACATGCTCATGGCCCCTTTTTTACCTGAGGATATTTGCAAGGTAGTCTTCTCCATTGGTAAAGATAAAGTCCCTAGACTAGATGGTTTTCCAATTGCCTTCTTCCAATATTTTTGGGATATTATGGGGAATGACATTGTGGAAATGGTTAATGAGTATTGGAATATCCAAATGATTGGGGTGGACATCAATTATACCTTTTTATCTGATTCCCAAAGGTATGACGGTGATCTACTTTGTTGATTATAGACCTATCTTATTATGCAACATGGTTTATAAGATTCCATCTCTTTTAGGTTGAAAGGTCTCCTTGTGAGGTTAATATCTTGTGATCAAGGGGGATTTATCTCAAGTAGGAACATTCATGATGGGGTTGTGGTCACCCATGAAACCATTCACTCCCTAATTTTTGGTCATAAAAAAGGTGTGATTCTCAAAATAAATATCAATAAGGTGAATGATTGAGTAAATCAGAGATTCTTTTTGAAAACTTAGGATAAATTTGGGTTCTCTAAATACTAGTGTTCATGGATCTTTAGTTGCATTTCCACCCCCATATTTTTTATCATTGTTAATGGTGAACCTATTAGATTCTTTGAAGACACAAAAGGTTTGCATCAAGGTGACCCTCTTTCCCATTTTATTTTAATTCTTATGTCTAAGGCCTTGGGAAGGTCAATTTAAAAATTTGTCTATAGTTTTAATTTGATGGCTAGAGGTGGCAGAAGGGATAGATAGGCTAACACACTAACAATTTTATAATGATATGGTCCGCTTTAAAAGGCTATTAGAGGAGGAATCTAGAGCCTAAAAATCTCTCCTGGTTGACTATGAGAGAACATTGGGTCAAATAATAAATCTTTCCAAATCATAAATATACTTCATTAACACTCTTAGACCGTTATAAATTGCCATCTCCCTCATTCTAGATTTTAAAATTGGGAAGCTCCGTGTTAAATATTTGGGGATCCCCCTCTTTTTGGGCATAGGCAAAGCCTCCTTTTGTGAGGGGATAATCAAAGTCTTTAAAGGATACCTTGTGGATTGGAAAGGAAAATGGCCCTCCTTGTCTAAGAGAATCATTCTTATAAAATTTATTCTCAATACACTCCCCATATACACACTCTTTGTTCTACATCCCCCTTCCAAGGTTTTAAAATAACTTAACTACATTATGAGAAATTTCCTATGATAAGGTACTTATAATTCCAAAAATATTCCCTTGAAAAAATGGGATAAGGTGTATCTTCCCCAATCGAGTGGTAGAGCTATAATTACGAAGATGGAATCCCAAAACCTTGTGTTGAGAGCCAAAATTATCTGAGCAATGGTGACACAATCCAAGGCCTTATGGAATAATGTCCTTGAATTCAAAAATTTTGGTGATTATTCCTCCATTAATATTCTAAAGTTTTGAAATTCCTCAAAGGGTTTCACTTGTAGAACTTCATTTTAAAATGTCACTTCATAATCAAAGACCATGTCTCATGGGTGGTAAATGATAGGTACTTAGTGGAATTTTGGAATGATTCTTGAAATGAACACAAACCTCTGATGGAGATTCCTAAATTGGACATAGCCAAGAACCTCTTGAAAGAGTTGTGGGGTGAAAAAGTTAGAGACTAGTTGGAACCTATTATTGCAGGTGGTCTGGAAAAATGGAAATTGAAAAACCTTGATAGATTACCCTTCTAATTCGCCATAAAATGATGCTAGAAGAAATATTTTCTAAGAGGAAAATATTTATCATCAATATTAAGGACTCATCCAATGGATGGGTTCAAATAATGGATTGTATTTAGTCAACTTAGGCTATAAAATGATGGAATGTTTAAAACCATCCTATAGTTGGGTGATACATTTATGTTGGAACAATGTTAATTTTCCAAAGGTTGGAGCCTTTGTTCAGCTATCCATGTAAAATAAAATGTTAACATAGGACCATATTCATAAAATTGGAGTGGTAGGCCCTTCACAATGTGTCTTGTGCTTTACAAGTGAAGAATATGTTAACCATTTGATCTACACTTGCACCTTTACAAAAAAAGTTATGGAACTGATTGTGCACCCAATTAGGTTAAAGGTGGGCTAGCCCTCAATATTTTTTACAATTTGTTTTTACCTAGCCCACAGGCTCATTCAAATACACCTTTACATGCTTATGGTAGGTCAACCCATCCATTATGATTTAGAACATCTGGAAGGAGTGCAATCAAAGAATATTTTAAGATAAAGTTAATTCCATGGAGATGGTTCTAAACTAAATTGAATGTGCAATTTTTGAAGTAGGTTCTTCCCACACTAAGCAAGATAATGGAACTCTCTCTATTTGGGATTCATAAATTGTTATTTCATGGCATTAGTAAAAGGTAACCCCCATTAATGGGTCAATCATATTGTTGAAGGCTTTGATATGTGAAGGAAAAATGGAATGGGTCCTTTCCCCTAGCTTCTTCAAACTAAATTTTGATAGAATGACTAGAGTAAACCTAAGGGGATCTAGTACAAGATGAGTGATCCAAGATTGTCAAGGTTCACTCATTCAAGCTAACTTAAATAAATTGATTAATGGAACCAATAATGAGGCAAAATCACAAGCCTTTATCTTGGGCCTAGACTTACTAAATCATTATGGAATTGCACAATCTATCATTAAATTTGATTATAAGGTGATTATCTAAGTCTTAAGGAATCAAAAAGTTAGATATCAAAAAATGGAAAACATAATAAACCATCATTAGGTCATGTTGTAAAACTTTAAACTCTAGGAAGTTTCCCATTGTTATCATGAAGCAAATTTTATGGCTAAAAAATTAGCTAATAAAGGAGTAGATCAACGAGATGAATTAATAATTATGAATGATTAGAGAAGTTTGGATTTTGAAAGGATGGCATATTAATGGTATATTTTAGGGTGTGATATCCTTCATGATGGGCTTTCCACCCATCATTACTTTTGCATTGGTTTTAAAGGCCTCACACCACACACACACAGCATCCTCCCATCATCAATTTAAATAATGTGGCAAGGATGAATGGTGTGTTCACTACACACCCCCTTTCTCTCCCATGCCATCATTTATATTTCTCTATCCCATTCTACATTTTATTTTTGTTGTCTCCATGTATCATGTACTCTAGGTGAATCTTAATGAACCTATGCTACGTGTTGAGGTGTCTATGAAGGAAATGGAATTCAATGGGTAATTTTAGAATGTTTAATGTCTATGTGGACTAATTTAGACCCTTAGCATACTTTGATGTATTATTAAATAATAATGATTTATTATTTATTAAACATGAGGTGAAAACATCATGTAAATAAATAATAAATATTGTGGTTTATCATTTACCAAATAAATTAAATGATTCTTGATAAGGATGGACCTGTTGGTTATAATGGTCACCTCCCCTCACATTTATTATAAATAAGGTTTTACCCCTACTGTATTATTCACTATGAATACTCTCAATGAATTTGATATTTGCATGTGGTAAATATTTACAAAGATTTTGTGAAGGTTTATGTGAATAAATGAGAAGAGAAGGCTTTGTATTGGGGTGCAGAGTTTCTCAATTAATTGAATATCATCTTTCTCAATTTTGTACCTATTGGAAGTTTTCCCATTTTAAATGTTTATTTACTTTTTCAATTCCTTATTCTCTTTGCCATCATTTATTCATCTAGATCCAACAATATATTGCATATATATTTTATATCATGTTGATTTTATCATGGTATTAGATCCATGAGATGATTAGGTGATTGACAAGAGTTTTTGTTGAGAGATTCAGGCTATCTATACAATTTTATCAAATTAAATTTTTATTTATCTCAGCCTAGTAAGATATGTATTATGACTTTGGAGGCATACTATATTTTTTGGGTCATTCTTTGCTTTGTGGGGCCATGTTTATTAGTATTGGGTCTTCTAAGACCTCCATCAAATATCCAAAGTAACCATAAATCAATCTGAAACCTCCTTTTGGAACAATTTTCACAAAGGCACCATAACCAGACTCGAAAAACTCAAAAAATGATTTTTTACTTGAAATTCAATTTTGTAAATTCCTTCATCATTAGAAAAAAAAATTAGATGATTGAAATAAATTTCAAGTTTTTTGAGTGCCTGTACAATTTTTTGGTCTCTTCCAAACATCTACAGGTGTGCCATACTTCATCTTGGGAAATTCAAAATATTGAATCCTTCATTAAAGTTTTATTTTGAGGGTCCAGTTGTGCTTATCAAATAAAAATAGGAGGGTTGTCAAGTTTTCAAGCAAATTTAAGACCTATACAAGAATATCTAAGCTTATGAAATTTTATAGGGGATCCATTGTAAAGTTACAAGTATGTAGATTATGTCACATATTTTTAGATATTTTTTATTAGATATTTTTTTTATATACTTCAAATTATCTACATAGACCTATGACCCCCACCTTCATTGTCCTTTACTATAAAAGTTAAAAGAAAATTAATTGTTATTTACTGGTCATTTTACATGCACATTAAATATTTTTTTATTTATATATTTTATATTTTAAAAATCAAATAAAAAGCATATAAATATTAATCAATGCATGTTAAAACTTAATCGGTTTCTTAGATGAGTTGGTAAGCTTTTTTTACTAGAACTTACAACTAAAGAGGTATCAAATTTAAAACCCCATAAATTCAATATTTTTTTACTTTTTAAAATCATTTATTTAAATCTAATTTAATTCAAATTATATTTTTTGGTTTACATGCCAACATTTCATGCATCTAAAACCCTTGTTGACCTATCAAACTTATTTCAACTTTTGACCTAGTGAATATTTTGACAAACATAGTAGTGTAACCAGTCTATATCTAGGTTTTGGCATATTTTGGACACATATAAGTAGTTTATTTTGTGTTTTTAAACTTCATAATATTAATTTTATAGTTTTTTTAATAATAGTGTCTAGGTGGTCATTCTAAGTGCAACTCTTTCGACACCTAGTTTTATGCAATTCTAAATCAATTTTTTGTATTATTTGGCATATAAATTATGTAATTAAGTATAGTTGCACTTTTTATTTAGTTTATTTTACAATCATAATATAAAAATTCATTAAAAATTTTATTTTATTAAAATTATTTTTATATTAGTATATTTTTATGACACTTGTGACACCCTATTTTGTTGTGTTATTTCATAATTTTTTACTTTGTCTAACATTAAATTGAACAATTATTATATGTTTACACTTTTAAATTTGTTTTACTATCAAATTAAGTTCAATTTCACACTAAGAAGTTTCATTTTAAATATTTGTTTATTGTCTTATTTAAAGGGAAGCTATGGCTTCACCTTATTTTCCCTTAGATAAATCTCAAATACTTAAAGGAAATGATTATAATATATATAAAATTTATGTTAACGCTGAATTTATGGCCTAGAAGTTATATAATATTATCATTGGGACTAAAAAATCCCCTTCTAGATGTCATGTGGCCCTTGATCTTACCAATACATTTTAACAAAAATCACATGAAGTTATGTCCATTATCTTGTAGAGTGTTAAGGATAAATTCCTTCTCTACATTGGTAATCATGTATCTCCTAGTGATGCTTATAACTTCTTGAATACATGCATGAGGGTAATCATATCTCAAATATTATTAAGTTAATCCTTGAATTACTGACTACACCTATGAAAGGTGATGATAAACTTGTGAATTTTATTGTTAAAATAAAAAACATTAAAGTTCATTTAGATGGACATAATTATAATCTGATTCAAGATTGATTAATTTATTTTATCATTTGGTTAAATGTTTATGAAAATTTTAAAAAATTCATTTCAATTTTGAATTCTAAGTGTCAAACTGAGCAAGATATCCCTGACCTTACCACCTTATTTGCTCACTTGATTCAAGAAGAGCAAGTTATGACTAATTTTGATTTTAAATATAATGCCACTCAAGCACTTCTCATATTAAATAACATTTTTAATAACACTAAAAACCAAAAATCTAACCCTAATTTAGATAAAGGCAAACACAAAAATAAAACATCTGGTAATAAGAATTATAAATATAAGTTTAATTAAAATTTTAATTTTTGTGGTAAATTTGGTCATAGGTGAGAAACTTATTATAAAAATAAGTATATAAATAACAATCAAACCTATAAAAATTTAAAAAAAGGAATAAATCTAATCAAAACAAGTAGAATAATCAAAACCCTAATCAGAATAACAATCAAGATTCAAATATTATTACTTTGTATGTTGTTTTATTTGATTCAAATGAAAATGAGTGGATTTTAGATAACGGTACATCACACCATATAACTATTTTGTCTAATATTATGTGTGATTTTAGAGATATCTCTGAGAGAATTTACTTAGAATATAATTCTTTTTTAGAAGCAACTAAACAAGGAAAAGCAATATTTTTAAATGTTACTATAAATGATGTTTTCTATGTATCTAAGCTTAAAAAGAATTTTCTATCTTGTTCTCAACTTAAAAATGATAATTTCAATTTAACATTAATTAAATACAGCTGGTCCATTAGAAATCAATCTCGTTCCTTGATTGTTAAAGGTGTTCAAAATAATGGTTTATATATTGTTTCTCTTTTTTTTACATGTTTTATTTCATCACATAGTAAGAATGAATCTCAAATATGGTATGAAATAGTAAGACATGTTATTTTTATAATTTTAAATGATATGTTCACAAATAATCTTATTTTTAGACTTATTTCTATCCCCTCTCATCATGAAACTTATGAGGGTTGCTTATATGGTAAGCAACATACTAACCCCTTTCACAAGAATCATGATGTGAATTCCTCACATCTTTTAGAATTGATTCATAGTGTTGTTTTAATACCTCTTAAATTTATATCTATTAATGGTTCTTTGTATTTTTTTTACTTTTATTTATGATTAAAATATAATGATTTGGTCATTTTTTATTAAAAAAATCTGATGTGCTATCTAAATTTAAAGAATTTAAAGTTAGTGTTGAAAATGCATCTAATTTTTATATTAAGAGATTAAGAACTAATAATGGTGGTGAATATGTTAATAAATATTTTTATTCTTTTTGTATTATTTGTAGTATTTAAAGGGAACTAATAACTCCCTATTCCCCTCGATAAAATGGTATTTTTGAAATGAAAAATTGTACCATCATAGAAATGGCTAGAATAATATTGCAATCTACAAATGTTCCTAAGTTTTTATGGGTGTAATCCATGAATACTGTTATGCATGTTCTAAATAGATTCCATACCAAATCCATGTATCTTCTATCCCTTTATAAATGTGGACTAAAAAAAAACCTAGTGTGTCTCATCATAGGATCTTTGGTAGTCTTGCTTCTATCTTTATTTATAAAGTTAAAAGAAATAAGCTCAATCCCACTTCCTATTATTTTATTTTTATATGTTATGGAGGTAAGATAAAAAGTTTAAGAGTGTATAATCCTTCTAAATGTTATATCATTGAGAATAGGAATGTTATTATTCTTTAAAAATCATTTTTTGAGCCCTCTTTAGAACTTCTTCAATGTTTTTTTTGTTGATGAACCTAACTCTCATGTTTATCCTTATAATAAAATTAATTCTCTTAAAGAATTTGATCCAAATTTGGATAACTTAGAGTCTAAGGAACCCTCTCAATTTCATATTCAATCTAGAAGACCTAAATGGGAATAATCCCTAATGTAATCTTCTAATATTGATAGCCTTAATAAATTAATTAGAAGTCAACATTGTAATCATGCATTAATTATTATATATTAATGTGAACCTAAATCATTTGAGGAAGCCAGTCAATATGATAGATCGAATATTATTATGCAAGAATAATATAATGCCTTAAAAAAATTATACTTGGTATCTTGTTTTTCTTCCACCTAAAAGGCATATTGTCAGTTGTAGGTGGCTTTATAAGATCAAATATAATTCAATTGGTAAAATTGACAAGTTTAAATCTATATTAGTTTCTCATGGGTTTAATCAAAAATCTAGGATTGACTATATTAAAACCTTTTCTCCTATATAAAAATGAGTGTTGTTAGACTTCTTATTACTCTTGCAACCCAAAATGGTTGGGTTATCCACCAAATAGATGTCAAGAATGCATTTTTAAATGGTGACTTAGAAGAAGAAATTTATATGACTCAGCCTATAAGTTTTACTAACCCTAACAGAGAATATTTTGTATGTAAGTTAAAGAAATATTTGTATGGTTTAAAATAACATCCTCGAGCTTGGTATTCTAAAAATGCTTCTTTTTTCAAAGAATTAAGTTTTTCTAATTTCTACTATGATAATGATCACTTTTATGGTCATTTGATTCTAAGTGTATTATGTGTTGATAATTTTTTATTAGATAAACTAATTCAAATATTTAAAATGACTAATTTAGGCATTCTACATCATTTTTTAAGAATGACTATATTTTAGGATAAATATTTTATTGTTGTATCACAATCTTAATATTCTCATAACCTTATTATTTAATTGAAGATACTTGATTATAAATATTCATTCAATCTTATTAATTTTGGTGCTAAACTTGATCCAAAAATTGCATGTGAAAAAATTAACCCTAATTTATATAGATAACTTGTTTGTAGTTTGATTTATCTAACCAATACTAGGCAAGATATTTCATATGTTGTTGGTGTTGCTTCTAGATTTATGTAAGATTCATATTTATATTATTATAAATTATCTAAATGAATTCTTGATTCTATCAAATGAACAATTAGTTTTGGTTTATTTTATTATTCTATTAATAATGTTAAATTATATGGTTATTGTGATGATGACCATGCTAGTGATACTATAGATCATAAATCTACTTCTATATATGTGTTTAATTTTGGTACAGGTGTTATCACTTGGAGCAACAAAAAATATCCTACTATATATTATATATATATATATATATATATATATATATATATATATATATATATATATATATATATATATATATATCTTTTATTGAATTAGAGTACAAAAGTGCTATGGAATCTACCAAAGAAGCTATGTGGATACTAAAGTTGTTGGGAGAACTTCATTTGGATGTTTCTCACAATAACATCCTTCATTGTGATAACAAAAGTTGTATAGCTCTAGTAAAAAATTTAGTATAACACCAAAGAACTAAACATATTTAAGTTCATGTGTATTTTATTTAAGAAAAAGTCCCCAATGGTGATATTGATATGTAGTTTTGTCCTACAAATGAATAAGTGAAATATATCTTCACAAAACTTGGTGATACTAGTTTTTCTCAGTTTCATGCAATGTTAGGCCTCTTGAATTGGGAGTGTGCATGATAATCCCACTTCTTAACGACCTTGTGTTCCTTCTTCTTCTCTACACTTCTCATTATAAAGCATTGTAAACTTTATGTGGAATTTATGTGATTTGAGTAAACTTAATGTGAAATTTTTAATTTTGTATCCCAATACATAAAGATATACTTTTTAATGGATGTTCTTATGTTATAAAATGCTCTAAATATGCTTGGGTGATTATTCATGAAAAATTGTGAGATTTAGTCTCATGATCATGCTAGCCTAGACTTACTTTATAGAAGTTTATGGATTAAAATTACTTTTTTTTCAAAAGGTTATGTTT
The DNA here is from genome assembly GCA_037957365.1 of Torreya grandis. Classification (NCBI taxonomy): domain Eukaryota; kingdom Viridiplantae; phylum Streptophyta; class Pinopsida; order Cupressales; family Taxaceae; genus Torreya; species Torreya grandis. The sequence continues at coordinate 4,208,939 of JARHVA010000345.1, read as the reverse complement.
GTCATGATAAAAGATTTTAAATCCTTCAATTGTATATATAGTATTATTCTTGTATTAAGATAACTATGACATTTATCCCCATTTAGAATTAAGGGGGAGTGTTAGAATATTTAATGTTTAAATGGGATAATTTAAACCCTTAGCATAATTTGGTGTATTATTAAATAATAATGATTTATTATTTATTAAATATGAGGTGAAAAATTCAAGTAAATAAATAATAAATATTTTGGTTTATTATTTACCAATTAAATTAAATTACTCTTAGAAATAATGGACCCATTGGTTACAACAGTTACCTCCCTTCACATTTATTATAAATAGGGTTTTACCCCTATTGTATTATTCACTATGAACACACTCGATTAATTTGATATTTGCATGTGACAAATATTTATAAAGGTTCTATGATGTCTTATGTGAAGTGAGAATGGAAGGCTTTATATTGGGGTGTAGAGTTTCTCAATTAATTGAATATCATCTTCTTGGGTTTTTACCTCTTGAAGGTTTTTCAACTTTAAATGCTTATGTATTATGTCAATTATTTATTCTTTTTCCATCATTTATTCATATATATCCAACACTATATTTCATATATATTTTATTGATTTTATCAGATATAGACTCATAGCTCAAGAAAAATTTCATTATCCAGTCTATAAGTGTCTTGTAGGCTATCAAAGAAGTAATCGATCAAGTGGAACTTGATACTAAATACAATGTAAAGGTAAATTCATTAATGGCATCAATCTTTATTTTTAACTTCCTCTTTTATAGATACAAGTAACAAACTGTAGTGCCTGTCAGCAAAATTGTGCTTCCTGGCTTTAGGGTTGGTTTAGAATAAGTGCTAGAGGGTTTTGACTATGGTGGCCAACATCCACTCCCCTTCTCCACTCACCAAAAGCTAGGCTTGATCCCCCTAAAGACATTCTATGATTTTAAATTGGGGTTCCTTATGGTGTTTGATAATCTGGAACATGTGTAGGCCTACATGAATAATCTTGTATTAGAGGGGCACTTTATTTTAGAATTAGACTTCGATGAATTATGCACTCTATAGCCTTAGTAGTGGTATCCCTCATCTCGATAAATTATCCCAAGATGGAGATCATAGTGAAATCACTTATGAGGATTTTTAGGGGACCTATATAGTAAGGCCCCCCTTTAGGAGTGGAAGTGGTTCACTTGGCACCTCATAGGGTAGTCTCTGTGTAGATGAAGGCTTGTTTGGAGGGCCTAAAAGTAATGCCAAGCTTAGGAGGGGTAATTCAAAATCTAAAGGTTGGTAGGCCTAGGCTTCACTTATGGAATATGACCACTCCTTAGTCTTTTGGCACTAGGCATGTACTTAGGGTGACACAACTAGGATGGAATCGATCATAGAAGGATGTGGTAATAATGAGGCATTAATTGCCCTAGTGGATGTTGGTGGCTCCACATTTGTTAGTGGTGAAAACACGATGGATGTAGTGGTTTGTCCTTAGCTAGGTTTTTAGTCCCCCTATGTTTTTTTTTTATGATTGGTTTTAGTGGTTACCCTTTGGGGTGTTTTGTGTTTTAGCTATCTTTATTTCCCTATGTGTATTTTTGTTCATTAGTTTTTTCTTCTTTGAAAGTCTTATTTTTTGGGTTAATCCCATATTTTTGTATCCTTGTTTGTTTTAATTAATAAAATGGAGAGATACCTCCAAACCCTCATATCATCTATCAAAAAATATTTATTTTATTATTTTTTACTTTATTTTAAAAAGGGGACATGACAGTCTACCATTCTCAAAGATTGATTGTCCTCAAGTAATGCTTGAGCTATCATGAAAATATAAGATCCCAAACTATCCTTGGGAGTTTGTTAGTCCCTCTGTCCAATTTATTTGATTATTTAGTAATAGCCCTTAATATATTTTTAGGCTTAAAATTCTAATTGATTTATTCACATCGTATTTTTCATAATTCTTCCCTTGTATTGTACATTTAATATTTTTGTCTATTGGTATAACTTGAGTATTGGTTGTCTAAAATTATGCCATTGTGTGTAGGATGCACCACACTACCATCTAATTTTTATTTATGTGTATATGGTAGATGTGACTTGATGACCTTATTCTCATAAGATATGAAAATATGTTTTTATTTGGAAACATTCTTGAGATTTGAATATTCCCATTGAAAACCTGATTTCTATGTTATCTCTCTCATAAAGCTCAACTTTGCATCACTTGGTGGAGGTGCACCTAAAATTTTCTCTATGATCTATTAGCTCACACCATAATTAGGATGGAATTCTCTTGAAACAATTTTAAAATCATCCCCATATCTTATGGAAAAAACTCCATGCAAGGCATCTAGCTTTATAATTTTTTCACATCTTGTTCTAGAAAAAATTAGGGTTGACACAACTTCTATAATGTCTTGTGGGTAGTCTTGCTACTTCTAAATAGAATATATTTTGTTTAGAATGAAATAAAAAAATATTTCAATCATATCATATACATCTATTATATTATCCTATGTGAATAGTATATCATTTCCTCCTTGCTGAGTTGGTCCATCACTATTCATGACTGATCCTTCTCTTGTGATATTATAGTTATTTGGAAAATTCCTATTCTCAATCCCTTTAGCGCCCTATAAAATTTCTCCATCCTCATTCAAATAATATTATCTACACATAATCTTTATTTTTGAACTACATATAATTTAAATAGGTAAGTTGATTTCAAGCCAAAACCTTTCTCTAGTATATCATTGCTTTCTTCCAAGAATTAAGCATTAGCATGCTCCTGTATATACTTTATTTTGAAATCATTTATTACCTCTTCAAAATAAATATATTCCTAACCATTTTTATATTTTAGATGAAATAATTTTATTTATTCATGGAAATAAAAGATGCTCCTTTCCACATTTTTTGTAAGGATCTTTACATTGAACATCAAAAGTGTGCCTTGATTTCTTATTTTTCCAAGATCTATTGTAGGTCAATCTTGTGTCTTCATGAACTTCCCCTCTTTCTAATTTGGTATTGAAATAATGGTTAAAAACATCTATTTTGACTAGTTACTTAGTTGATGTTCTTTCACAAACATTAGCCACATATGTCACTCCATCTATCTAATTGATAATGTCAATAACAAATATCTACACATTTCTATTTGAACTAGAAAATGGATTTATATTTTATTCTTGATAAGTCTTTTCATGGTTATCTTAAATAAAAAGACTATCTTTAACACTTCTTAAAACAATAAGAATGACTCTCTCATATACATCTAATTTTATTGTTGCCTTTGAGAAATTTGCATCAAATCCATCATTTGGGTGACTCAAAAATTTGGTTTTTATGAAAATATTCGTCTTGCTTTTATTTTTACAACTATCTTGAAAATAATCTTCATATGACATGAACCCTATATTTGGGAGATTGATGGGTGCTCATTGAATAACAACATATTTTTCAACTTCCTCTTATATGGTGGAATTCTCCATGGGTTGTTTCCTCTCAATTTATTACAAATTTTATTGTCATTATTTCTTCTTCGACCTTCCACTTTTATATTCTTTGAATATTTTCAAGAATTATTCAAAGGTAAAATCATACTTTTCATCATATGCGGTAAACTTGCTAAGAAAATTTTGAGTGATCCTTCTTGCTCTTATTTTTTATTCATGCCTCCTTTTTAATACAAATAAATATTAGAGGGTCATGTCAACTTGAAATTTTAGGCTTAGATTATAATATTATTCACAATAGGCCTCATAATCAAATTTAAGTTATTTTTTCCATTCATCTTCTTTTGATTCTTTTCTGTCCACTATATTTTTATTGATGCCACTAAATCTGGCATGTTATTTTGACACTCTTCCATTTATTTTCTATTCTATCTCTTATATTTTAGGATAGTAAGATCATTTATATGATACCATTGTAATATCCCTTTCTAGTTAATTTATCAACTCAAGTTTTTTGTGATTCCTTTTTCAATATTAGATATAAAACAAATACTAAAACATCCCACATGCAATATTGATGTTGAAAACCTAATTGAAACTTCATTGAAACCTTATTTTAATGAGATGAAAGTATAAACATTTTTGATAAGGAAGCAATCTAAACCATAATATAATATTCTATTTATTTTGCATTATAAGGCTAGAAAACAAAACTCTTACTTGAATAAGACTCCATAAAATTATTGCATGCAAATATGAGAAACAAATGAAACTTGAAATAATATTATAGGTAAAATTAAATGACATAATTGCCACTTTGATTTGCAAAAATTAGACTCAGATGGTCACATAAACCCCAACACAATAAACCCAATTGTGCATGAAACCATAAAGTAGTAGTCTAGGAATGTTTTCTATTTGGTATGGTAACAACATGCTCAAAATAAATAAATGTAAATTATATATGAGATATGATAGCTGACCAAGAATGTAAAACAATGATTAAAATACTCCAAACCCTCATAAAAAAATAAAAAAATTGGTAATAATATTCAATCACAATGAAACTAGAATTTGATCCTAATTTGAAATAAAAATTATGATTTCATGATGGAATCAACTCAATCGGTTAGAGGGTTTACATCCTCAAATGTAAATCTGAATGGTGAGGTTTTTCATCCTCACAATTCATTCAAACTATAAGGTTTTTTATCTTTATGCCAAAAACCCAATTAACTGAAAGGCTCAATCAATTGATAAATGTTAATAATAAAAATTAAAGGATTTAGAATGAGGAGGAATCTCAATATATAGACTCAATTTTCATTTTTAAGGTTGGGGTTATACTTTTAGGTTTATGGTTTTAATTTTCACTTTTACCCTTCTTTTTTATTTCCACTTTTCCCTTTTCTCACCCTTTTTTTAATTTTTAATATTAATAAAGTAATATTAAGTTGTCACTTTTTTAAATAAAATTAAGTCACTTAGATAACTTAAAATATTAACTTTATTATTTTTTTACTTTATTTGAAAAAGGGAACATGACATAAAGATTCCTCAATCCAGTAGTATTCATTTCTCTCTCAACCAGACCTATCTACCCTTCTTATTTTTTGGACATATTTATTTTATAGGCTCCATGATCCCATTTTACCACCAACTATAGCTATCTTGCAGTTATTTAACCATTTTTCCCACCTATAATATAATGTGTTGTGATGATCAAAGTCATCTATAGTTGTATTCCCCTATCACTTCACAACTTTATATCAGTATCTAATGTCAAACTTTACTTTTTCCATATTTCCCCCTTTATCTCCACTATAAATCATGGTTCCACATGGTTGCATGTATAAATATTTCTATTTTAGCATTTTTCACACATCAACATATTTTTTCATAGTTTACATCTATCATTTTGGTAGTCTATTTTGGGTGCATACATAGGTTATTAGTTTGAAATTATCAGAGTTGTTGCTAGAATATGGATAATGTGAATGCAATGGAGACATGATCACATGAGATGAAGCAAGTGCACACCACATAGATGCTAAAGAAATTTGAAATTATACAAGAAGATAAATTGCACAAGACAAAATGGAGAAAACTAAAATCTGATTAACATGAGATGACCAAAGTGAGGAATACATATAGGAGAGCACGTAAGTAACTCCTCCACAAAAGGTGGTCAAGGCACCCCAAGAATAGGCTGTAACTCTTCCATGAAAGGTGGTGACAAAGTGCTAAGAATAGAGAAGTAACTCCCATCAAGGGAGTTACTTATGACATTCTTATGACACATCTATGACACACACCTCCACATAAGCTATCCTATCCCACAAATGTAGGAAAAATCCATGTAAGCACAAGAAATACAATTTTCCTAATTAAAAAATAGGAAAAAATTAAAAAACTACACTAATAGAAATAAGTGTTCCACTCCTCTACCATTGGAAATGTTAAATTTATGCCTAATGTGTGTTTGCATTCATTAGTATATTGGGACTTAGCCTATTTTTAGGGCCAACACTAATGGTAAACTAATTCCCACCCAAGCCATATAAAAATTAAAAACCCAACATCCACACAATCATGTACATACAATTCCATTCAAATGGCCTAGTGATAATGTTTCCATGTGGATGAGGACTCCAAATTCTACACAAAGGGATAAGGGTGGACAAATGTATATGAAAGTAATTTTTTTATCATATGGGTGCTAGTTGTTGAAAACCTTTCAATAGGATACCAAAAGGGACCCTAATCATAGTGCATGTAACACTCCCCCAATGGTTGAGAAACTCACAAAAATACTTCAATTTTGAGGCATATTTATTGACCTACACTTGAATTAAAAATAATGAAGAGGTGATAACATAAAATTTATCATTAGTGTAAAATAATACCCATTACTAAAAATAAGAGAATTCCTATAATTCCAAAGCTATAAAAAAATCAAATCTCTAGAAAAAATTAAAATAAAAAAAATAAATGTTGGCCATTGAGCATGAAATCTCTAAACAATGTCATCCTCCAACTAATGGGCTTTGGTTGGAAAGGCATGAACACATTGTGAATTCATTTTCAATCCTCATGGGCACATGCTATGTTCCAAAATAAGAGCTTAAAATTCTTTGGTTTATTACACATAGGGAACCTATTATGATGATTTAAAATGTGAATCAGTTTATCTCTATTGTTAGACCTTAGTAGATTAAACACCAAAAAATGATCAATTTTAGGCTCAAGCTTAGTTATCTAGATCTAAATATAAGTAACTTAGAATTCGATACAATAAATCTTTATAGTGTGTTAAAATGTCATATTAAAATTCCAATGCCAATATTTCCATCAAACATCTAATAACTAAAGCCCCAATGTTTACATCATATAATCTAGCATAAGATCATGTATATGCATGATAGGAGGCATATAATAAGCTATCAACATGGACTATCTCTGCAGAATGGGCCATTGAGCCCAATCTTGAGAATAGATAAGATCTCACATAATATAAAAGCTTTTTTTGGAAATACAAAGAGTTATAATTTAAAACAAGTTTTAATAACCCAAAGATTACTTTTTAAAGCAATGTGAGACCACTACATGTTTTGGTAATTAAATTAAATGATAGATATAAATCCATCACCTTCCCATTTTATAAAAAAATTGTTTTTATTAAGACATTTCCTAATACACTTACCAATAAAATACCCTTAAAACTTGATGGAGAAAACTATTTAATGAGAAATTTTCTATAGACAAACAGTTTTTAAACTAGTCTTTCCATAAGGTGAGCATGTATAAATATAATGTTTAAATATATTTTTTCAAGCTTCAAATGCCTTAAATTTAGTATAAAAACCTATTTGATGAATTGAGAAACACTCTTCTTGTGGATGTCAATAATGGTAATGCCTCCTTTTCCTTAGAGGAGACAACAAACTTCTTAGGAAAACTAAAGAAATCCTTAAGATTTTTTGGCATTAATGATTCATTGAATCACTCTTATCAACATGTAATTTTTTTCATATGATGTCTTATAAGTAACCCTGTAATAAGAGTAGTAAATAAGTGTGACACCTAGAACCGTAGGGAAAATCTATAATCTCCCTACCAATTAAAATGGCTTAGTAATCATTTTAATTTTTACTCTTTACAACATAAACTACCATAAAAACATGGTAAGGTTGAGATGGGTTATGTTGGAGAAGGGGAATAAGATTAGGATTGAGTAACTCCATGTCTCTAATATGAATATAATGTTTGAATCTCCCAATGACTTGAAGCCTAATCCAACTAAAAGTAGGCTCAAATCAAGAGAAGACTCTTTCAAGCTCGACCATGAAAACATTATTGATACTCTTGATGATGACAAACACTCTTAATTTGAATAAGATCCCTATCATATCCATAAGTTTAATCCTAACTCCACTCCATTTAAAGTTGCTACCCAATAGAATAAATGAGTTTTGGCCTTTCTTGTATACCTTTAGAACATGGTTGAAAGTTTATAAAATGAATCCAACTTATAGTTGAGTCTTAAATAGTTTTTCAATGAAAATAGCATTTTTAAAGATAAAATTTATGTTCTTCATCACCAAATTTATAGAGAGTTTTCTACCCCATTTTTGGATATGCATTTTTATAAATAACAATGAAATTCATTACAAGATATTTATCACCTGGAAGAGGAATCCTCTAACCTTAAGGTTAGAATGAATAAAATAAAAGGTGAGTTGGGCACTTTAAATGAATTCCTTGGTAAGGTAATAAACACAAGCAAATAGACCATGAAAATTTGTGTTAATATTATACAAACAATCCATAAAGGGTTAAGGAAAAATAAAAAATACTTTGGCTCAAGTTGGCCTTCACAATAGAACAAGGAAGCAAAAAATACTCAAGGTGATACCGATGAGGATACAAAGGATGTGTTTCTAGAATGTTACTATTTATATCAATGAAGGGTATGTAGGCCTTGGATATAAGTATAAGTCCACTTTTCATGGATTCAATCAAGCTAATTAACCTCTCGAGTTTATAACTACTACATTTATGTGATTTGAACATAAAAACCAAGCTAATAATGTTTCTCAATTATCATTAGTATATCATAAACTCATTTATAACATAATATTTCCAAAAATATTGACATTGGATGAATTTTCAAATGATGAATCTCTTTTTGAATATATAGGTGAATATGAGGACCTTCCTTCATTTGATAATAATAAAATATTTCCTCATGAGACAAATTCACATGCCTATTTTGGTGAAAGTTATGATTCTATACCACGAACATAATTAGATGTTCCTAATAATATTCCTACTACTCCATATGTGGAATATTTATTAACATTATTTAATGATGTTAGGATGTAAATTTACTATTCACATGAAACTATTCAAGAGTCACTATTCATGGCCACTATTCATGTGATGAGGTGGAAATTACTATTCATAGTGGTGAGTTGGTAGTGACTATGTTGATAAGGTGACAGTCTGACTTGGCGGTGACTAGGTGTATGAGATAGCTCCTAGGTGATGTGGCATAGCCCACAAAGGTATCTTTCTTGGTTTAAAATGTAGGAGAGAGAAATGGGATGAATTTATCCTTAGGAACATTGGTTTACCTTTTGATATCATATGTGGGGATCATGTGGGGCACCATCCTTGACCCTTGACTTGTGGGTGTAGGTGGGAGACAAGAAAAAGATGATCTAATCATTTATCTTTCAAGCATGTGCATGTGATTGTGGTCAAAATGTTGAGGAATATTTTGACTCACACATGCGTGCATATGGGAAAGTGGGGACAAGGATCACTATTCTATATTTGAGGCCCATGTGAAGTGGTATGTAGCATCTTAGATTCACAAGGAAGTGGAATCCTTAAGTCAAAAGTGGGAGCATCTTATGACTAACACATGTGAGGGAGACAAGTTTATTATTGTGAATAGTAAGGCCACATGGAGGGGGTCAAAATTTCTTCTCTCTCCTCTTTACCATCCATTATTATCTTCTCTCCTTGTATTCTATATATGTATGATACTCCCTCCCTATGTATGTAAGCTTGAGAGCAAGTGTAAGCTTGGTAGAAAGTGTATGAAGCTTGTGAGTGTGTAGAAGCTTTTAATTAGTTTGTTGATAATATTTTCATAGATTTAATGCTTTTATGAAAGCATTTTAAGAGGAGAGAGTGTGTTTTGAGGAAGATTTGTTGGAGAGGTTGATATTCTGAATATCAATAAGAAGACTATATCTACTATTTGCCAATGGTTTTTCCTTGCACTTAACAAGGTTTCCACATTATCTACTTGTGTAATGTGTTCTTATCTATCAATGTTATTTTATCTTATCATTTTTGCATTTAATTTCTTACATAGTAGGATATTATTTCCTAACAAATGAGGAAAAATTCAAGTTTTATTTTGGCACCAAAAAGAATATGTGACTAGTATTATTGATTGCCATGTCAAAAAATTACTAAGGTAAATCTCTTAAATAATATTTGCATGATTATTTATAATTATTTACATGAGAATATAAATATATGCCTATAATTGATCTAGAGGTGGATATGCATAACTTTATCTTATATCTAGATGTTAATCATGTCTTAAATATGATTTTACACTCCAAGACATAGATATGATTATGGATTCCATAGTAGTATATGATAAGTTATCATTTATGGATGGTTTTTATAGATATAACCAAATCAATATCAATCATTTAAATCATGAAAAAAAATTCATTCATCACACCATGGGGAAAAAATTGTTATAGGGTCATGCCCTTTGGCCTAAAACATGAAGGAGCAACTTATCAATTAACCATGACTCATATTTTTCATGATTACATACATAAAATATTTGAAGATTATGTTGATAATTTATTATCAAAATCCAAGCATCAACAATACCATGATATTGATTTACAGAAAATCTTTAATAGAGAGGAAATATAATGTACATTTAAATCTAAAAAAGAGTATTTTTGGAGTATCTTCTAGAAAATTGTTGGGTTTTATCATTTCAAAAAGATGCATTTAAGTAGACCCTAAGGAATTAAAAGTTATCTTGATATTCCACCATCAAAAAAAAATCATAAACTTTTATGCTTACAAGGTTGTATTCAAGTTATATGGTGTTTCATGGATTGATTAGTAGATACAACATAGTATATAACAAGGTTACTTAAAAATGATACCAAATTTGAATGGGGTGACTCTTTTCAACAATTTTTTTAAGAAAATAAATAGTATATTCTCAACATGCCTATTATTATGCCTCCCACTCTAGGTAGACCCCTCTTATTATACATTTATACTACTATTCAAGATTTGGGGGCTTTACTCTCACAATAAGATGATGATTACCATGAATGTGCTATTTATTACATTAGTCACACACTTATTGATTATGATAAAAAAATGTATTGTTATCAAAAATATATGTATAGCTCTTGTTTTTTCCATGTAAAAATTATGAAATTATTTACTTCATAATTAAATTCATTCCATCACTAAAGTTGATCCACTTAAATATCTTATGTCAGTGTCTCATCTATCAAAACATATGGAAAATTTAGTAATGCTTCTCATTGAATTAGATCTAAGTTTTATCTAACAAAATTCTGTTAAATGGAAAGTTATTGCACATCAACTAGTTGTTTCCCTCTTACATGATGCACTACCCATTACTTATAAATTTTTAGATTAATTTAATTCTTATAATATCAACTCTAATATATGGACAATGAATTTATATATATCTAAATATATTAAAAGTGTGGGTGTTAGGATTATGTTTGTTACCCCACAAGATGAATACATGCCTTTAACTTTTTGTTTTGGATTTTCATGCACAAAAGACAGCAGAGTATGAAACTTGCATACTTGGCTTTGTAATCACATAAAAGTTGCACATCATGTTTTTTATGGATATATGGTGATTCACTACTTTTCATAAATCAAGTTATAAATGTTTATAAAACTAAAAGTTGATCCATTATAAATACATGGTCAAACATTTCATATTTCACTTCTTTTCTTTCTCCATTAAGATCATCCATCACAAATATAATCAACATGTTGATTTCATGGATAGTGAAACATCTCTAATTCCCATTGATATCAATGATGATAATAAAAATTTTACTATCATGAGTATTAAATAATCCTAATAATCAACATGAAGTGTAGATAATCCTGAGTAATATATTGATATGATAAAAAGTGGTTACAGTGCCAATAAATGTGTTATGTACTCATTTTTGGATTTTTTTTTAACTTTATTTTGAGGGATAATTGTTACGATGCATAAATAAAATTGAATCTCAAACAACTATACTTTACATTCATGATAAAGAATGTGGATGCCACTTTAGTGGTAAAACTATGTCTTTCAATCTCTTACGTCAAGGCTACTATTGTATAACAATGAAACAAGAATGTTATTACTATTTTTTTAAGTTCCCAATGTCAAATTCAAAACAAATTCATTCATGATTCATCATATGTGCTACAACCTATTGTCTCTCCATGGAATTTCTCTCTATGGGGTTTTGATTTAATGGAAAATCAATCCATAATATTCAAATGAACATAAGTTTATTATTAATCTATTGAATATTTTACAAAATGGGTGGAAGTAATACCCCTACATTCTACAATAGGTGAAGATATTTTCAATTTATTACTAACACATATTATCACATGATTTGGATTACCTTATGTAATTTTTGAATATAATGGTTCATCTTTCAAGAATAAAACAATTAAAAAAATTGTGCTAAATTTAAAATACATAAAAATTTAAAATTTAAAAAACATGCATATATCTCAAAAATTCATAAAATATCAAAACATTTTAAAAAATTCAAAATCAAGACCTAAAGCATTTTTAAAATATTAATAACTTAATTATTTTCATATGTTGTTTATTTGATGTTAATAAAATACCATATTCCATATTTCAATACACAATTCTTCTCATGAGGGACTTGAGTGTGATATGGGACATCCTTCCACATGATTCTTTGATTTCATGCTTCCTTATTACCCAATAACTGGCTAATTTTAGGGCATCTATTTTCTCTCCATGAACATTTTAACAGGTTGTATTTATTCACAACCTATCTACCATGTTGAGTCACATATCATATAAATATATTTCTAAATCACTCATATTTTTCAAATGTATTACATAAATTATGTTACTTGATAGCCTTCATATTCATGCATACAAATGGAGCTATACTATTCTAATTTACTACATGTTTTGTTTTGCATTTTTACATTCCAAACTGATAAAACTAATTTTTTTTCTTGATTATTATGTTTGTGTGTGTGTATACACCCTAAATTGGTCAAGCCACCACACATATCATGTATTTTAATAGTCCTTTCAGAGGAGACTCCGACTGGAGATTATGAGCCTTGTTTTTACTAGCTATGTCTTTGTTTTCTTTGCCTTGGTCTTGTTTCTTGCCTTTATCACCTCTCTATCATCTCAGTCAACTGATCTATACCCCCAAAAAACCCCAGACTTAGCATGTGTCAGTCCCAGCCTATTTTTCTGAGTCTTGGACAACACAATTATATAGGACTACAGCTCTTGACGCTCCTATCCTACTCGACATTATTATTTAATGGTCATTTTTTCTTGCTTAACAGGTCCCAACCCTTTTAACCCCTCCATTAAGTTTTATATATATTTTTGATGTCAGATAATGCAAATAAATCTCCCAAATTCAAAATAAAGAGTCTCTTATATAAAGGACTTCACAAGACATTTTATATCTAGCACTTACTATTTTGGCACACTAAAAAATTAAAAATCAGTTAATAGTATAGCTCAACATTTTTCATCACACATAGATTTGCATGATTGATCAAGGAAGGGCCTAGGCAAAATTTCATTCTTGCATCTATTGTACATGTTGATTATGCAATTCTCTAAGGGAAAACTACATTTGATCTAAGACCTTTGCTTGAGGGTTAATGTAGGTAGCGATTAGGATAGCAGGGATTCTAGATCATGCAATCATACTCTAACCTAGTTTTTCCCCCTTTTTATTTTGATGTGTTTGTTATTTCATGTGTTTAGATATACCTAGGATTTAAAGATTAAAATATCTCTAAAGAAAATTTCATCAACATTCAGCACCCAAGATTTCACAAGCAAGCTCACATAGGAATAGCACAAAGAACCTAGAAAATTCAAGTCTCTGTGATCAATTTGAACAATAGCAACAGGAGTGGACAATAACACTAGATACCAAAGCGTATTATTTTTTATGATTCTATCCTTTCACTGAATAAAATCTAGATCTAGGTTTTTGACATCTCAGTCTTGCACAATAGTTTTCAGCCTCTGAATCATCTATTTCAACATGTTTTTCAGGATAAGTTATTTATTTTCTTTATGTAATTGATTTTATCAAATTGATATGAAATATGTATTTTATTATATTTGATTAGATTTTACCCCTTAATCTAGAACCCCTTAATTTTATTATTCCAAACATTTGGTGAACCTGACTTACTTCAAACAAAATCTAAAACCCTAGGTACCCTTAGGGTTTTTCCTTCATATTTTTGTGCAAAAATTCAATTTCAAATTTTTGATTTTTATATAAATTTTTATGCATTTATTTTATTCAAATTTATTTTATAATTTAAATTATTGCAATAATTTTCAATTTTTCTAAAACCCCAACACAAAACCTTAGATATCCCAAACTAGGTCCTCAAACCCCAAGCATTCCTCCCTTACAATTTTTAGATAAAAAGTTTGGAATTTTTGCAAATTATTGGAGTGTCTAACTTATTTTCAAAATATCTATGTTAGTAGTTATTTTTGTATATATTTTCTTAATAATAATTTTACATATGCTCTTTGGTGAAATCAATAAAATGACCACTAAGGCACTTCTTCCTTCTTATCCCATAGATAAATTTCTAAATTTTACTCATAATTATGACAATGAATGGGAAATTTTGAAAAATTTCACATTAGCCAAAAATGTGGAAAATGATTTCATTTATAATGAAGACAATTACTATTGTTATAATGAGGACTATGATGATGCACATAAAAGTGATAGTGAAGAAAAAGTAGATGCACCTTCTTCTCTCAAACCTATCTCTTTTCTTCCCTCTTCTAAAGAAAATAATTTTGATAAATGGGAAACGTACTTTTCACCTCATTCTCCTATGCACAATGCATCAAATGTAAAAATTAGTCATGTACTTCCAAGTGAACCTCTCATTGGTGATATTTTTTTTGCATTTGAACCTAGTCTCTCTCTCTCTTTTGCTACTTCTATGTTAAAATTACAACAATATAAATGCAATAGAATCAAAATTTCAATGCATAGTTCAAATGATCCATCTCATGCTCATAACTCTACTTTGTCAAAATAATTTCTAAATGATAACTCTCTTTCTCTTACTTCTCATATTGCAAATGAAAATAATGCATACACTCCATTTCAAAACAAAAAATATGCACATAATGTTCTAATTTCACGTGACAATTTATTGCATATTACAAAAGAATTAACATCTTCTCTTACCTCTCTCCCTAGTGATAATGGAAGTGATAATGAGTATGATAGTGAACATGAAAATGAATATGAAAATGAGAGTGAATATGAACAAAAATCTAATTGTGATAATGCATGGAATAATGATGACTATTATGCACATAGTGAAGAAGAAAATGCATCTCATGCTTCTAAATTTTATCTCATTTCTTCTCTCAAACATAAGGCATTAAAA
This sequence comes from Torreya grandis, assembly GCA_037957365.1. Classification (NCBI taxonomy): domain Eukaryota; kingdom Viridiplantae; phylum Streptophyta; class Pinopsida; order Cupressales; family Taxaceae; genus Torreya; species Torreya grandis. The sequence continues at coordinate 4,193,696 of JARHVA010000345.1, read as the reverse complement.
AATGTTGATTTTACTTCTATGCATTATTCTATTTTAAATGATGCACATTTCAATGATAAAATCACATCTTCTATTCAATTATAATGTGATTCATTAAATATTAAAGACCATAATGAATCTCCAAATCCACCCCCTACTATAGTAGCACATGTTCCTCGCTCTTCACCCAAAGAGAATTTTAACCCACATCCCTCTACTAAGGTCCAAGTTACCATTATTTCAAAGGTTCAAGTGAGCACACCCTCTCTCGATGGTCCAATTGTTAAATGTGGTATTCCCATGGTTAAAATAAATGATCAAATTCAATGTTTAAATGAACCACTTCAAGATACTAATATACCATCCCAAGAGATTATTTATTTAATGCATGTAGCTGGTGAATTACAACATCAATTACACCTCCTTACTTTGTAAAATAAGGCTTATAATTATTATATGGATGCCAATGAATCTCATGTTAACCATCTTTCAAAGACATTCATCAAAGCTTCATTGCCTAAGAATTTTTAGATACCCTCATTGCCTCAATTTGATAGACATAGAAATCCATTCGTACACCTTCAAGCCTTTTGGAAGGATTTGTCATCTCATGCAAGTCCTTTAATTCTACTTAAGTTATTCCAATAGACATTAGTGGGTAATGCATAAAATTCATTATTTCATCTCCTCCCTATTGGTTCCTTGCACACATATGATGACCTAGAGGAGGCATTTCTTAGATATTACATAGAAAACATGGTCCCTCATGTTACATATGAGAAAAGTATTGTATTACATCAGAATTATTTAGAACCATTTAGCGATTATATCTTATGATTCAAGACTCACATGTTACGATTGATCTATAAACCAATAAATCTAGAGATTTAGCATATATTTATCAAGGGGCTTCGTCAACCCCTCCTAGAGCATATATTGTATCAAATAAAGTCCTCTTTTAGGCATTTATGTTATATAGTTCTATCCTTGGAGAAGAAATTGGGATTGATTGAGCTAGATTCAGTTGATCAACTTACTCTAGATTTCACAACACTACCTCCATCTATAGCTTCTAGCACACAACATCCACCATGTCCTAAATAAGATAGGATACCATAACCAAAAAAGCAACCAATTAATAACAAAGAGCCAATTTCTATATCAACACCTATAGTATGCAATACAAAGAACAAAAGTAAGGCACCACTATAGTTTTATTTAGAGCAGGATAGCCCATATGTCATACTATCATCACTACTAGATAGGAGGTTAATAACATTACCTTCTACTCATCAATGAGATCCACCTCTCTTACATGGATATCCACATTGGCCATTATGTAACTATCATCATATCCATGGACACAGAGATAATGATTGTTATGGACTCAAGGATTGCATTAATATATTTTTTGATAATGGTATCATAGTAGTCACACTGTGGGCACCAAGATATCCTCCATCATGGATCCCTGGACCTCATTCCTCCATGACTAAGTCATCCTAAGACTTCTTAGTACATTATAGTGAGAGTATCCTACATATAGCAGTGTATTCCATGGATTACATAGTGTAGTTCCATATACATATCCATCATAGTCATAGGCACCATAATAGATTTTTTAGGGTCATATCTCATGTAGTAACTTGCTACAGTTAAGATTAGATGAACCCACATTATAGAGTATTGCTTTCAATAAATATTCATTATGACTAAGTTTTCAGGGACCTATTTCATGTATCAACCCACTATGATTGATATTAGATGATCCATCATCACAAGTTACAGTTCTATCTCGATCTATGACTTAGTCATATGCATCATAATAGAGGCCATAGGGTATTATTTCACATAACAATCCACTACGATTGTAGATAGATGAGCCTTCTTCATAAGACATAGTTTTAGTTTTGCATCCATTAAGGTTGCATCTTATAGAATTTCCATGTATATCTATAGTTAGTGCATCATAGATAGCATTAGATATAGGGCATATTCTTATACAGCATGAATAGTATGGGCACTTGTTCAATTGGCCATTAGGGTTCAAATAGTGATACAATAGCTAGGGGGTTAATATGCATAGAGTGATATCTTACATCCCATTATACTAGCAATTAACATTCCTACTTCTAAATAACCATCCATATCCAAACCAAATTATCTAAAGCCTGATCTTACCAATATTCTATTTTACCAATCTTAAACCAATTCATTCTATCAAATCAATTTACCAATTACACAATAATAAAGTCTTTTTCAAAATAAAAATTATAATCACACTTAAAACTACCAACGACAATCAAATCACATCCCAAATAAAATTTTACCAAACATATGCAACCTCAACATTAATACCAAATCAACTATTTCTAAATCAACCGTTTGCAACAAATATACCAATAAAATCCAAATTTCATAACATAATATGCATGAGTCAAAATATAAAAAAGTATCCATATATATATAATGAAATTTTAAATACATATACATGGGTATCAAGTATAATCAATCATGAATGGGAATTAATCCCTCACTCTCAGTCTCACTCTCCCCACTAGTACTAGTCCCATAATCTACTCTAGCACTCGATGGCCCTACACCTCCTCGAACTGGTGCATGCCTCTTACAATGACTCTCTCACTCTATTAATTGACTATGTTCCTCATGCAAGTTTTTATATCACCTCTAAAGATCTTTATACTCATCTATGATCCTCATGCCAATAGATCCAAAATTAAGAGGAGGCACCCTATGCCTATCCATCTTAGCTCTCAACTCATCTCTCTCTCTCTCTTACTACCCTTACATATGTAGTTATCATTATAGCATCCCTATCAAATAGATGATCATGAGTATTGGCCATGATTGTCACTCACACTATCAATATTTCCTCCATTACATCATCAAGTACATATCATGTGAGCTCTTGAAGTGTTGACTCAATTATTGTCTCTCAATAATCATGATCTCCACTCCCCACCCTAGCCTATGCTTCATCCTAAGTACCTCCTACTTCAACTTCACATAAAGTATGACACTATGTTAGCTATATAATTTGAAATCAAAATAAATCACAAGTTTATACAATGTTCAAATATAATGACTACTTACTTCCCATCATCTAGATTGTCCTAGGATCCTCATACTCTATAGTAGCCCCTATATCAATAGGGTATAATAGAGCCCATCAATGCCTAGCCCACTATGCAATATATGAATCTATAAATCCAACATCATCCACATATAAAATCTTTATGGACAAAACCCTCACATATAAAGGTAATGGTGCAAGCTCAACCTCTATAGATGTTACATGAGCTCCTACCCTTGCAGAGGTTCATGCACTCCTCACCCACACCCATGCTACTAGAGGCAAATCCTATGGTACCCCAAACTATCTAGTCATGCACTCATACTAAAAGCACTCATATGATCCAACCCATTAGTCAAGTATCCAACAACTGACCCTCATATATCACAACTACACTCTATCCTCTACCCACCTAGGCAATCATTTGTAAGGCCTCCATATGATGTCACCATCCACCAATCTATCTAGCACCCACCTATAATGGTCTATCACAGGGGATTGGATGTCTAATGTACTTATCCACCACTCTCTAAATGGATATGGAGGTGCCCACTTTTCCCTTGGTAATCTAATCAGTTGCACAATTGTTATGTGCTCATAATTCCAACAATGTAATAAGGTCATCATGCTCACCCCACCACTAAATGACTCATGTGTAAACTTGTAAAGATACATATATAGGTGGGCAAGAATAGTCCTACCCAATGAGATTATAGTGTTATATACCCCACATTACACACAATCTTATGCATCATGTATTTAATAGATACTTCACTCCCATCCATAATAATAAAGGATGCCAATAACATAGCTAACCACTTCTGCAAGTGCAGAACACTAAACTACATAATAATTGATAGTAGCACATCACTATCACTACATCTCCATATATAACTAAGGGAACACTAGTAAAGTACAAAGAATCAAGATCAATTACATCAGCACCCATATCATCATGTATCATCACTTGTCACCCACTAATTGGTAAATGCAATATGTGATACACATCTTCTAAAGTCATAGTCATCTCCATATCAAAAGATAGAAAGTAATGTATCTACATTCCACCTCTCACATAAGGTAGTCATTATATATCAATCCCACTGCATTATACCTAGGTCACACACATGACCCAACCCCACCCTATCTAGGATAGCCTTCTTATTAGCAAACAATGGTAATAGCCTCAATGTCTCCATCACCTAACCCTTACAGAACTCTCTCATCCATACCTCACCCTAAAAAACACCAAAAATAGCACATCTATTAGTCAATAATGCCAAAATAAAAGCCAAGATAGAACAATAATTAATAACAAATAAATATCATAAAAAAATTATGCCTCAAGGACAATAGTGCTAAATACAGGGTAACAGCACTAGGCAGGAGTGTTGCAGCCTAAACAGGAGTGCTAAAACCTAGACAAGAGTTTAGGATACAAGATAGGAGAATTAGAACTAGAAAAAAAATTGGGCTACTTTAAAGAGCTCACAAACACTAAAATAGGTCAAAAAAATTGACAAGAATTAGGTGTTTGAGCTATTTACTAGGGTAACATCACCACCAACCTAAACCTGGGCCACCAACTACTCAAAATAGGTCATGGTAGGTGATTGTCTCCTCGGCATTTTTCTCACTCTAGACCTCAAAATCTCAATCTAGTCAATGCTTAAATGAATCAAGAATCAATCCAATTTCCTATATTAGACAAAAAAAAATTAATCAAAACAAAATACCATTTTGCCTATAACTCAAACCATGTAACTTCATTTTTCAAACTATTTTCTTCCATAGAATGATGACAATGATACCTTCAACATTACTCAATATTCACTCTCTTACTACCTCATCTACCTACTATGACATGAACATTTATATATTTATCTTATATCTAGAACACACACATTGGTCCTCACCAATCCAAACATGTTACATTTTCAATAACTCACTTTAATTAATCCAATAACCTTTCAATCTATTTACAACATACCAACCTCATTTCTATTACTATGCCACTTATCATCACTTTTGGATCGACCTCCTTTATCACATATTTCATCCCTCTCTCCAAAAGGGGGGCATCATTCCTACTATTCATATTTCCACACTTACCCAGCATACCCATCCTCTCTCATAAGTGGATACACCATGATTCTTACACATCTAGCATTTTGATTATTGGATTTAGCTCAGGTTGGTTGAGATATATAGTGATTCAAATTATATGGGTCACTCAATGTTACTCAGGACATTCAAAGGGATATACCTTCAATTTATAGATACACAGACTATTTAGATATAGTGGTTCATATTATATGTATTCATTTTGATTTTGGTACATATATAGACTTAAATACTAGATTTGAGGGCATGTACATACTACACATCTCACACATACAACTTCATATAGCATGACATAGTTACAAAATAAGATATCAAATTATAGGCATAGTGTAGAGCACATTGTTTTGATCTCTAGTTTACACATGAGGCATGGAAATTGCCATTTCATATCACATGTGGTTATACAAATTACCATATTATATAGATGCATCATTCACATACCAAATTTGGGGGCATAACACAAATGTTTAAGTTATTCATCATCTAAGATTATATAGATGTAATGGAAAAACATGTCATTCTCTTCTTGCACATTGACCAAAGTTTTATATTACACCTAGTTGTACCCAAGTTCTCACTAGGTTAGACCACATGGTTGTCTATAGTGGTTAGTCCATTATATTACCCAAATCTAGACTATATGAGTTTGTGTAGGATAGAAGATAGGCATTGGTTTTGGGCCTCTAAGCATTTCTCAATTCTAGTTTATCTATTTAGATTAGGGGCATGATAGTTTTTTCTCTTCATAGCACATATATGTTTACACACACATTCCAGATTACATGAGTTTATGCGAGATAGAGGATAGATATTAGTTTTGGGCCTCTGAGCATTCCTCATTTCTAGTTAGATTTAGCCTAGGGGGTAAGCATCACCGTCCTCCATGATACATGGATTTTGAATTCAAATTTAGTATAGGGGGCATCTACTTTAGGTATTCATTCTTTCTCTAGGCACTATTTGACTCTTCATCTGCTTCCCTGGCTAGGAAGTGAGTTGGACTCTTGTAGCACATTTATCTCCAGGCAAGTAGGTTCAGGTATACATATTTATTTTATTTATTTTACTCTAGTATTTTGTTTCATTGCATAACTAGAATAAAAGTGGGGGAAATGTATACACCCTAAATTGGTCAAGCCACCACACATATCATGTCTTTTCATAGTCATTTTCATAAGAGACTCTGACTACATAATATGAGCCTTATTTGTACTATCCATGTCTTTATTTCCCTTGCCTTGGTCTTGTTTCTTGCCTTTATCACCTCTTCATCATCTCACTCAACTAATATATACCCCTAAATACCCCTATACTTGGCCTATGTCAGTCTTAGCTTATTTTTTGTAAGTCTCAAAAAATAGAATTCTATAGGACTATAGCACCCAATGCTCTTGTCCTACTTGGTGTTGTTGTCCAATAGTCATTTTTTCTTGCTTAACAGGTTCTAAACCCTTCTCATCCCCTCCCTTAAGTTTTATTTATATTTTAATGTTGACTAGTGTTAATAAAGCTCCTAAATTCAAAATAAAGATTTTCCTATATAAAGGACTTCATAAGGCATTTTATATCTAGAAATTACTATTTTAGCACACTAAATAATTAAAAATCAATCAATAGTATAGCTCAGCATTATGCATCACATATAGATTTGTATGCTTGATCAAGTAAGGGCCTAGGTAAAATTTTATTCTTGCATCTACCATGTGCACTGATTATGCATGTTCCCTAAGGGAGAACTACATTTGATTTGAGACCCTAGCTTGAGGGTTAATGTAGGCAATGATTAGGATAATAGGGGTTCTAAATCATGTGATCATACTTCCCCTAACCCATTTTTCCCCCTTTTACTTTATATGTGTTTGTTATTTCATGTGTGTTGATAGACCTTGGGTTTTGAATATTAAAACAACTCTACAGTAAATTCTATCAACATTTAGCACGCAATATTTCACAGGTAAGCTCACATAGGAACAACACAAAGAACCTATAAAATTTAGGTCTCTATGATTAGTGGTAGGAGTGGAAAATATCACTGGACACCAAAGTGTCCTATTTTTTTCACTCTTATCCTTTCATCAAATGAAATCCAAATCCAAGTTTTTGACATCTTCTCAGTCCTACACAATATTTTTAAACCTCTGAATCATCCATTTCAACCTATTTTTAAAGATAATTTATTTATTTTCCTTATGTAATTTATTTGATCAAATTGATATAAAATCTATATTTTACTATATTTGATTAGATTTTACCCCTTAATGCAAACCCAATATTTTTTAGGATCTAAACCCTAGTTTCCCAAAAATAATAAAATAGTGTGGATCTTGGCCTTTTATGCTCAAATGCTTATTTTTATATCATAATTATGTCATATGTGTGTGGCCATTGGCCTCTTGTGTTATTCTACATTTACATGTTCCTTGTACGTGGCCTCTTTCACATTATGAGTGGCATATTATGCAAATTACACGGATTCATATCATGTATTGTATCTACTTTACTATGGATCCATGATTCATGTCGTGCATCACTTATATACTCTATTCATACTTTAGTGTCATGATATATATCATGCATACATTATTTATATACTTCAATGATATATATTTATAACACATGTTTCATATGCAAATGAAACATTATATTCAATCCTATGAATGCAATTGATTTCAAATATTTATAATTCTATTATCTCACATATGATTTATTTTAAGATAGGTGATGTTTAGGCAGCATATATCATCTCAAAAGAGGGCACCACAATGGGCTTACTTAGAACATTCAAGCCTCATGATAAAAATTTCAGATTTATGGCAATATATATTTTTCAAATGGAAATATGGTTCAACATTTTTAGATTACGGTAGATTTTGGCATGCATGGTCACTCATTCCTAAATATAGGGAAAAAAATCAAAAGTGGAAAATGTTCAAAATGCTTTAAAATTACAAATTAAAATGGCATTTCAATACAATACTGATATATGGGGCATAATATTCACTCGTTGTCATGTTTCTACTATGGCATTTTAAAAATTCTCAAGTTTTAAGTTTTAAAATTTCAAAGTTTCAAATGGAAACCAAATTCATCTATAGCAGTGTGATTCATTAGAGTCTACTGACACTCAACTTTTATGGTTTCTTTTTTTCAAAAATGTTGCAATCCATAAGTATTGGTTCTACCCCTTCAAATATTTTATAGATTACTCTATCAAATCAAATGAGATTTGGATCATACAATCCTTCTAACTTGAGAGCATTCAATGGTTTTAAAATTGAGAGTTGATCACTCTTAGTTTACCATAATTTAACACTTATCCAAATTTCCCAATGAGGGGCATGCACACTTTTCAATATCCAAGTTACAATGTAATTAGATTTCATACTCTTTTTAGTTGTATAATTTCCTTTCTCTCTTTTCAAAATAAAAATAGAAAATTTCAAATTTTCAATTTTCAATATGACAAAATATTACTTTCAGTGGCATTATTACAAGTTTCTTACATTAAGGTATATTTCACAATCAAGTTTCAAATCCAAAGATAAAGTATGTATACATGCTTAGGTTTGTATCTAATTTACTCTATTAATTTCACTGTGTGCATCACTAGAATAAATTTGGGGAAATGGTAAACACATAAAATTAATCATTAAGTGTTTGTCAATGTTTATTTCTGACATCCTTAATTTTACTTGGTCTATTATCCATTTTGATAAGTCACAATATATAAGAGAGCCTTCATTATCTTGTAAGCATTGTAAATATCATATAGACATCCCTATTAAATTTACATTAATCTTTATTAAACCCAAAAGGTCCTATTAGACTAACCTCAATAATATTTAATCTTATGGGACAAGTCTGCATTAGTCAAATAGAGTCACATTGTGTCTTTGTCCCCTTGTGTATCCCTATCTTTCAAACTATAATAGTCACTTTTTCAAACCAAAACATTTCAAAACAAATCTTTCATGCATTTGGTAATGTTGGTTATTAAAATTAATCCAAATATTGTCCTCTAAAATCATATCAAGGCCACTCATTATCACCCCATTCAATATTTATAAAAATTACACTATACACTAAGAAAAATAGAACTACTTCCTATTTAAATTTTACAGCATTCTAATAGTCATAAGCTAAGTCTTAATATTTTTTATTATTTGTCAAAGGCATCAATTGTTAAGAATTTAAATAAATATTATATTTATAGTCATTCTAATTTAATAATCACATATCACACAATCACTCTAAGAGGGAGAACTGCATCGGCCTAAGGCCCATTTGGGATATATAGGAAACACTAAATTACATGAGGTTTTTTAGGCCAATTTGGCTATTCCCCTTACCCATTTCTCCCCTTTTATTTTTCATCTCTACCTTATTTCTTGTGCAGGATCTAGGGCTTTCTCTTTTTCATGGCTTTTGTGTGTTAACATGTAACACTTAGTTCATTAGTCAAGCCTTGTAGATAATTACACAAACTTAGATCAATAAATTAGGAATATAGTTAACCATGATGTGGCTGAAGTTAGTAGATAAAGATGAAATATGCCCATGTATGCCTCCTACATACTTGTCCCATCAAATTATAGATTACAATTTTTACTAAAACTCTATCTACAAGTTAATTTCACATAGTTTCTAGTTAGAGTGAGCTTTCACATTCATAATTGAACTTATTTTAGGGAGGTTTGCACATCTTTAGGATTTTTTACTATTTTTACCAAGTTTTTTGTTCATGTAAACTATGTAGTATATTGTATTTTATTATGTTTTAATATCATATTAGTATATATCAACATTTCTATTTCAATATTTTAATTCCATTAGTTTAAGATCACTTAAATTAACAAGGTTAAACACCTCGAACAAAAATTTAAAAAATAATGCTTGAAAATGTATAGGTTTACAAATATGTTTTTACACTATTTTTAATAAAATAAAAATGTTGTGGTAATAGGTGTAAACCTTGATAGATATTTGAATTTTGAATTTATATAATAATTAACAATTCAAATTTTAGAAATTAATAAATATTGAAAAATACTATTTTTATAAAACACTAAAAAGATATGTACTTAGCTCAAACTAGGATTTATGTTCATTATTCAAGATATCTGAAAGTGTAAATTAGTAAAAGATATGATTATTCATGTTGAGGATCAAGAACAAAATATGAAATTATTTATGTCTAAACAACAGTGAAATCTACTCATCTCTATTGATCATGGACTTGTCCTAGTTTACTATTATTTATGATTGATAAGAGAAGATATAAAAATTATAACTCTAATAGTGACAATTCAGAACCAGAATATAAGAATATTCTTTGACAAGACCACTCTAAGTGGATAATAGTGTAGGTTACTCAAGTGCATCGACAATGGGTTTTTCCTTTTTTATTTTGATGTATATATGACTAGTTTTTATTTTATGCCTATGTATGTCAAGTATGCTAAGATATTGTGATTAATATTTTTTACCACTCAAAATTATCTATTTTTCTTATTTTATCTTTGAAACATTAAGGTCACCTTGTAAGATATAAAATAAAAAATAGAAAGGGGGAGTGCAATAGGTTGCACTGACTCTAATCATCCCCTTAATGATTTATCACTTCCTATATATCCAATACTCTAAGGAGGGAAATCAAGCCCACATAGTTCTCCCACCTAGAGTGAATATGAATTTTTTCTTCTTGACTATATGTATGGAACTATAAATATGGCTTTGATACTTGAAAATAATATCTCTTAACCTATTTTTCAATGATTTAAACTCATCTTATGGCTACTCCTCGTGAGTGATCAGAAATTTTAGAATAATAAGGCAAATTTCCTTAATGTGAAATAATGTGTAAGTACTCGGTAGATAGTGCCAAGCTAGGAATTAAGTGGTATCTAAGTGTGTAGGAATGACCTTTGATATGTGTTTACAATAAATAATTGATAATTTACTTTAGTTGACCTTATTAAATTCACACAAAGGCCTAGAATAATAAATTTAAATTTATAAACTAGCCATTATTTAGCACAGGACATGGCTTCTCTAACTGGACAACTATCCTAGAAAGCTATAAATAACTATTTTGAGTTAAAGGTAGTCTTCAAGTGCTATAAATTAGTTTGATAATTTGACTTGTGAATTTATGTGGAACAATGATGGAAAATAAATTTTCAATCCTACATATATAAATGGATTAAAGGAATGATGAGTAAGATTCATGTATTTGGGTGCAAGTCATGTGGTTTTGGATATCTTAAAAACTACCATTATCAACGACCTTTGACAAGATTTATGTTTCTAAAATTATGAATCATAATATATCTATACAAGAAGATTATTTTTTATTAAATAAAAAAAATATCCTCAATTGGCTTTAAACAAGGGATCACTATTATGCAATGTGAAATATGTGTGAATGATGCAGTTGAAAGCTAGGAAAATAGTGCTAGTAAAATACTCACAATTACTTTCACCAATCCCACCACCACAACTAATCTAAAAACTTATCCTATATGAACATGTTTGTGTGTGATTCAATTTCATGTGCACAAATGAGGCATGTAATGAACCATATAAATCTAAAAGTATGTTAGGATTTCCATGCCTAAAATAATAAATCTCATGCCTTTCATGCTTGATAAAATGTTCAAAACTCATGTGTCACTCAATATCATCACAAATAGTGGAGAATACATAAAAATTATTTGATCCCATATAATTTAGTCCCATTGAAGGTGAAACACCTACTTGATATCCAATGCCTTAACTATAAATCTATAAAAAATGGTGGATTGGGGGCAATTCCCTCCTAATGTTTACCAATACCTCTACCAAGAAGACCCATGGTACATAATTTTTAAAATATAAATAAAGTGGTGTGCCTCTCAAATTATCCAATAACATATGCATGTGAATCTAAAGTGTGGGTTATAACATGTGAAATAATAAGTTCATCAAATAAAAAAGTCATCTCATGGTCTAGTAGGTCATAATCTAAAATTGCATCAAGATGATGCATACTATATTCAAGAATGGGTGCTATGTTACTTGATGGACTAGGCTCAATGGAAAGTGTGTCCAATGTGTCAATATCATGTTTAACATGTGTAATTGTGTCCTGTAATGATTAAATGAGGTAAAACTTTCAATAAATGAGTGAGAAACATAGGGAAGTTTTTTTTTAATTTTACTATTATATTCAACTTATTCAACCATGTTATTCTAAAGTGCACATAAATAACATATCATTTTCTAATTGTGTATTATTATTGGCTTGTGTGAGGGTATGGATATCTTGGTATGAAGCCATTACAATAAGTAAAAACAATCCCTTGGAATGAACCTCAAACTAAAACACTCTCAAAAGATAAGAAAACCCCCAACAGCTTATAACTATGTACCAGAATATAAGGAACTCTATAAATAATGTGTTTTAAAGTTGTTTTACACATAAAATCTACTAAAAAAGTTATAAATATTACAATATTGATATATAAAGGAATAATTTTGAAGACACTATGATAAATAGCATAGAAAAAACATGAAAATTAAAAAAAATAACATTTGAATAAAGCACATGAATAAAAATTTGTGGCTCTTTAAAGATCTAATTAATAATAATAATACAATAATCTCTAAAAAATCATGTAATTTATAGAAAAAAATTAAAAAAATCATAAAAGCTTTAGCATCAAACCTAAGAATATTTAAAAATATCACACATCTCTAGCCTTTATTGATAAAAAAAATGAGTCCTAGGGTGAAAATGTATTCAAAAGGGCACAAAATGGCATAGGGGTAGCTCTAAAAGGATGAAACTCAAATACAATAATCATACGGAGCATCATCATGTTTGGTAAGTGTTGAACCTCCAAGTCACCTTAGCCATGTAGAGCTCACTAAACAGTATGCAAGAGGCCTCTATGCCATGCAGTAGAAATTTATGGAAGTAGGAATGAGCATAGATGATTCTCATGATAGACCAAAGGAATTAGTTGGTGTTGATCCATGCACTAACTAATCACTCATGTCACACCTATCTACCAAGTTTAATTATTTACACTGTGCAAATAATTTTCATATCCCACATGAACCATAAACTTATGAGTATGAGCAGGCTGACTTGCGTAGGATGGATGTAAATTCAAATTATAAATGTAAACCCAGGGTTCACTTTTATTTTTCACTCTTATTCATAAATCCTCTCATGATCAAATGATGGATTCCCATACCTAATCACATAATTTAGTATATGATATCCCATCATTCACAAGTTATAACCTAGGCTATGCACTACCTTTTATGTAGATCAATAAAGCTCTAAAATGGAATATTAGACCTACGAGATCACCAAAAAATTGCTAAGTGCATAGAATAAAAACCTATGTAGATAAATGTTTTGAGTGGGTTAGAATCCATGTAAATTTTGAAAATTGAAGAACTAAAGAAACCAAATGAGTTACGATAGATGAGAGACTCCCCACACACAAGATCTCAACATATCTTTCACAATACCAAGCCAAGTTTAAGTGCATAAGGATTCCCAAGGGCATAGGGTGTAGATCTCCATCATGTGCACAAGGTGACATGGCAAAATTTAAGGAAGAGACTTTGAAGCTTTCACATCAGTAGGAGAATTCAAGCAACTAACAAATGGTATGTAGAGTATAGGTGGTAGTTGGGTAGTTAAGCAATGTATGAGGTAGTCAAGATGGTAAGATTCTTGCATCCTCTAGAAGAATAAGAGTTAGAACATCTTTATCTCCAGTAAGGAGAGATATAGATTTAAGGAAGACATCCTCAAGAGCTCATTCAACCCCTCTTTTTGGAATATTTCTCCAACTTAGAAGAGAATTATTTCATATCCCCTTCATGGATATTCCAATAAATCAATTGTTCATACCCTTTAATAGAGTTAGTCCTTTGGCTCTAGCTCAATATGATGTCATCCCAATTTCAAAGCTTAAAATCTTATCTTATTTTATTAGAGAGAATTCAACCACCCCTATAGAACATGTCCAAGAATATTTCCAACATTTTATTTTCACCACATCACAGAGGATAATTTATAAGCCAGACTTATTACCTCATATTTAAAGGGTAAAGCCCTCCAATGGTACATAGGTTTAAGGCCAAATTTTATCCACAACTAGGATGAGCTTGGAGATAATTTATACAAATAATTCAAGGATAGGATTGACCATTTGACATTCATAGAGTAGCTTACTAATGACAAAAGAGTGTTGCATGAGTCAATGGTCGACTTCTATTTTAAATTCCATAAATTATAGGACTAAATACCACCCTTGTATAATCCATCTCTAGACACCACATTATTATATTATTTGAAGGCCCTAAATAATGATATAACCATAATTTTCCAGTCCATGGGAGGCATAGTACTTCCTGATGCATATGAAGTTATTGTGTGAGCAGATAATTATTTGATCTAAGTAGGCAAAATTGCACCTAAACCTCCTATGTTGCTCTTCTCAGAGCCACTACCCATATAACCTATTATGCACCCTTCATTATCATCCATCCCCATCAAATTCAACCCACCTTATACATCTATTTTTCCCCCTAATTAATTGCATGAGGTAAAAACACTATTGAAATGTTTCAAGAATGAGCTTATATCCCCCAAAAGGTAATAAGTGCAATATTATAGGAATTATTAACATTTCAATTAATTGTATCAACTACGTAAGCCCCCTATCAAGGTGGTGTAGAAGCATAAAACTAGCTCATGTATATTATACCACCTTATGCTCAGAACTCCAACACTATTAACACCTCTATATCCCTCATTCCTATACATAGAAACCTTATGCAAGAATATAAATGGTGTTTCCCATGTAATCCTTCCCACAGCTAGGCCACATATAAATATGGATATTTCAACCAGGCTCTCATGGTGTATAATGTTTTTTATCCTCAAATTCAACCAAATGATGTATTTTTTTAGGGAGGATAGGTCTAAGTGCAAGTGTCAGGATAAGATGAATCCACTCTTATGGCAGGAAGGTGAATTTAATTATGTAAATCAAAGTGATATGCCAAGCATAAAAATAGCCTAGTTCATTTTAATATGAGATTTAAAAAGAGAGTAATGGGTGAGGTACCACCTACATTAGTGCCCTTAACTTCCACACCCCAAGTTTCACATGTAGAATCCAAATCCAAAACACTTGCATAACCTTCAATGTGCATGACACAAGCTAAAAAAAAAGAGCATCAACCTAAAAATAGTGTTAAAATTCAAAATGAGGCCACTATTATAAAATCACATCCAAATTAACCCCAAATTCCTTTCAACATAGTCAAACATATGAATAGGATGAGCCTTAATGTAACCATGTGGGATGCTCTTTCTATTCCTTCCCAAAAGGACTTGCTACAATATGCTTTAAATAATTTCTAAGTAAAAGATCCATCACATCTTATGCCTTCCATATTTGTGAGCCTATGTCAACCAAAAGAGGAAGCATGTGGTAACATTAATCCAACCTCATTCTATATCTCACTGACCTTTGGCAAGAAACTAGTGCACAATTACATGATCGATTTAAGTGCAAGAAGTTATGTGGTGCCAAAGAAGATTGTAGACATGTTGGGCATTGCATACTCCCCTATTTCTAAGGATGTCATCGAACTAGATGGCATGATAATTAAAAATGTGGGAAACATCAAGGACATGAAACTCATGTTACATACATGCCCAAGCCTCTTCATTACATAAGGCATCACAATCATTGATCCCACCCTACTTCACCATATTCCCTTCCCAATATTTCACAAGGAATATGGGTGGATACCTATCATCAAATTGGTCATATGTTACTTAAAACTAGATACATAATGAAGGTGATCATTCAATCTGAGCCTATCTTTAAACATCATGTAGAGCCATATTTTCCTAGCCTAGTTAAGGTAAACTATCCAATGTTTTATTAAGAGGAGAATTCAATCATCCACAAGGCTAACACACTCCTAGAAGAGGTCCCAAACAACTTACTTGATGAATGGGCATGTGATCATTATGAGTGTGACCCATATAACCATGTAGAGGAAATAGGGCTAGGCACCTACTACATTTCTAAGGAGGACCATATGTTTCTTGACCTGGTAAAGGTGCAAGAAGACCTTGAAGGCATATAGAATTTATACTTCAATGGCTCACAAAGCAAAAATGACATTGGGGTCAGAGTTGTGTTAGTCTCCCCTATAAGGAAAGCTATTTCCATGCATATAAGTTGTAATTTAACTACACAAACAATGTCACTAAGTATGAAGCACTAGTTTAGGGCCTCCAAATGGCATGAAATAAAGGGATAAAAATGTTGTAAGCATTTGGTGATAGCAAACTCTTTGTGAACCAAGTTTGAGTGAAGAATAAGTCCAAAAATGACTTGTTAAAAGTTTAAAACCATAAGGTGTGGGACATAATCTAAGGTTTTAATGCCTTTGAAAAAATTTCCATACCAAGAGTGTATAGTTTTGATGTTGATAGACTCACAATCATAGATGCATAGTATGACATCCCATACAAGATAATGAAGGAGTTTGATGAATTCATGAGACTCATAGTCAAACCATTGGTCCTAGACAATGCAAATAATTTTAAAGTGTTTAAAAATGATTAATAGATCATCAAATTCTTTTAGGATGAAGTAGAGTTCATCACCAAAAAATAATCATAGTTTCAATCCCAATATGAGGAACAAATCATTCAACTGAGGGGGAATAAATTGCCTAAGGGTTTGGTCATGTTGGAAAGCAATATCAACTCTAATGATTATCTCAAAGGTGAAAAGTGAAGCATGACTATCAAAGAGGAGGTATTTACACAAGTGACCATCTGTGATGATAAGTTATTAAAGGCTAGAATAATATGTTCCCCATTTGAAATTAAAAGGTCTATCAAACTAAGTAAGAGGTATGGTGATATATTTACATGGATCTATAAAGACCTCATGGGGTTTGATACAAGCTTAGTTCAACACACTATTGAGCTTGACCCTAGCATGAAGCCATTCAAGTAGAGATAGAGTCCCATCAACCCTAAGTTTGATCCTTTAATGAGGAAGGAGCTCTCAAAACACTCATTGAGGCCAACATAATATTTTTGATCAAACATTATTCATGGGTGGACAATTTAGTCCCGATGCATAGGATGAATGGATAATTATGATTATGCACAGACTTTAGGTACCTCAACAAATCCTCTCTCAAATACCATTAACCCCTCCCACCAATGGAATAAATTATACAAATATTCGTAGGCATAGATATTTTCTTGATGGTTATTTGGGTTATAACTAGGTTCTTGTGTAAGAGTGTGATCAGTGAAATTTTTCATTCACTAGTAATTAGGGTCACTTCACATATCATAGGATGCCTTTTAGATTGAGAAATGTAAGGGTGACCTTATAAAGGGCCATGGATATGGCATTCAAGGGACTCATCAACAAAATCATCTTGGTTTACCTCGATGATATAAATATCTTTTCTAAGTACATGGAGGATTAATTAGGTCATTTAGAGTGGGTATTTTAAAGGTGTTAGGAATTTAAAATATCTCTAAACCCAAATAGGTTCATATTCATTGTCCATGAGGGCACTCTACTTGGGCACATTATTTATAAATATGTACTCATAATTGATCAATAATGAGTCAAAACCATTGTGCCCCTCTCCCTTTTTAGTCACAAGAGAAGTCTCTAGAGTTTCTTGGGAAGGATAAATTTTGTCAGAAGATTTGTTCATAATTTGTATACTCTATCCAAGCCCCTCACAAAAATGCTCAAGAAAGGGGCCATGTTCAGCTGGACCTAGGAAAGGAAAAGTGGCTTTGAGGCAATCAAGCATGTCATCGCACAAGCTCCCACTTTATAATAAGGATTTTACCCTTTATGTGTTTGGTGGAGTTTAAGGCATCTCAACTATTCTTGCATAATATAATAATGATCAGTTGTAGTAGCCTATCACTTTCTTTAGTTAGGCACTCAAGGATTATAAGCTTTGATACAACTTTTTGGAGAAGCATGCCCTCATATTCATAAGGGAACTCAAAAAATTTAGACACATACTCTCCAACAACAATATCCATCTCATGGTTTCCCATGCAAGTATTAAATATGTTTTTCTCAATAAGGACATTAGTGATAAAAGTGTTAGTTGGATCATGAGGGTGGGCATCCAAGTTACCAAGCTAGTGTGAGGAAAAGGGATATGTGAGTATCTAGAAAAAAGTGTGAGAAATGAGAATATCATGGTTCTTATGTTGAGCAAAGATAATCTGATAGACCAAGGTACCCTGATACGCTGGACGAAAAACATGAGGACCTTCCTTTAGAATGGTGCATATCCCCTTAGCCTATTTAAATGTCAACATAGACACTTTAGGTTGTATGACATTCTTTATGTGCTTATTGATGGTCTAATTTTCTAAAATCACCTCAATGGAGTCTTCTTGAGGTGCATAGAGTAAGACCAAGTGAACAAAATTATCCAAGATTTCCATGATGGGCTATCAAGAGGACATTATTCACCCAAGACTATCGCTATAAAATCATGTGAATTGGCTATTATTGGCTGACTTTATTTAAATATAAGCACTCGTGGGTGATAAATTTTAAGAAATGTTCCTTATTCATAGGCAAACATAATATGGTGACTTTACCACTATGTCTAATACAAGATGACCAACCCTTTGTACAATGGAGCCTAGACTTCATTAGCATGATCAAACCACCATTAAACATTGGGCATAAATGGATCCTCATGGCCATGGACTATTTTTCAAGGTGGATGGAGGTAGTGGTGCTTAAGGAGGCTAATAATGCATCAATTTTAGATTTTTATGATGGAATTATAACAATATTTGGTTTTCCAACCACCATTATCTCTAACAATGTATTGGATTTCCTTAGAACCAAGATCAGTGAGTGGATCATCAAACATAACATCCAACTGAGCACCACCTTGAACTATTAACCTCAAGGTAATGGTTTGGTTGAGTCCACAAATAAAAATTTGCATTATAAAAAGGAACATGGAGGAAAATTTAGAAATCCTAAAACACAAATCTTAATCCATCCCTTTAGGCTAATCAAATCATGCCTAAAAGAGTGTTGATAAATTCACCCTTCATTATAGTCTATGAAAGGGAAGCTAGGTTGCCCACATCCCTTGATTTACCTTCATTAGAACTCTCACATTAGTTGTAACTGATCAAGAGTGATCCCTTCATAGTGAGGTTATCCAAGCTAATGGAGCTCAAAGAAACTAGAGTGCAAGTTGTGCACACTATGGATTTTTAGCAGGCCCAAATGAATATAACCTTTGATAAAAAGGCCACTGATATAAGTTTCTAATAGGGAGACCTAGTGCTTAAG
The DNA here is from genome assembly GCA_037957365.1 of Torreya grandis. Classification (NCBI taxonomy): domain Eukaryota; kingdom Viridiplantae; phylum Streptophyta; class Pinopsida; order Cupressales; family Taxaceae; genus Torreya; species Torreya grandis. The sequence goes on along the minus strand of JARHVA010000345.1, from coordinate 4,174,091 downwards.
TGGGATGCAGGTAGAGTGAAATTTGAGAATAAAACTAAGTTATATACTTTTTTTCAAGTAATTCAATGTGTTCCATCTCACAAAGACAAATGGAGAAGAGTTGCCCATCCCAATCAATGGTATTAATCTCAAACACTACCTCCATTGATCATGTATAATTTTTAAAACTTAGGTTAGATGTTTTAATTTATCTAAGTGCCTTGTGCACTTTATTTTTTAGGATATTTTTTACTTCCTCCAATCATTCATGCACATTTTTCTTCTTATCTTATATCTTCTTTCATCTAAGTGTCATTTGGCTTAGGTAATTTCTTTTGTTGTGCTTATAGAAGGGATGTCAGCTCATTATAAGGCTAGAAGAGGTCATGTCCAATGTGCTCAAAATACAAAGGATGAAGAGCTCCAAATAAATCCATGTAAAGGATTACTTCAAGGCTAATTGATTCCCACTTAGTAGTCAAGAAAACCATAGAGGTCACCATAAATGTTGACACTCCAGGTCAACTTAACCATGCAAAACTCACTAGACATTATGTAAGAAGCCTCTATCTTACATAGTAGACATTTCTAAAAGTGAGATTAAGCATGATGATTTTCATAATATACAAAAGGTAGTAAGTATTTGGTTTTGATCTTCACCCCAACCAATCACTCGTGTCATGCCTATATACCAAGTTGAGTTATGTGTACTATGAAAATAATTTACATATCCCATGCAAACTACATAATTATGAGTATGCATAGGCTAACCTATGTAAGATCCCAAAACTTCATGCAACAAAATATAAAAGAGGCATGAGATGCAAATTCAAATTTAAAATTCACACCCAAGGTTCACTTTTATTTCTTGTTCTTTTTCATAAATCCTCTCATGCTCAAATGATGCAATCCTGTACCTGATTGTATAAATTAGTCCCATCATTACAAGCTATATCCTAGTATATGTAATACCTTATATGTTGATTATTGCTTCTCCAAAATATAAAATTAGACCTAAAAGATCACCAAAAAGGGGCTAAGTTCATATAATTAAAACCTACATAAATCAATGTGTTGAGTGGGCATGAATCTATGCATAAGTTGAAAAGTAAATAACTAGTTATACCACATAAGTTATAGCAGGTGAGTGAATCCCCCCACACAAGATCTCAATGCACATATTATGCAAGACCAATCTAATTTCAAGTTCATAGGGATTCCCAAGGGTACATGGCATATATCTTTATCATGTATGTAGGGTGACATGGTAGAGTTTAAGGAAGATCTTGTGCAGCTCTCACATCATCAAGAGAATTTAAGTAATCGACAAATGGTAGGTAGAGTATGAGTGTTAGTTGGGTATTTGATATATGGATGAGGAAATCAATATGGTTAAATGTAGAAGTGACTATCAAGTGTCATAGTATGGCCACATACCTCCTCTAACAACCTAAATTCCTTCTACTTTTAGGTGCACACAAGGATTCACAAATATTATTATAACTACTTCTAGATTTAGGTTGTTAGCTTGAATTTAATGAGCATGGTCTACAGTGACTATTAAAATGTTATTTTCTCTTCTTGATTAACCTAAAGGCTCAATCACCACTTTCAAATTCAAAGATCTTATTTGCCCCTAGGTGTGGATTTATTGTACAAAGGCTTGTTATCTCTATAAAATCTGGAATTTTCATTACAAATGGGTTGATATGTTTTAGACATCCTTATGCTACCAAAATCTACCCATCAAAAACACTTCTGTTTGTTGAAGCTTTCACTTTAATGAGAATTGAGTTCACCTCCCTTCATTTTTCTTGCATTTTATATTTTATTCATGTTTGTTGATCCTTGTCATGGGTAATTTTTTCCCCTCTCATTGTTGTTTATTCCAAAAAACTCAATGTGTAAAAGGGGAAATCAATTTTAGGTCATATTTTGTGTGCAATTAGGTCTATGTAGGTTTTAATTATGGATAATCTCATCCCTCCCAGTGTTATGTTGTGTTCCCATACCTCAATATGAAACACTCATGCATTTAGAGTACCCATGGTGGAGTTTGTGTGATATTGTCTCATTATTAGTAATATATAGTGTGTTCTTCAAGGAAGTAGAGGTGTTCACTCTATTCTTAGTACATCAGTTCTTACCTTCAAGCAACCTCTTACTTTTTCCCTCCCTTTTCCCCTTATCAAGTTTAGGTTTAGTGATAGTTTTAGATTTCATTCTTCTGTTTATAAGCATGCAAGCTAATCTTAAACTAGGTGCATATAGAATAGAAGGAATATGGCCTACTCTAGATGATCGTATCAAGGAGTGCAAGAGTCCCACACCTTAGGGTATGATCCCATTGTTACAAATAGACATCGAATAGTTATTTGACATGCAAGAGCCATTTGTAATCATAGGTGCACATTTTAAGCAATAACAATAAGTGCTTGACTACTAGTAGGTATAAGTGAGTGGAAAACTTGAGTCATATTTTGTGTGTAGAGACATAACTTTCATCACAAGTACTTTAAAATTTTAAATCTTAACACATTCCAAACCACATAAATTGTGCACAAATACCTAACTTTTATTCAACATTTCTCTAATCCATTTGTCTACATGTGGACTTGACCCTTTTTGGCCATTATTATTAAATAAATATCAATGTTAAATGTTAAAACTATCTAAAATCAAGTTTAGAATATTCACTACAAAAGACATCTATCTTTGATATCCTTATAAAGTCCTCTCTAAGTAGATAGTTGAAAACTATGCCCCTGGCCACTTGGGTTAACCACTTCCTATTCCAAATAATGGTTATTTTATTAAATTCAAACCATACTTTAAGGTCTTCAAACATGTTTAACATGGTAAACTAAGGGAAATTTTCAAAAGATACAACTATTAATACATTTCAAGGGTCACTCATTAAACTAAATTTGTATTCACTTGGTACAAGTATACATACTTCTACGCATTACACAAATCTTCTCTATTTTTCTCAAATTAGGAATCAATCAAAATTATTAACCATAATCAAGTCAAGATCCCTTTGAATCAAGTCAAAAATTATCATTATAAATTATCAAATCCATCTTCTAGCTACATAAATAGTCAAAGGAGCACAATTGCATATTCACTATAGGTGGGAGAAATATGTGGGCTTGATTTCCCTCCTTAGATTATTGGATATGTATTGATCAATCATTAAGGGGGTAATTGAGGTTAGTGAAACCCATTACATACCCTCTTTTTCTTGAAAGATATCAAGCTATAAAATTAGCCTAAGGATTTTAAAGGTGGGAGAAGACAAACATCAATTTCTATGTGGACAAACCTTAAGTGTCATATCTCATATTTTCTCATCATCCATAGGCACAATAGGTATAATGATAATTTTTTAAACATTCAACCTAGACAATTTTGTGGTCAATAGACTTGGGTACAGTGCACCATTATCCTCTTACAATGGACTTATCCAAAAATATATATCGATACTTCCCTTGATCTATCATTTCAAGATTCTTGTTTTCTTTATATTTTTTATATTGTCTATTATAGTCAACTAAGATAATTCTATGGTCAATAAAAAAGACTAGACTGTGTCATTGTCCACTTATAATATAACTATCTATATTATGGTTTTATTCTTGATTCTTATACTAGACCTACACCGTTACCTCTCCTTATTTCCACAATCAAATATTCATAATAGTAAATATAGATCATTATTAAAGATAAGTATATTTATTCTTAGTAATTTCCAAAAATAATAATGTTCTATATTTATTAATTTGTCAAAATAAAAGTAGTTGAATATTGTAGATCTTTAGCATTATGATATTTAGAGTATTACCCCTACAATCAACATTAATTCAATTAAATATTAGTTTATTAGAAATAAGGTAAAATATATTGGTGAATTTTAACCTTTGTTTTTTATCCTTTGCTTTCTAATTTCATTTTTATTGTTGTTTTTTTTCCTAAAAAGTATGTTTTCATAGTTTTAAAATTCATAGGATTTGTCATCCTAGGAAAAATAGTTATCAATTTTACATGTGTTGTTATGTGAGGGGTATTGTCCTAATACTCAAGACATTATAAATATATATATATGGATTTTAGTTTCCATGTACCTCATGGTATATTATAAATAAATAAGTTTTGTTTCAACCATAGGAAGCCTTACAATTTTTGTTCTTGTAGTCAAATGTAATTAGCTAACCCCAGGAATTTACTCTCAACATACCCTATAAGATGGGATAATGTGGTCGTTTAACATTAAATTGGATAAGAGATTATCCTACCTTGGTGATATAATATGGTTAAGAATATAAAAATGATAATTCACAAGGGTGATTATTACATCTATAATAGGCCAATTAAATTCTAAACTTAGATATAAACATACACTAAATTTATTATGTTGAGTATAGGATAAATATAAAAAGTATAGCTATGTTAAATATGAAAATGATAAATAAATGATAAACTTATTTGGTTCTATTTCTAACAAAATGTTGAATATGGTATAGGTAAAAATCAAGCTAGAAGGAGATTATGAAATAGTCATCATATTTTAGATCTGATGCTTATAGAACTCTGGGCACCAACATCAGCCTAGGATGGTTGCATCATTGATATTGTCTAGTTTTGATGCAAGTGTAATGTATGGAATACCTATTTGAAAAGGAAGTGACCATATTGATGTTTATGGGTTTGTCTTTGCCTTCACTCTAGTGCATTTTAATCTATGTCATGGACTATCACTCCTCATAAAATTGCAAAACCCTAATTCTTCCTCTTCATAGTGACCTTGGGTAAAAATGGGCTATTGGGCACATGGTGTCGAGCTGACCATAAATACCCCTCTATCATTAGGTTTTTCCCACATATCCAATACTCTATAAGAGAGCCTCAAACTCATTTATTTCTCCTCTACATGTTGTCTTGTGTGTGAATCATGCAATATGTGTATATAACAATAATGACCTAGCTTGTAACTTGAAAAATCAAGTTTTTAGGATACTCCTCTAGTACATTAGACTTCTATATTTGTCTTACCTATGACTATTATTTAGGGAAGATTTACTCAATTGAATGTTCTTTGAATTCTCTTTGGTAAGAATACTTGGTATTATTCCCATGTTGTTAGGTCTTGTAGGTGAGGAATGAATGAGGGTTTATATTGTATCTATATCAATCCATTTTGAGTAATAAATTGCATTAAATAACTTAAGTTGACTATTAGGATACTTTTCATTTGAAAAATATATGACTCTAGGGCATTAAAAACTTGTGTCAGGTCAAGATACTAATGTTTACGTAACTGGATATCTCATACATTAGCGTATAAAGAGTAGGAAAGTAGGTATAGGTTTAAAACTTGCAAAAATATAACATAAGTTCATTTCAAGCATTTTGGGTAAGATATAAGACTTGGATCATCAATATAAGACTGAGTGGACTAAGAGATATAGGCCAAGGGGCACAAGATGAGCATAAGTGAGACATTCAAAAGTGGGAAAATGTTCATAATTGAGTGGAAAAACCAAGGTCTTAATTTAACAAGTGTACAATATTGAGGTGATATATAATCTATAAATATCATCTATATTCCCCACTTTAATCTATTAATGAAACTATTAATTTAAAAGGAAAGGAATGTGTATTTAGGTGTGTAGAACACACCTTGTCTTTATGTGTGCCTGACTTGAGAGCTTTACTTGTGACTAATGTACAACCAAGAACATGTTATAATATATAATCAATGCATATAATATAGGATTTAAAGTAATTGAAATAGATTTAAATTAAAAGAGCAAAGTTTGAGTACACTTGTGTGTCAATGTAACTACCTTTCTTATTAGCAAGTTATTTTTAAACATATGTATCATTCTATGGATATGAAACTAATATTATAAAAATATATATAAATATTTAAAGTTCATATATACAAGGAGATATGGAGGGATGGAAATAGAGAGAGAGAGAGAGAGAGAGAGAGAGATTGAAAGGTCCATATACCTAACTTTAGAACAAAAGTGAGTTGCCACCTAGCAGTTGAGATTAACTCAATTGTGCAACCCAATGATACTTATAATATAGTGAGATTTAATGATAGAATAAATTTCAACCTAAAAAATTGGTAAGATTGAGTGGTTTAATCATCTCGACCATACCAAAAATAAAACCAAATACCACAGTAGATTGCCTCAATAAATTCCATAAAATTTTATCAAGTATTATTATGAAAAAGTCTTTGATGTGTTAAAAGTCCATAAAAGAGATTTTGGAATCTGAAACTGATTTTTATTTTTAAATATTATGAACAAATTACATATAATATGAACCTTATATATGTCTCATTTTCAAACTATGTATAATAATGGTACCAATGTATATAATTTTTCCACAACTACGAATTTGAATCATAAAATTGTGTGCTTTGGGTAATTTAGAAAACTATGTAAGTATGGAGAACACACTTTCAAAGCATGCCTCCACTATATATGTAGAAATATTAAAATTTATTTAAGTAACAATATGAATAACATATTTCCAAAACATGCCCTCACTATAATTTAGAGATGTTGAATACTAGATAGGTGTAGAGAACCAAAGCATTCCCCCATTGAATCTAAAAATTATGAATGTGTGGAATCCATACCCATATGACATTCCCCCACTAAATATAAAACTCATATAATTATTATATACTGAATGAGTGTGGATAACATGCTTCCAAAGCATGCCCCCATTGAATCTAAAAATTGTGACAAGTGTGGAGAACATGCTTTTAGGACATGCCCCCACTAATATTCCCCCCTTTGAGGTGAGGTAAAAATAATAATTGGTATTTATCTCACCTCAAAATGATAATATAATAGTATAATCTATTAATATAACCATGAAGCATATAGAGGAACATGTCTAGGTAGATACATAATTGAAGCACATAGAAACAATGTGATCACATGAAGGCCTAAGATGCATGATATTGATCATGTAAACATCTACATATTAATAATATAAACTTAAAAAATAAACAATCACACACAGAAGAGAACTCAAAATCAAACCAAAAGGTAATGGTCTAAGGATGCTACAAATAAGGGGCATGTTCAAATGTCACTTAATTGAAGGGACATAACCTAGTCAAATGTCCACAAAAGAAATAATGACATATTCAAATGTTCATACAAAATATAATGACAAATAAAAATGTAAATTAAATTATAAATAATCATTTAGGCCATGTTAAAACTATCATATTCAAAATATTGAACAAGGAATGTAATATCAAGGCAAGACACTCAAGGAAGTGCGTAAAGTAAAGAATAAGCAACTAGCACAAACATGTCATATTAGCCCATGGATCAAATGTGTTAAGAAATAAACTCAAGTGTATAGCATATCAAATACCTATATAATATATAATCATGGATAAATTCATCGGTAAGTAAATATATAATCTCAAACATGATAGTATAGAGTGACCATCGAATCATATATGTGTATCAAGATCAAAGAAGTGGATGCCCCCAATGTCTACATTACATGAGTAGATGGAAGGCCCAACATCCAAAATATAAATATATCATGTATGTTTATATCACACTCAAGTACAAGTGTGACATATGTCTGTATGTATCAGTAATTGAATATGTCATTCATAAACATGAAACTAATCACATAAATACAAAGGAGCCAATAGAATATGTAGGTGTTGAAAGTATTTATGGATTTTTAAATGTTTTTTATTTTTTTTGTATTTTAAGAATATTTTTATTTAATATCCTTATACAAGTTCATAATGTTCATTATAATTTTTAAAGGCTTTCCTTCAAGTGTATCAAGGTGGTATACACCTTTTCCTAGATTTTATATAACTATAAATTGTCCCAACCAATTTGGTTTGAAATTTTTATTTTTTCTTTTCCTGCATTATTATTATTTTTATTTTATTTTAGTACTAAGTTTCCCACATCAAATTCATGTGGTTGAACCTTTTTTCATATGATCATTTTACATGATCCTAGAAAACACGTAAGTGCTCTGCAACCTATGTACATTTGGCACTAAAATTCTCTAATTGATGCAATCTCTTTTCATAGTATTCATTATCTTTGATTATGTCTTTAAGAGTAACCCACAAAGAAGGTACATCAATTTTAATTGTTAAGATTGACTTTTTACCATAGACCAAGAGTAAGGTGTGGCTTGAGTAGGTATGCATAAACTATTTTAGTATACCCATAGAGCATATACCATCTATTGGTGCCATTCAGTGTTGTATAGTTTAACTATTTTTCCAACTATTTTGATAATTATCTTATGGGTTGCCTTTAACTAGCCATTGCCCTATGGGTAATAAGGTGTATAAAAGGTATGTTTAATCTTGTATTTTATGAAAAATCATTTTACCTTCTTATTTTTAAATGATGTTTCATTATCAAAAATAATAACTGAAGGTATGCCAAAATAGGAAATAATATTGGTCATCATAAACCTATATATGTCATCCCTTATGGTAAACTCAAGTGGAATTATTTCCACCCATTTTGTAAAATATTCTATAACGGTGATGATAAATTTGTGTTCACCAATGGATACAATATTTACCTTTCCTATTATATTAAAGCCCCATAAGGAAAAGGGCCATGGTGAAATGATCGGTTGTAACTCATGTGATGACACATGATTCAAATTACTATATTTTTAGTATTATAAACATAGTTTTGCATTTTTGATACAATATTTTTCCATTGTAGGCTAGTAATAACCTTGGCATAATAGTTATTGAGACATGGCGCATCCACTAAAATTCCCACCACACTCATTGCCATGCATTTCTAAGAGTGCAGTATGGTCTCATATTTACTTGAGCATCAAATAAATTGGCCATTAAACTCTCATTTAAAAAACTCATTCCCAAAAATAATATAAAAAATATTTCACATTATATTTTTCATTTATCATTTCATGCAAAATGGTCTTATTTATAGGCTCAATAATATCAGTGTACCATTCTATGTTTATAGTACTTCGAGTAACAACAAGAATGGACAAGGTGATCATTTGATTGGAATACATAAAAGGATTTCATAGTTGTCATATTGTAAAGTTTATATGATTTTCATCAAATTCATAAAGGATGTCTTGCCATGGCATCTACATGGTAGTTATCTTTACATGGAATATTCTCAATATAAAATGTGTCAAATTTCTTTGTGATTTTATCTACCATATATTTATATGGTATAAGATACTCTTCTTTGGTTTGGTAATGATTAGTAATATGGTTAACAAATAATTGGGAATATCAAAAAACTTGGATGTCTCTTATATCAAGCTTATCTACTATGGATAATTTGATGATCAAAACCTCATATTTGGCTATAATTTTGGTGCAAAAATAAGTTAATTTGTAAAATAAAGTCATGTATTCACCCAAAGAGGTATGAAATATAATACCATCACTCGTCCATGCTCTTCATTTTGGTCCATCAAAGAACATTATCCATGGATTGGAAGATATATTATATGCTTTGAACTCATCCTAAAAATATTTGGTGAGAGGAAAAGAATTTGGTAAAGTAACCACCACTAATTAGTTATATATGACTTGTCCTTTTATTAACTTTTGAGCTACAAAATTTTAGATTAAAATATATAAGTGACATCATCCATTTTTATATGCATCTAGTTAGGTTTTTTTAATTCGTAATGAACCTTAATTGATCTTATTTTATAATAATGTAAACCTCATTATTAAGAAAATAAAATCATAGTTTATGAGAAGTAAAAACCAAGGCCAGACATAGTTTTTCCATTTTTATATATTTGCATTCATAATTTAATAATTGGTGATTGATATAATAGATTACACACTCTTTGTGATTATCATCAAATTTTGCTAGTAGGTCCCCAAAGGCCTCATGAGTGGTTGATATGTAAAGAAGTAATGGTCATTTTGTGATGAGAGGCATAAGTTCTGGTGGATTTGACAAGTATGCTTTGATTTTATCAAAAATTGTTGACATATGTCATTCCATATGAATTTTGTATCCTTTTTATTCAAATGGATGAAAGGGATGGTTTTATCAGCTAATTAGCTAATAAAACACTAAATAACCTAAATTCAACCTTGAAAGCATCATAAATACTTTATATTGGTTGGAAGTAACATTTATATGATCAATTTTACCTTTTTGGATCAATCTCAATACCTTACTAAGAAATAATGTATCCTATGAGTTTTCTCGAAGATACCCCAAAAACACACTTTTTTGGATATAATTAAACATTGAACTTGTGCAAGAACTCAAATATTTTTTGTAAATCATTATCATGGTCTTGGAGATGTTTTTATTTTTTAAGTAAATCATTAACACAACATTCAACAATTTTATATAAAAAGTCATGAAATATATGAGTCATTACTCTTTGATATGTGGCTCCTACATTTTTAAATCTAAAAAGCATGATTGTATAACAAAATGTACCTCAAGGAGTGGTAAATACAATATTTTTTTGATATTTGGGATTAATTTTGATTTGTCTATATCCTATGAATCCATCTATAAATAAAAATATCTCATATATAGCTTTAAAATCTACAATCATGTCTATGTTAGGTAATGGGAAATCATCTTTAGGACAACCCTTGTTTAAATCATTGTAATCAATGCAACATCAAATTTCACCATTGGTTTTTTTATAGGAAAAATGTTGGTACCTAGTCAAAATGTACAATGGATTGTATAAATTTGATGTCTAAGACTTTTAAATTTCATCCTTTACCAATAACATCACTTTAGGATGCATTTTTCATTTTTTTTATTTTACTGGTTTTACATCTGGGTATAAAAATATGTTATGCTTTACCACTGATGGATCAATCCTTGGCATATCTAAATAATCCAAGTAAAATATTATATTAAAATCATGGAGGACTTGTCGACAGGTTTTTCCTGCATCATCCTACATCATGGCATCAAGTAAAGCTAGTCGAGGGTCCTTATCTATCCCAAAGTTATAATTGATTGTTTCTTCATCTAAAAAAGTAGATTTATATGAAATGAATGGTTTGTTAGGAATATAATTTATTTCATCATGTTAGACTAGTATCATCTCTCTCACCAATGTAAGCATGAGAAAAGGTGGCATGAGAAAACCTATTCTTATTATAGAAGGAAGGGAGATCCTTTTATGCCCCCAAATACTCTCGTAATGATTCATCATTGGAAAACTCATCTAGAGTCAAACATTTTAGGGGATCATTCTCATTTATTAGATGATGGTGGCATAATTTTAGGTCAATTTTGGATATATGCATACATTCCATTGTGGCCTTTATAAAATAAATTATACTACATGAGATATGTTTGTCTTGTAGCTTTTTATAAAAAATCCAAACCTTGTTGGTTTGTGTTATTTGTAAGATCAATAGGCTAAGCTATGTCTTGATCATGTTTACCCAATCCTTGGACTCTATATCCATTTTTTTTTTAAATATCAAGAACCAAAATTGAGATTATAGGATTGTGATGTAATATTATTGGGTGAGTTCACCAAGTTTTTAACCCTGAATTGGATAAGAGTTTATCCTACCTTGGTGGTATAATAGGGTTAAGAATATATAAATCAAAATTCACAAGGGTGATAATTAGATATAAAATAGGGTAATTAAATTATAAACTTAGATATAAGCATAAACTAAATTTATTATGTTGAGTATAGGCTAAATATAGAAAGTATAACTATGCTAGTTATGAAAATAAAAAATAAGTGATATAATTAGTTATTTATGATGATAAAAATGTTAAATATGGAACAATCAAAAAAAAATATAGAAGGAGATTCTATAACATTCATTAGATTCTAAATCTGGTGCTTCTAGAGCTCAGGACACTAACGTCATCCTGGGATGGTTACATTGATGTTGCTATATAGGTTTAATGTAAGTGTCCTATGTGGAATACCTATTGCAAAAATATGTGACCACCTATATTCTTCTATATTTGTCTTCACCTTCTCTTTAGTGCATTCATATCTGGATCATGGATTATCACTCATGAAATTATAAAACCCTAGTTCTTCCTCTTCATAGTGACCTTGGAGAAAAATGTGTTAATGGGTACTTGATGTTGAGTAGACCCCAAATACCCTCTATCATTGGTTACTTCTTACATAGAAAATACTCTATAAGAGGGCCTCATACTCATTTAGTTCTCCCCTATGTGTTGGATTTTGTGTGAATCATGTAATATGTGCAAAGCAAGTACAATAATGACCTAGCTTATAACATGAAAAATTAGGATCTTGGGTTGTTTTTTTAGTAATTCAAACCTATATATGTGTTTTACCTATTACTGGTATGGAAATAAGGAATATTTGTTCAACTTTCTCTTTGAATGCTCTTTGGTAAGAATACTTGGTACTATTCTTGTGTTACTAGATCTTTTTGGTGAGGAATGAATGAGGATTGATCTTATATTTATATCAATCCCTTTTGAGTAATAAATCACATTAAATCACATATTTTGACCATTAGGGTATATTTAATTTGAAAAATGTATGAATTTATATCATTGGACACTTACATCGAGTTATGATACTAACATCGACACTAGTGTTTATCCTAAACATTAATGTCTAAGGAGTGGGAAAGTAGGTATAGGTTCAGAACTTGAAAAAATGGAAGATAACTACATTTAAAGCATTTTGGGAAAGATATAAGGTCTAGGTCATAAAAATAATTCTATTTGGACTAAGAGATATTGGCCAAGGGGCACAATATAGAGCATATGCAAGACTTATAGAAGTGGGAAAAGTTCTAGACCTGAGAACAACCATGGTTTAAGTTTTCCAAGTGTAAAATACTAAGGTGTTATATAATCCATAAATATCATCTATAGTGGTTATATTAATAGTGGAATTCTCCATCATTAGTGCATTCATACTTGTATTCACTATTTACTACTGGGAATAGTATATCTAAGAGCCTATAAAGTAAATACACCTTTTTTTAGTTTCACCCATTTTTTCAGTTTTATTTTATATTTGCATGTCACTAGAGAATATTACTTCTTCATATCTAAGGTGTATTACTAGATTAAGTGGAATTCCTTTAGATCATACTCAAATTATTTTAATCTCTTCTCAAATGGATAATATAAATACTAATGATCATTATTTTGATGCAACATTCTAATAATTTTATGCACATTGAATATGGTGTTAGTGATAAAAATGATAATCAAGATAATATTTAAATATCAAATACAATTGACCACAATGAACTCAATGGAGTAGATCCAAATCAAGTCAAAGAATTATCTATTTTTTACCAAAGACTTTGACAATGTTCCCAATAAGTGGATAATGTTGTCCAATTACTAATAGAATGTAATCTAGTGTCAACGAAGGATAATTTAATTTCAAGATGTGCTTTTCAAATTTTCTAATCCTATTATAGTTACTACTATTACCTCCATTCCTATATCAACCCTATAGTTACATATGTGATAAAACCCCTAGGTATGGGGTATTAATTGGAATACAATATATTAACATCCCTATATCCATAATGGATTCATATACACCTCCCTTGATCACTACATGAAGTCCACTTACATTTTCACCTAATGTTTCCTCCATTGAGAAAAGTATTTTGTCATTACATGCTAAAATATTCTAATTAGAACAAGGTGTTACTCATACAATAGAACTTTTTACCCTACTTCATAATATTTTGGCACATGAAATGGCCTATTACTCACTACCAACTAGATTTTTAGCTCATAAGATATCACTTTATGAGGGTAAATGTAATCCTAAACAACATCTTTGTTTCTTCCATGCAACATGTTTGGACTATGATTATAATGACAAATTACTCACCAAGATTTTTCTAAGAATTCTCAAAGACTATGAACTTTTATGGTTTTACATTCTTACACTTCAATCATTCTGAGCATTCAACCCATTGGCACATCAATTTTTAGCACATTTCTCAATCAACATTGGTGAAAAGTATCTTATGCACAAATTTATAAACTCAACGAGGTGCTAGAAAATATTCCTAGAAATTTCCATCAAAACATGCTAAGGATTATATTTTGTTAATTCAATTGTAGGTTTATAATGCATAATGGATATGGTAGTTTATTTTATTCATTATGTTCATACTTAGTGAATATTCATAGAAATGCAAACTCAAATGTAGAGAGCATTCATTATTTCTATATTAATAAGTAGATTTGAATGAAATAGAAGATAAATGTGCATGAAACAAATATAGAAGACTTTTGGAAGAACATCATATCTCTATATTAATCTCTTATAATTCATAACTCCTTTACATTTGAACACTATTTAAAGGGATAACAAAGTTTATATCACTTCATATTCATATCCTTTCATTTATTTCCCAAATAAATCTTTTTGTATTCTACAACATTTTGTTATATAATCATGTGCTAATAAATAAAAATGATATACATTATACAAAATACTACACATGGTACACTTGTCATTCATACACAATCTTCAATTTTATACTTCTAGAACTTTTTAAGACCTAAAGAGTTGTCTTGTCATGAGACAAAGTCACAAGAAGTATGTCAAAGTCTAGAGTTGGTGGATTTTCCTACATTGCACTAAGGGTTTGTTCCAAAATTAATGATCACCATTATCTCTCAAGGTGTCATTCACTAGTTTTCACCTCTTGTGTATTACTTATCTACCCTTTTGGGGTTTCAACTAAATAATGTACTAAGCTACTACCCTTTGCAATTTTTAAATATATTTTCATAACCATGAGGCTGACCTTTATGGATTTTCATCCTTCCTTTCCCCACTCCTAAATATTATGGCCTTCCCTACTTATACATTCTTAAAATGATTCTAAAATGATGACTCACAATACCCACTGAGATAAAGGAGGCATTATGTGTGTAACTAGAGTTGATTCATGTTATGAATATGGTGGTACTTTTAGAGTTGGCATGGAATATGGTGATTCTACATAAGATGGTGTAACTAGAGGAGACAGTATGACTAAAACCATTATTGAAGATGATGAAATTATAGAGTTTTCTACTAGAAGCATTTTTTGTGACCAAAGTTTTAGACGCTCTATTTTTGCCACTTTCCTAGTTTGAAGCTCTTGTGAAATATAGATAAAAATAATGAATTAGTGATCATTCATGACCTTAGAAAGGGAGTTTTATAGATGTAAAAAATATTTATTGAACTACCTCCAATATAATAGGGCATCACATACCATGCTAATCAATATGCACAAAGGATCTGGGATTTACGTAATGGTATGGATGTTTTTATCCTCTATGATAGCAATAAAAACCCTTTGATATGAGACCCTACATTGAATGCCTTACAAAATGGCATCCATGTGATCTGTATAACATTATTTTGGCATGCCAACAAACAAGTTATGAAGCATCTCATTTTTTCATGTATTCATCTTCTCCATGAAATTATCTCTTGGGGCAAGAGAATCCTTCAGCACAACACCCATATAATTAAGGTTGGTATTTTGATCCTTCATAGATAATTTAGTTTTGTTTTACTTGGATATATTTGGATTCATCTCACTCTAAGTGTCTTTCAACTTCTTATTTCAATCGATCATACTATGATAAATTTATGTTGCTTGTTAAGTAGTGGTGTCAAAAACTTGATCATATTCTTCTATGATCTTGAATAAAATTTCTATTTTATCTTTCAAGTGACTACCTTACATTAAAATATGTTGAATTTTATGCATATCCACCCAGTCCTTTGTGAGTCAATAAAGTAAAGTTGTGATTTATTTTTCTTCTAACATTTCGTAGTTACCCAAAACTTGAACCACTAGCACTGGACAAGTATCATCTATGATTTTGTGGGTCTTGGCTAGATGTGCATACAAATATATATTTTCCTCCATCAAATAGACATTATCCTAATCCATCTCCATTTCCTTCTACATAATTGACCCTTAAAATGCATTAGTTCTTTCAATCAACTTTGCCAAGTTGAGTTAGGTCACATCGAGTGATGCCTCTTGACTTATTATGACTAAATAAACTGATGTTGTAGAAGTTATGGATGATGTTTCTTGGTGTCATATTTATTTTACAAGTAGTGTGAATGGAATACATCATAGCGGTGGAGCTTGAACAACCCAAAACCATTGACTAGTTGTATGTGGTCTATCCTATGACACTCTTCTTCTGTGCCTCCCTGGGCCAATATTTAACCTTGTGATGTGTTAGAAGAATATTTAGCTTCAAGATTTGGTTCCTTCTTATCCTCCTCTATTTTTTACACATATTGTTCCTAAGTTTTGGCCTTTTGTGTATTATCTATGACTTTAGCCTTTTTATTCAATTATGTCTCATCCTTTGCCTTGGAAACTACCTCTACATTTGTCTTTTTCTCTTTGGATACTTTTGTAAGTTATAATGAAACACCCTTGATTATTTGATATAAAGCCAATTTTTCACTTCAAGTCTTCCTACTTATCCATGGATTATTTATTTTTCTCATTAGCTTCTTTAGTTGTTGCATCAACCTCTGCGTTCTTTTTGTATGCCTCTTGTTCCTCATATTCTTATTTCTCTTTATTCTTCATTATAACTTCTGTATACACATAATATTTTCAAACTTTATCAATTATTAATGTTTTCTCTCTTGTAGGAACCCATTGAGTCTAAATCTCTCTGATTTCATGCCTTAAATGGTGCACTAGAAAAGGATTGGGTAGACCATTGGTGCTTTGTAATATTGTTATCCCATATACTACCACTTTTTATATACACAAACTTTTATTATGTACTTAACTAAGCCTTGCCTCCTCTCTTATACACTCCATGAAATCACCACCTTAATTAGCCCCTTCCTAAGACTAAAACCCTTTTTGATAGTTTACAATACACTATCAGCCTAGGTTGACCTTGTATTCAAATTATTAAAACCACATTATGGGTCTAGGTCATCTGTGGCCAACCTAGACCTCGATCTAAGTTATTTTTATCAAATCATGATATAGAGTCGATTGTGAAAACCCTATTAGATAAACTTTTAGAAAGGTTTAGTGTTAGATTCAGCTATATATACACATCCATTTCTATCATTTATAGGAAGAGAAGAAGTAGAATAATATACTATGCAACTACTTACCCACCATTCTACTTGAGGAGCATAGCTTAGGGTTTAAATACTTTCTTTGGAGATACAGAACTTGTCTTATGAAGAAGTATTTTGTATGCATAGATACATTTTGTAGACTAGAGTTGACTTGTCATTTTTATCCTTACATACTACAACAACCTCTTGTGAATCACCTTTTCAAAAGGAGATATTGAAGCTCGACAGGTTTATCTTCAAAGGTAAGTATTCCTAAATTTATTTCTCTATTTTAAGAGTAGATAGATTTACATTTGTACTTCTCTCTCATACATTAGATTTTTATTTATACATAGATTAATTAGGATTCTCCAATGCATGTTTAATTTTTATGTTTATTACCCCTACTTTTTTCCACAAGATTTGGTGAGCACTAAATTAGAATTTACTTTACTTTGCATTTACTTAGTGAATATGAAAACATAGGACCTAACTAGGGTTATTGCATGCTACTACTTGACTAGAGGCTTTGTAACCCTCTCTAGTGATGTTATGTAGTAAGATATCCCTTGGTTAGGTTTACAATATCCATCTTAGTCATGACCTCGAATATCTAATGTATTAACAATCAAAAGTGTAAGTAGGATTTATCTTCTCTAAGTTAGGCTTGATGATTAGGTCAACTAAATTTACCTTTGTATAAATTTTGGTGAAACCAACATGAATCAAACCCTTGTAGGTTTTCTTTCACACTTTAATTTTATCATCATATTATATATTTCTATTTTTGTAGTATTGTATCAAACATGTTGGTATAGTTCTCATAGTATGTACATAGATTTAACACATAGTTTCCCCAAAATGAATTTATTTTATTTTTTTAGGTCTTCTCTAAACATAGGTGATTAGATATATCATATTGGCATATTATTCTTATTTAGTTACATATTTTCATGCATAGTCAAACTAGTTGACTTTGTTCTCGATTCTTATTTTTTAACTTACAAGTCTACAAACATAGTCAAGCTAGTCGACTCTATTCACAACTTATTTTTAGCACATAGGTTCTAAAAACTCCATTGATCTAGTCATCTCTATTATCATAATTTTTGAATCATCACTTGATCATCAAAATATAAAAAAATTCAATCTAAACATCTTCAATCCTGCCAAAGTTCTTTCTTACCTCTCTATCATTTCATTTTTCCTTTTTTACTACTATTTTTCACAAGTTTGTAGTCTATAAAAATATAGCCCTAAAGACAATTGGATTAACTAGATTGACATAGTTCTGTAGACTTTATTTTGTCTAAAAGACATAGTCAACATTTTTAACTGTGTTCTTCCAGAACTTCCTTCCACAAAATAGTAGCAACCCAGTTCAATTTATTCTACATTATTTTCATATAGTATCACCTGAATTGACTCTATACTCTTCATAGTCAAGGAATTAACATCTTTTTACTAGTAATTAATTCACTTTCATTTCATTTGCTTTCATTTTTAGAGAAATAAACATAGATTAATTAGGTGGTTTTTCAATTTACTGATTTAGTGACACTATTTTTTCTCTTTTGTACACACTTACAAATCACTTTACACACAAAAAACATTAAACATTTGTCTTCCCAGAGCCTACCTACTTGTATTTCATCACCAAGGGGGAAGACAACTTGGTTTTATGGCCAAGCATAAACACATAGTTGATGGTATAAATTGGCAAAGCACCTAACACCCTTATCACTATAGGATTGTAAAGTGAGGAGGTAGGCCCCAACACCATGCCAATACCATCACCAATACATATCCCTTTCATCCTAAACTTCTTGAAACCATCCTTAGATTTTTTTCTAGTTCCTTCTTAGAAACAACTTCCTATGACATTGATTTAAAACTTTATTATAAATACCACGTAGGAATGACCAATTAGTTAGCATTTACTTTCAAGTTGTTGCTTTTTCTTTGATCATTGTATTTTGTATTGCAAAACTTGCATTAGTTAGCATTGGTGCAAGGTTTATGTTGTGTGTTTCAATTGGATCAATAAAATTGATCCAATTACTTGTGTGATTAATTTCATCTGCTTAGATATTATGTTGTAAAAAAATCTCTATTTTTAGATCACTATCATCCCTATCAACATAGTCTCTTACAGACTATTCAGATTATCTACCTATAGAACAAAGTTAATCTATTTGACCATGTCTTTTTATCTTCCTATTTAGTTCACTATCTAATCAATACACAGTCAACCTCTCTATTTGTGTCTTCTTATTTCTTATCCTATTTCCTATTCAATAGTACACAGTCGACCTACATGACTGTGTCCTCTTATTCTTTGTTATGTTCCATGTTTTATATAACATAGTCGACCTATTTGATTCTATATCCTATTTCTTTGTTTTTATTTACATCAAATCATTATCCTCTATTTCTCATAATGAATTTTCCATTTGAGGATAATATATATTTGAATCTAATAAACATTATAAGTCTTACCCATTCTAATAGGTTTCCCAAAAAACAACTTGTGGCTTCCACTTTAGATGAAAGCAATGTTCACATTACCACTCACACTAACAATTATGGGACTCCTCATTAATCCTCAGTTCATACACCTTTATTCTCCTTAGAACATGAGCATGAATTAGAGTACACACCTGAAATGATCTTCTTCATTAATGAATTTATTCAACATAGAGGAAAGTACCCTTAAACCATTTATAATCTTATGATAGGTTCTCAAGTAGAATAACCTCTTTTACCCTCCCCTACCTTCTTTCATAGATTTGGGGGAGACATTTTATTTTCTTCTCAACCTTTTCCTTATATTTTATCTCCTTCACACACCATGGCATCTTCTTCTATGACCTCTTCAACCTCCATGCCAAGTATCTCCACTAACATGGTAGGTTCAACCTCTAGTGGGCCTTTTCCAAAGAGCCTCCTCCTTAATCATGCTGCTAGTGTATCCTTTGTTACCAATGCTAATCATGTTAATAGTGCTTCTTTTTATTCAAATTCTATCCATTCCACTAGTGCATCTTTTGTTACAAATGATAATCATGCTACTAGTTCTTCCTTTTCTACCAATTCTTCTCATGCCACTAGTATGACACATGCTACTACTCATTATGCAACCCAAACCACTAATACCAATACCAATGCTTCACATACTATGCACACTAGTCAAAATACTACCCAAACTTGTCAACTTTTATTATAAACACTAAATCAAATGCATAATTTTAAAACCACTAACATAAATTAAATGTTTTAGATGTAAAACCATTTCATTAACCTTAAAAATCAACCCCAAAAGGTTTTATGGGGAGCACAAAATATAAATACCTCCCATCCCTATTAGGTATTCCCATGGTAAACTTATTCTTCAACCACCTTTTATTAATAAAATTATCAAACATATCTAAAATGAACCTCATGTACCTCAAATTGCTAATATCAACATAGAATATATCACACCTAACATAAATTATAATGGGTATATAGATCCCACATTACATTTAAAAACATTTGGTAACCTCTATAAATATTGGGTCAAAATTAATACCTTTGATGCTACCAAGATATTAGATAAAACACTCTCAGGATATGCTTTAGATTGGTGCTATGGTTAACTCCATAGTACAATAATTTCAAACTAGTGATTTCCCTAATAATAACTTAGCTCACTTCATAAATTATAAACAACTTGATTTTGAAATGACATAAGCTTTCATCAAACATTGGAAGAAATTTTCTAATAAATGTGAACATAATATGGTGTGTGATAACCTCTTCCACCTATTCAATAATGATCTCTACCCCAAGTTGTAATATTGAGTTAGGACTCTCTCCCAAATAAATTTGGAATAAGCCCTTAACCAAGCTAAGAGATAATATTTTATCATGCACCAATTTGAACCATATCAACCTACCATGAGAACTCGCATGCTTATTAAAAATAAAAACCATCATCTTACCAATGATGATGTCACTGATACCTATGACACTATTCACAACATTCAAACCATTGATCCCAAAAACACTATGGAGCATGATCCCCCTCCAAACAACACTCTTAATCCTACATTTTCTCAAATAAAAAACATCGATGTCCACAAACCATTATCCTTAGCCAAGTTTTAAAATAATCTTCCAAGGCCTCTAGCACAATATCTTGACCCTACTCGTCCAATTAAAACATGGTATGATCTAAATAAATTTTATTGGTTTCATGTCATTTTGGACCACTCTCATGATACTTTTATAAAATTGTGTAATCTAGCTATGGATTTAATTCCTGGCCTAAAATTTGATCATGAATCACTCATTCACAAGTGTAATAACAAGCATATGGCATAGCTTTTAAATCTCCTACAATTCAAAACAAAAATCAAGCTTTAAATCAAGATAATGTTCATCTTACTATATACAAAGATCCTCTTCCTAATTATCAAGATAGAAATGATAAGCCTACTCCTTCTACCAATAAAGTTCAAAGTCTTATGTACCTCACTACTAATGATGAAAATGTGGCAAATATGAATAACATGTGAAGGGTAGTTTATTTTATTGATTTTAATCCAACACACACACACACAACCTCTCAAACATTCCACATCATTAAAAAATATTCCCTATATCATCTTATGGAGTTGGGGCAATAAGATCTTATAAACTTCCAAGAACCACTTTCAACAACCCAACTAGATAATACCTCTCACACTATTTCTACTCTTCCCGCAACATATACAAATATAGAAAACATTCCCCAACCTTCCAATAGTATTTATTCAACCCCATCACAATAAATACCTCAATTAACCATCTCACCACCTAAATATAATCAACTTATTTATCCTCAAAATAAAATACATATTACCAACATAATTTTAATTAAAATTTCAACCCTCCTTCATAGGATATCTTAAAACAGTATGTGCCTTTATATATCAATCCCCCCATGGGTTGAGATGAATGGGACCCACGTATAACTTTCACATCTCCCATCTCAAATACCTTTCTTATAATTAATGCAAATTTCCCCCATCATTAAAATCATCTAATGTAATTGATTTTTGAAATGAACATCCCTTGTCCTCCTCTAGCAGGATGTGAAGCTACTTTATCTAGGTATGAAGATAGTATCCTTCAACAATGTGAAGATATGTCCATATATGTTCATGAAATAATGGGCACTTCTCTTTTTCTCATGTTTACATCACTTCCATGATTCTAGATTAAATTCTACTTCATGCAGATGATCCTCCCTTATTCATTAGCATCCAAATCAGTGATATCTAACTCAAATGTACTTTGATTGATGAGGGTATATGTACCCCTCAATTTCGTTAAAACTCTTGGATATTATGAGTGCAATATCAAGTCCACACATAACACATGTAAAGGCTATGATAGAAGGAAAATGCCTCCTTTATTTTGCATGTGGCTTCCTTTTACTATCCCCCATGTCATTTTCCATGTGAAAGTTATTATCTTTAACTTTCCCTTCTCTTATAACATCTTTCTTGGTAGACCTTGGACTCATTGTATGAGGGTTTTTGCCTCATCTCCATGCCAATGCATTAAATTCCCCTGTAATGGTTTTATTTATAAAATTCAAGGAGACACAAACATTTAGAATTTCAAATAATTTGAATAATGTGGTGTCTTTAAAATTCCTACCCTTGAACCTTTGCTTAGTATCCCATTTAAGGAATCTCAACATTTTAATTATCTTGTCAATTATACTTGAG
Organism: Torreya grandis; assembly: GCA_037957365.1. Classification (NCBI taxonomy): domain Eukaryota; kingdom Viridiplantae; phylum Streptophyta; class Pinopsida; order Cupressales; family Taxaceae; genus Torreya; species Torreya grandis. The sequence continues at coordinate 4,151,226 of JARHVA010000345.1, read as the reverse complement.
GTTATAATGGTCACCCCAAACTCATTGGGGACATAACACCCAAATTCCTAGATTCTTATGATGAGTTAGATGAGATAAGCCTTAATATAAAAACTTATGATTTATCCCCTCATATCATCACCTAACTTCCACCATCCTTTTAGCCTCACTTCTATCAACCTCCTATTGATGATATACCAAAAATCTTAACCAAGACCTAAAATTTTATTCATCATGTGACTTTCAATGATAAGGTATAACTACATGTACCATTGACCTAAATACACTTGATTATGATGATGGTTATTCTTTAAATGACCCATTTCTAAGAGGACTTGTCCAAGCTAGATATGTTGAGAATCTTTGATATCATACTTATTCATTTTAGTATTTTTTCTCGTCTTATCACATGCCTTCCTTTGTAGTGCCTAATTATAGTATTTTTATTATTTTTCTTAGGGTAGAGATGGAAAAATCTCATGGTACACCTCTAGTTTCAGTAGATCCTCTTAGAACCATGTTCATGGATCATGACATGACTAACCCTTACCATTTTGCTTGATACCAGGATCCTTCTAGTTTGTTTCCCCTAGAGATGTTAACTACTACTCTTAAACCTTCCACACATATAGATTCCCCTTTAGTTTAACCTAATCTGGTTCTTATTCCCACTCTACCTTCAGTCGAGCCTCATCTTATTTCTAATCCTACTTCACCTTTAATTGAACCTAGTTTGGTGTCTATTCCCACTCTACCTACAATAGAGCCTTATCCTATTTCTTATCCTAATTTACCTTTAGATGAGCCTAGTCTAGTTTTTTTTTCTTCCCCACCTTCCCTTGGTAACATCCTTATTCCTTTGTTTTATCTTTATCCCATGCCTTCCCAATGGGCTAATCAACCTTATTGTGATATCCATAAAGTTTATAGTCATTAGACCAGAGATTATCAGTTATATCATCCTTCCCTGGCTTCTCTTTTTACCTCTTCCATTAGTAGACCCCTAAAGTCTAATAAAAAGCATATATGTCACTTCCATGGAAAAAATAATCATTCTTATACCCATTGTTTAAATATTTGGCAGAATATTGATACATTTCATCCTACCATTGCTCAGCCCAATGACAAGGCTATACCTCCTCCCAAGTTATTAACTGAGTATATCCCTAAATATCAGGAGGTATATTATCTTTGGCACCAATTTGGTAACCATCATACTTATCATTATAATATTCTCTATTATCACCTACATGATCACCTTTTGATGATTCTTGCACCCATTATTCTTCCTTCCATAGGTCTCACACACAAGAAGGTTCCCCCTTCTTTGTCCAAAGAACTTTATTCCCCAACCATGGTTTCTTCCCCACCTATGGTTCTTCCTCCACTACTGGTGCCTTCTTCTTGTCTTGTAGATACCATTCCTATTGAGTCACCTATTCCTCTCCTTGAGTATTCTATGCATGAGATTCCTCATGAGCATGATCCTTCAATTACACCTACATTTTCTAATGAAGATATTTGGAGAGAGGCCTTTGTACAACTTTCCATTTAGATTGGTGAGACTTTGGATACTGATAGGATCCATCTTCATAAAGATATTTAATATGTCATAGATAACATTTGTGGAGAAATTTATAAATATTTGTGAACATGGCATAGTGTTATTATATTCTTACATTATGATTTCTAGATTAGATTTGTGATCCACTTTTATATATCTTATATCATTTGACTATGTGTCAAATTTGGTCTCACATATCTAATTCACATGGATCTTTATATTATGATTTATGTGTTGTATATGGTTTCATTTACTTCCTCTTTTTATGGATTATTTTCATTCTTTCCATGATTGCACACTTATATCTATGAGTTACTTTATTTCTTTTATTTCTTTTAATTTTTTGCTATCTTATCTCAAAAAACTCAAATAAGTAATATTTTACCTTGGTTATACCAACCTTGATCCCCTAGTAATATTTATTCACCATATGATCAATTATCAAATAAGACATCTCATTTTACTTCTAATTTACCAATCTATTTTTCATATCCTTTTTTTTTCATAATCTTTTCACATACTAAGCATATATATGGTTGAAACTTGAGATTACATACTAATTCATAGGTAATCATAATTATTTAGTCAGTCATATTTGTGGATACTTAGTTTATTTTAGCCAAATTCTAAAACTCATTCATGTCTATCAATTCTATCATTCATGATTGGTTATTCCAAATCCATATGGAGGAGGAATCATAAAAGGTATAAAATTTAAAATCTAAATCATTAAACAAAAGGCAATGATACAAAACGCAACATACAAATTCAAAAGTCAAATCACACTAAAAGACTTGATTCATAACACATCTCATATTTATAATCAAATCTCAAAATCCACATTTGGATTCATGATAGATTTGAGATCCATTAGGGTACAATAGGCCTATAGATTGGGAAAGGAGAATTAAAAAAAGAAATAGTGATACCTATTTTTTCACACAAGTACCCAATCTTCACATTAGACTGACAGATTTGTAAGAGGTCATGAGAAATAGGGAACATGTTATGGGAAGGGAGGTCAATTTTAATTTTCTTGTTCATATAATTAGCATGATTCAATCTTAGTATCTCACCTATATGACTATATATCTTTGTGCTTCTTGTGAGCAAGTATCCTTTGCATTTTGATGGTCATTGGACTTGTAATGTCTCTCTTTTATACCTAGCATGCCTCATGTTTTCTAAGGTCTTATCATAGACACCTACGTCATTAATTTTACATTCTTTATTTTAATTCTAACATTCCTAATATTTCCCATTGAGAAATATTATTTTATTAACTGATCATTCTCCCTAGGGTTTCTTTTTGTGAGTTACAGTGTACGACCATGGATAGGACTAGGATCTCCTAATAAATTACCATAATAAAACATTTCCTTATTACCATTCACCTCATTGGTGTTTCTCTTGTGATTTTTAGTGTAATACTATGGATAGGACTAGGCTTTCCTCAAAAATTATCAAATTACAAACATCTTTTAAAATCATTCCCATAGTTGTTTCCACCTCATTAGTGTTATGTTTGTGAGTTGCAATATAATAACATGGATAGGACCAATCCCTCCTCATAAAATATTCTAATATGTATTTCTAGCTATAACCCAACCATAATGAAATTGCATACATCAAATTCAAGATAAGTAGTGTTTGATTATGAGTTACACATCATGGACATACTTCCTATCTTGGTTTAGTATGTTTTATGGTTACTTCATAAATCTTTCACTTTCATCTTCTTACTTTATGATTGTGTATGCTTACAATAATTTTATTTAATTTTCCATACTTCCCATCTTTGACTAGTGTGATTAATTTAATTTATTTTTACATTTGTTTCATTCTTTTTATATTTCCCAACTTGATTTAATATGATTGATTGACTTAATTGTTTTGTTTTTATACCATTAGTTTTTCATTTGTGCCTTCCTTTTATATTAAAAATCTTACATCCTTCCCAATGTGATATAGTGTGAACTCTATTTTATTTTAATTTGGTACAAATATTTACATGGTTTAAACACATTTGTCCTTTTTACCATCTTTGGTTTATTATATTTAGTCATCTCTTATTTTTACACATTTCCCATTAATATATAATGTGCAATACATTTGTTTTGATTACTTATACTTCTCCAAATCATTTTTACTTTTTATTTTTAACCATGCATGTGTATCACATAATTTTAGAATAAAAATCATACATAACATATTTCCCATAGCATATATAATAAAATCTAAATGCATGTGCTAGAAAATAAATATCTCCATGCATCCACATCCAAATCCAAGTACATGAGATCAATACAAACTATCAAAATCAATGTGTGTGTGTGTGTGTGTGTGTGTGTGTGTGTGTGTGTGTGTGTGTGTGTGTGTTGTGTGTGTGTGATGTATTTTTTAAAATACAAAGTAAAAAATATAATATCTATAGCTCTAAGGTTATGCTCCCTCATGTCTATCCTGTGGCCTAGCCATGTTACCCATTGATGCCTACGATTGTCCCCTCTGAATAGTGTGATGTAAAGAGGTAGTCATTGATATAAATCTAGAAACCTATCCCTATAGATTGGCCACTTGGTCCTGCACCTATCCTAATTGGATGGTGGTCACCATGTGTGCATCTCTCTTTTTTTCTAAGGCCTGCCAATCATATGCCTCTCTATATCTAGCCCATACCAGTGGTTGTGACCCATCACCGCATGCATGTAGCTACCTCATAGGCTCTCCCACTAATATAAACCAACCCACCTAGGCTGGTATAAACGGAATCTCATTTTCATCTAGAGGGGTAGGGTCATATGGTGCTAACACCCCATTCAAAATGTCATGACGTGCAGCGATAACCAGGGCTCCCCATTTAACCTCCTCTATCATCAAATCTACAAAACCAAAAACCATATATAAATAAAACTTGGTGTGTGTGTGTGTGTATCAAATCACCTGTATATAATAATCATAATGCAATTAGTGTTATATATAATAAACTTAAATGAAAATTTAAAATATTTCTCACTAGTGTTGGTGTCATCAATTATGGTCTCCCCATTTGCTCACACACTGAGAACATCCTTCATTATCCACCTCTACACTAATGAAAATATAGGATTCACCCCCTATTCCCATTGTAGTCCTCTCCTTATGGGTGTTTGTATGGACCAACTATCTCCTAGATTAGTTTTTAGATCCCTTTATACAACAGCTATCACATCCATCTCCTTGCATTGATGGTGCCTCTATTTTTTATGAACATGTAGTGGTTATTAGTGCCTCTATTGTGGTGCCTGATGTGTTCATGCATCCACATCTATTACATCTCTTATTTTTCTCTCTTCTACCTCCTGTTATCATGTTTGACTAGACCATGGTCTAGCACACTAAAGCCTGATCACTAGTATATTTATAATTGCCATTCTATCTCCTCTCCCTCTCATCTCTCTATCATGTCATGACTAATAATTAGTCACTACTAGAGGAACCATCAAATTGGGGATTCCCAACTATCCCAATATGTAAGCTATTAGATGAAGCTCTAACCATGAAGTGTAATGGCTTATGATTCACACACATATCAACCATGTTACAATGGTATACCAACTATAACATATGGTATCTATGTGAGTGTAGGGTTACCACACAATCTGACCTCGTATTATAGTATGTAAGGCTAGGTCATGGGGCATAGCCCACACGACATGGTCATGTCTCCATCACAAGACCTAATGTAACCTATCATCAACTACATGGGGCAACCGATCTAGATGATACATGGAGAACCTCTCATATATCCATAAACTACTAAAAATCATTAGTCCCTATTGGAAATAAGATGACTGAGAGGGGGTGAATCAATCTTCAAAAAAAATCATTCAATCCCACTTAATCATACATGAACCATTCTAACAATCATGTACATCTTATCAAGCATAACTATCAAATCATAAGAGCATGAAAGACATGAACAAAAAATGTGTGTGTGAAAACCTCAAGAGAATAAATCCCACTAATGAAGCAAATGGAATACAGTCCTATAAAACAAACATAAATCTTTAAGGAAGCACCCACTTCACATGGAGAACCAACCCAAACTATCTTACCACCAACTTATCCACCTAATTGTTTGATCACATTTAGATACCTTTGTTACTCATATAATAGATGATGATTTTCTCCTTCAACTCTTCACTCACTTATATCCCTCTTAAACTAGCTTCTAGCCCTCTTCATGTCTTGATTAGGTCTTTTGACCTTGTTACTCATATGCAAAACCTCTATTAGATATTCATTATATTTATATGATGGTATACATGACCTCATTATAATCACCAATTATCTATATCATTTGCTTATCCTCTTCTGCTCTCTCTTTCTAAGCATACCAAAATAGGCCTAAACTACCTCGCTTTTATACAAGTCACTTGATAATATACTTATTATTTGGATACATACTTAAATGACTTAGTTCAACCATGAATAGGTATTTTCATATTAAAATAGCATACCTTAATAATAAATCAATCAAAATAATAGGTCGACTATACATCAATTAGCCCTTACTCCTCTTTTAGGCTTATGAAGACCTAATAGGTCTTCTTAACAACACGTTACCCTTTGATATTTCTTGAATCATATTCAAACACCTCACATGATAGGAACACATCATATGACACTAAAATATACTTT